>JABTXL010001118.1:7913171-7932541 GCA_025134845.1 Neodon shergylaensis
GTTTTGTGACTTTGATGTCATATGTAAAAAGCACTGCTCAGCTCAAGATGATGGCAAATACTCATCCTTGTTTCCTTCACAGATAGATCTTCACATATGCCTTGAAACAAGGGGAGTTGCTTTTATATGTGGGATGGGGTGGAGGTCTAAGTTCATTCTTCTCCATTTGAAAGCATATTTGTTTAAAATATTTAGAAATCAGCAATTATGAATCACTGTTTATTTTTTAAAGGGGGGTGGTGGGTTTCAAGACAGGATTTCTCTGTGTAACAGCCATGGCTGTCCTGTTGTAGACCAGCGTGGCCTTGAACTCACAGAGCTTTGCCTCCCTAGTGCTGGGATTCAAAGCATGTGCCAACACATCTGACAAATTTTTAAAGTTCAATTTTAGATAAAATAAAGCATATATATATATCATTTATATATGAAATTTATCATAATAGTCTTTTTAACTGCCATGGCTGTTAGTCTGCATACTTTTTAATGAATGGTTAAATTATGGAGGTAAATTTAAAGCACTCCAGTGGGATATTTGGATCCTGACAGAAGGAAGGACATGAGGGAGTTAGCTGAGATGAACTAGGCTCAACTGTGGATTGGTCTGATGTGTCAGCTATTACTATCCATTGTTTGGTTAAGGTCAAATTTAACATCTTATATCAGCTCCCAGTAAGTGCTTTTTCAGCATATGAGGGGAGCCAAATAATACATCATTTATATCCCAGAGCCTGGGACCAGCTCCTCATCCAGTATTTTTCCATCTTCACAAGACTGTCATTTTGCACTGAGAACTGTTTGCCAGACCCTGCTTCTGAAGCCAGAGACAGAGTTGTTGGGCAGTATCAGCTGCACCTCTTCAAGCTCCTGGCAGTCTTAATGGTTCATTTGAGTTAGAAAGCTTTCAAACCATATTGAAATTAATGAGACTTGTTCCCACCATACCAGGAATATTGCCCTTCCTCCAAGGCTCTCTTTATATAGAATTGCTCTAATGTGTGGCTGAGCAGCCCCATTGTTCCTTGTCACAATCATGTGAGAACTGGTGTTACTCCTCTGATCTATATAATGTCCCACCAATTATAGCACTCTTTAAAAAAACATTATTTAAAATCAGATTCTTATAAGTCTTAGTTCAACTTATTGTTGTTTAATCCAAAACATTTTTGTTTAAAGATCAAAAGGTTTAAATTAGTCAATCCTGTCTCTATAAAAGTCATTTATTGTATTGACATAAGTATTATTTTAATTTTAAGAACCTTTGAGATGGGCATGGTGGTGCACACCTTTAATCCCAGCACTTGGTAGATCTCTTGAGTTTGAGGCCAGCCTAATCACAAAGTGAGTTCCAGGACAGTCAGGGCTGTTACACAGAGAAATCTTGTAAATGAGAATTTGAATGTGAAATACATGTGCTTCTTTTTATGTAGAATCATTTGTTTGCATTTTTCTTGAAAACTATATTATAGCTATGTTTAAGCGTTTATTAGTTCAGTATCAGTATTATGATACAAACTTCCCACCACCAGCATGGGGGGAATGTTATTGTTCTCATGTAGTTTCCAGCGTTCATCTTTGTGTCTAGAATAATGTTGTTATTCCCATAACAAGACAAATTAAAATTAAATATTAACACATATTAACAATCAGTTGTCTTCTATTATTCTTAAGGTCTTAATTTACTGTTTTCATTTTTAAAGTGTTAAAAAGAAAGTAACAAGGAAATATAAATGTTTCATGATAGTATAGCCATATGCTAATTTCTTCTGCATGGTCATATTCAGGAACATCAAAGTTATTCTCTGAGTCGCAAGTTTTGAATTACTTGTATTGTATATAAATTTCAAGAAGGGCTTATTGGGATTAATTTTGTATAATTTTTTTTGTCTGAACCCAAATCTGTTCTTACATGTGCTAGTTCAGAAGTTTAAAATAAGCACATCGTGTCACCGTCTTGTATTCTGCTGAAGTATGGCTACATGGTGATTACTGCAGTGATCTCCGTACACTTTAGCTGAAATGTGTGCCGTGACACTGCCAGTGACTGCTAGTGACAATGTGCTGTCACTGATACTGGGGCACATTTTATAAATAAATTTGTTTTCTTAAGCACAAAATACAAAGCACAAAACTGAGTTATTCTCTCAAGATGATTCCCCCTTCCCTCCCAAACATACTTCATCTTCAAATCTATCAATAACTTTTTTGATGTTAGTTGAACCTCATATCCGTTCAGAGTTACTGAGTTCTCCATACTCTCCCAGCTTTTCTGGGCAGTCGACTGACTAGGGAGAGATAACAGACTGTGGCATCCTTGCTTCTGCCACTGTTCAAT
This sequence comes from Neodon shergylaensis, assembly GCA_025134845.1. Lineage (NCBI taxonomy): Eukaryota > Metazoa > Chordata > Mammalia > Rodentia > Cricetidae > Neodon > Neodon shergylaensis. Next base: position 7,915,504 of record JABTXL010001118.1, read on the forward strand.
CAGAAAGACCCTTGAGAATGGCATTATATGGATTCCTCATCTTTGGGCACTTTTGCTGTTGGAAAGACTTAGGAATAGTTTCCTACTATAGTATAAACAAACAAACAAACCTGGATTTACTATATTAAATATATTGTGATAAATATGGAAAACAAAGATCCAGCTTTTCTAATTACCTTCTTTAGAAAGGATCAGCTCTTGGTATCAGTTCACAAAGCGCTTTGGGCAGATTTCACACTCACTTTTAAATGTAGTGCCCTCTACTTGATTACTGCTTGTTCGTTTGTTGTGTATTATTGTTTTAAATATAGTGCCCTCTTCTTGATTACTGCTTGTTTGTTTGTTGTATATTATTGTTTTAAATGTAGTGCCCTCTTCTTGATTACTGCTTGTTCGTTTGTTGTATATTATTGCTTTTATTGTTGTTGGCGCTAAAAGTAAAAAGGCCTTCTATACTTATGAAAAATTGTCGCATCATGTACATATTTTTAAAATTCAAGTGTCATAAATGGAAGAACAATCACAAAAATGTAAAATATGCTTGAGGCCTATTGGATTGGGACATTTTCTTTTTGCCACCAGTAAGATGAATTTTGGGTAGTGGTATGTTGGACGTGAGTGTGCATATTTTAGCCCTCTTCAGTGGTACAGGCTAGTGAAAGCTATCTTCAGAACTAGTTTTCATTTACTACCTAGTTATCATAAAGTTCATAATTTCAGCCTATAAATCCTTATATGTTTGTATGTTTGCCTTTTACTTATCTTCTTACTCAGCTTTCCTTTTCTGTTACAAAGTATGTGAGATAAATGACTCTGAGGGGGAGAGGCTCATTTCAGCTCTTGGAGGAAGTACATGCTCAGAGTGTACCAGCCATGAAGGAGTCTGTGTGGGGGTCCTTTCCAAGGATATGCCACCACATGGTCTATCTTCTTTCCTTTGGCTCCACTCACCATGAGCCTATTAAAAAGTTTAAGCAAAGACTGCTTATTCGTTTCCAGCTGCCCAGACTTAAATAATCACACAGAAGCTGTATTAATTGTAACACTTTGGCCAATAGCTTAGGCATATTCCTAACTAGCTGTTACATCTTAAATTAACCTATTTCTATTAATCTGTGTATTGAAATGAGGCTGTGGCTTACTAGTGACTTCATGTTACTCCTTTGGCAGTTACATGGCATCTCTCTGACTCTGCCTACTCTCTTTCTTAACTCTGTACAGATTTTCTGCCTGATTTTACTCTGCTAAGCCATTGGCTGAATCAGGTTTATTCATCAACCAATAAAAGCAATACATATACATATCTCTCCTTTTTCTGTCTAGTTGAAAAGGAAGGTTTTAACTTTAACATAGTAAAATTATACAAAACAGATGTCAAGCAGGAATTATAGTTACAATATTTAACCCATTTACTATTTGGCAAATTAAGGAAAATATTCTATCATCTATCCTATCTTTGTGAGTCTAAAGTTTTATGTTTAATTTATTTTTATCATAAATCAGGAAAACTATAACTATTTGTCTTCAACTCCATCAAAGACCCGAGAAGGATATACTATTACTTAATTAAACAGGAAATGCATTGTAAGCAACTTCCAATCTTTTAGAAATGACTGTCTGGACAGTCACCCAAAGTTCTTCTGTAATGTTGGGCATCCATCTTCAACCTTCAGGCCCATAGCATCTGGCAGACTTTTCCATGAAGCAGGAAATTTAAGATATGTTCTGTCTTATGCGGGCAAAGTTCATCAGTTGCTCTTTTCTGTGTCTGTCCTGCATAATGTCTGGCAGTTTCTTCTTTGAAGCAGGAACCCTGAAGGGCCATCCCATCTTTTGGAAAGTTTAGCAGTCATTTTTCTGTGGGTCCTGCATGTCCAGTTTATATAGCTTATCATCAAGTAGTCCAGGCAAAAGTAGTTTCTTGCCCAAATGGCTAGCAAACTCCATAAGGAGCCTCTTCGATGCCCATCTTCCTCTTGAAGTTATTGGTGCTGCCTGAAGCAGACATGTTTCACTGTTGAGAAAAGTCTAAGTTCTTAAAACCTTTAAGTGTCATTTTCTGTAGGTCTTTGAAGTGTTGAAGGTTTCTATCTAACTGAAATATCTAGAAGGCCTAATTAACATGACTCCAAATTTGACTATTATAAATGACTATTAATCTGTAATTTTAAATTATCTATTACGTTTTTAAATGAGCCGCACAAGCACAATACCATAAATAAGAGCGGAAATACATATACACAGCGTAACAAAATCAACTGTAAATTCGTATCAATAGAGCAAAAATCTATACCAATATAAAGTATTCATCTCTATATATCATATTCCCCCCCTTTTTTAGAAATTGACTGTGACCATTAATCACTTATAATCAACCCCATTTAAATGAAAATAAACATTTATAAACAATCATTTTTGGAATTTGGGCATAGTTTTCTCCAAACTACTTCCTGCTGTTTGTTGGGCCAAGTATTTTTAGGGCTCGCAAAAACATTTTGGGGGAGGGTCTTGTTTCATCAAACCACATTAGTCTGGAAGGAATCCACAGGTTCTCATCTTCTGTGGAAACAAAAGCAGAATCTCTTTTCCAAATTAACATCCTTAGACTCAAATTTTGAAGTCAAGACATCTTTATGTTGGTTTAGTTTAGCAGCCCCTAGAATCAAATGTCTCTCTGCAGTCAAAAAACTCAAAGAAAACACAGTAAAATGCATAATCCAGACTCTGTGTATTTTCCATCTTTACATGACTTATTTTTCTTTACTCTATTACTTTTTAATATTTATTTTATTATCTTTGCTCCTTTAATCTCTTTCTGTCTGTACTCCTTTCCCTCTCTCTCTCAAACTTACATACATTTTTTAAACACACTGTGGCTCATTCAGAGGTTTATTTTTGTTTGAATCTGTCTTTATTGCGTATCTGTAACCACTTTCTAACCAGGAGCTTTTCTTAAAATGCTAAGTGGCATGGCTTACTGTTGACAGCATGATACTCCTTTGGTGGTTACATGGTGTCTGACTCCGCCTACTCTTTCTATATATCTCTGTTTAAATTTCTTGCCTGACTTTGCTCTGCTAAGCCATTGGCTGCAGCAACTTTATTCATCAACCAATAAAAGCAACACATATACAGAAGGACATCCGACATCAACGAAGTCTTCAGCACAGGGCTTTTGGAGGACATTTTATATCCAAACTGTAATTTTATTATTGATCCTGATTTTTTCAGACTTATAGTATGTTTTCATGGGGATCTTTAATACTGTATTCTGAGAACCATAATAATTTGTGTAAAATGTTATACCTTACCCATGAAATACTCCAATAGTACAAGGCAGTTTAGTTCTTGTGAGTGACTAGAATACAAGAGTGACCATAGCATGTTTAATTTCATCACCACTAATTTCTGGAATTTCACAGCATCATAGCTAGCCCTTGCTTATTTCTGCTCTTCATTATGAGCATGTAACCTCCTAAAACAGCAGGTGACTTGCTTTTCTTCTGTTTCATGACTTACAATCATTTCCACATGTGTTGTGTTTGTATCCTGCTCATTTTCTTTCCCCAGGGCTTTATCTGCATAGCTTTGCAAAACCAAGGCCAGCCTTGTGACAGAGTAGTGACTTAACAGAAATAAGGTGGAGGAGCGAGAGAGAGTACTTAGCCAGGCAGCTCGAGGTTGAGCCGAGACCCATTCCTGCCTACCGTTATGTACAGTGCATAGCCTGAGTAGTCCAGAGTTAAGTAATTCAGTGAAAAAGCAGGTTTAATGTGTTTGTTATAATTTTTTCTAAATATACTTCCTAATTTTTCTGATTGATGAATATTGTTCAATAGATTGATTTTATGATAAGGGGAATAAGGGTAGGACTGCAAACCTTAAATGCTAATGTTCCGGTGCATGATGGAGAGAAAGTATTGAAGGACGTGTATTTGTGCTAGACTTCGGTCCTGGTACTTCAGAAGATATTTTCCTTAATAAGTTTTATCATTTAATTTTTAATTGACTGATGAAACAGATCATATGTAATCAGTATTTTTACTTGCAGTGAATTTTATTAGGACAAAATAATTTTTTTTCTAACTTGGTTTTTAAAACATCTGTTCAGCTCTCTGACATGATCTCTATGAGTGAGAAGCCCCTGGCGGAACATGACTGGTACCATGGTGCAATCCCTAGGATAGAGGCTCAAGAGCTTCTGAGGCAGCAAGGAGACTTCCTGGTACGCGAGAGCCATGGGAAACCTGGTGAATATGTCCTTTCCGTGTACTCAGATGGCCAGAGGAGGCACTTCATCATCCAGTTTGTCGATGTACGTTCCCAGTCTACTTCCTGGGTATCTACTGATGGAATCCACTGTGGTATACGTGAAATGTACTGATGGATGCTCTATAAGAAATGCTTGCCACACTATAAGTTTAACATTGGAATTTCTTCTTAGATCCATAAATATGATGCTCTAAAATGGATTAAAATCTTAAATCTTAATGAGAAAATATCATATTTAAAAGTTAATAAAATTAAATTTAAATGTAAATATATAGGAGGTTGAATTTGAGTACTAACGTATTTTAAATTAAAAACAAAAGTAATGTAAATACCATGTATTTTTCTTCCTATAGTAGAACTCAGGATTATGAAATGTGTACTTTTGAAGGCACTTCTGTAGCTAGTTTCAAACTATAATATATTTTATTGAAATATGATATATTTTATTGAGTGAAATACTTTTTTATTATTGGTCTTTTTTTCTGTTTTTTATAATACCATTTGGTATTAATAAACAATAAATAGAAAATTATAAAGAAATATAAACGACATATTCACATTATTCTAAAACTAATTTACTTTTTGAGCATTTAGAATTGCTAAAATGCTTTCTTATAAGAAGTTATTTATGGTTATTGTGTGTGTATCATGTTGGAGGGAAGGGTGGTGCTGCTATGCACATTCGTGGAGGTCAGATGAGAGCTCTCAGATGTTACTTCTCTCCTTCTACCTGTGGGTTCTGGGGACTCAGACTCAGATCTCCAGGCCTTTGCAACAAATGCATTTACGCATTGTGCCATCTTGTAGGCCCCAAGTATTGCCAAACCATTGCCAAACCGTGCCCTGTTATGTTGCCCTTATTAAGTACTCAATAGATGATTAGTAATTTTGACATTTTTGCTTTTACTGATTGAGAAATTTATAGTGGCTATTTTTGCAAATGGAAGAATTGTTGCCTGTTTTTATTATATTTCACTCCATCATTTCAAATTGCTTGCATTTGAAAATGCCTGTCCACAGTGTTTGAGTTCTTTTGCGGCACAAGAGTGATATTAACTACCATATAGAAACATTAAGCCATGACATAAACAGAACCTGTAGGATTTTAAGGACTTAGTAACTTATATACATATCAGTTTGAACTTAGGGTTGACTGAGCCATGAAATTTAGATTGACAGGCAATGATAAGTAAAATTAAAATGAAATTTATTTTAAAATAAAACTTTGAAAATCTTCCTATAATGGCATTGTTTATTCTGTTGTTCATTCTTTCAGGAAATATTTATTTAGTATTATGTTAGGACTAAGCATATGAGTCAGCAACAACATAAAAGTAACACAAAATTAGAGGTGGTATTTAATAGATGAAATTTAGTAGTTAGATAAATATGTAAAAGAGGTACTAATAAATCTTAAGGGAAAGATAGACTCTAATATAATAATGGCAGAATTCAATACCCAGCCTTCATCGGTGACCAGATCATCTAACTAGATAATCAGCAAAGGAAAATTGGAGTCAGCCTATGTTCAGACACAATGAACCTAAGACACTTTAGAGCAGTGCATCTAACAGCCATTGTCTGAACTGCACCCTGAGCATTTTCTGGAACAAATCACATGTTGAGCTACAAAAAATATCTTAACAATTTTAAAAAAAATTCAAAGTGTCCTTTCTGAGCACTGTGGTATAAATCTAGATGTCATCAATGGGGGACACTCTGGAGACAGCATTAGACTCTTGAAGTCAGACACTGTCTTGAGGAAACAAGCCACTGAAGACATTAAATGAGAAGTATAAGATTCTTGAGACAAATGGAAATACATTACACTAAAACTTTCAGACTATGGAAAACACCATTGTCAAAGGAAAATCCTTAGCAACCAGCGCCAACATTCATAAAACAGTAGTAAGACTTTAGCTGGAGACCTTTGGTGCTTCCTAAGGAACTAGAAAACCAAGAACCAAATCAGTACAAGGCAGTGTTAAACATCAGAGCAGGGATAAATGGAATATTTGGGAAATACAAGGATAAATGGAATATGTTGGCTTTTGGAAAAGATAAACTTAAAAAGCCTTTAGCTAAGTGAAGAACAGTACTCAGTGTCAGAGATGAGTGTAAGGCATTGCAGCTGACATTACCAACAAACACAGGATCATCTGAAAGGACTGTGAACAAGTATAAAAACGGGGAAAATATCAGCGCTGGTGAGATTGCTCAGCTGGTAAAGGTGCTTGCCACCAAGCCTGTTGGACTCACGGTGTGGAAAGAAAACTGAGTCCTGAAAATGGTTCTCTGCCTCGCACAGGACCTTCCCCCATACGTGAATAAAAAGAAAATCTAGAAGACCAGATAAATTCTGTGCTATGTAGGCTACCAAATTTGAATAATGCATATAACACCCCCCCCCAGTTGTTTGAGACAGAGTCTTACTGTGTAACCGTGGCTAGCCATGAACTTGGGATTTTTCTGTCTCAGCCTTTATGAGCCCTGAGATTGAATCAGTAATAAATAATTACATTTACTAAAATGACAATAAAAATTTATTAGTAAAATTGCCGTTGAATCACTTTTTCAAATTAATCAAAGAAAAACGCAACACTTGAGGCTTTCCTGTAAAATCTACCAATATTTAAAAGACTAGTGCCAGTTTTCCCAGAGTATTTAAAAAATTGAAAAAGAATCCTTAAAAACTTATACATGCCTATACTAGATAAGAAACAATCTCAGAATAAATTTATAGACCAATACCACTTATGAACATAGACATAAAATGTTAAATAAAATGCTGGCAAACTTTTCATGGCATATTAGAAAAGATCATTCACTGTGATCAAATGATTCAGGAATGCTTTAGTGTAAAATAGCTGATGTATTAACAGAGTCAAATGCAAAAACATAGGGAGGGAAATTTAAGTAGACACCAAAAGCATTTTACAAAATTCAAAATTGATCCATGGTAGAATACCCTACACAGTTCAGGGTGGAAAGAATACCTGCAGCCCAATGAAGGTGATTATGGCAAACCCACAGCTAATGCCATACCGAGTGGAGAAGTCATGGAGAGCTTGATTCTAATGTCTGGAACAAGACAAGGTTGCCCATTGTCATTGCCTTTTGTCAACACAGGATGGAAAGCCCTTGCCAGAACAATTGGCAAGAGAAAAAAAAAATAAAGGAAATCTAGAATAACAAAGAAAAAAAGCAATTTGCCCTTGTTAAAAGATTACCTGATTTCATGTATAGAGATTTCTAAAAGACATTTAAAAAAAAACCCTGTTGGAACTAATAAGTTCTATAAAATTAAGTATTCACATCGGCACCCCAAACATATTTGTATTTCTGCATGCACTTGATCTTAGCTGAAAGTCTCAGTGGTGATCATATTTCTATATGCTGAGAAAACCTACTTATCCCCCCAAAAGTGAAAATAACAGTTCCACTTTGAACAACCATAAACACTCACCACAAATTTAACAGACAAGTGAAAGGAAAATAAAAACTTAAAACATGGATGAAGGATACTGAAAAACATACAGATATATACACACATATCCTATATGCATGAGGGGATCAATATGGCTAGTGTCCCCATATGATAAATAATCTCAAAGTTCATAAGCGACTGTAGATAAACCTGGATAGCCGAAACAGTCTTGAGCACAAAGAAGCTGGAGGCTTCACATAACCAGACCTGAAAATGTACGTTTAAGTTGTAGTCATCAAAGTGACATTAAAAACAGAAAGAACCAGCTGGACAGTGGTGGCGCACGCCTTTAACCCCAGCACTCGGGAGGCAGAGGCAGGCGGATCTCGGTGAGTTCGAAACCAGCCTGGTCTACAGAGCGAGTTCCAGGACAGGTTCCAAGAAGCTACAGAGAAGCTACCCTGTCTTGAAACAAAACTATATTTCAGTGAGCAGAATAGAGAGGCAGAAACCAACCCACACATTGTGACCAGCTGATTTCTGTTGGGGCCAAGTATACACCATGGCTCTGTTAGGTAAGTGGTGTGGGGAACATTAGATGCCCATATGCATAAGAATGAAACTGCTCTTTCTTACAGTAACAAATATCAAATCTATTAAGGCTTATACATAAAATCATAACTTCTGAAGCTGCTAGAAGAAAACAGGAGAAATGCTTTAAGATACTGGCCTGGGAAGTGGTGTTTTGATATGTCCCCAAATACAGACTACAAAAAAATTGTTTGCTGTGTTTATGTCAAACTAGCAAAACTTCTGCATGAAAAGGAAGCCATCAACAGAGTAAAGAGGCAGATTAACAGAATCAAAAGAGCATGTTCAAACTATACAGCTGAAGAGGTTATTCGCACAATGTGTAAGGAATTCAAGTACGCCAATAGCACAAAACCGAATAAACCAATTTAAAAAGAAGAAAGGTCTGAATAGACTTTTAAGCAATTTTCTATTTTTTACAAAATTTATTAAGAATATAATTATATCACTTTCTCCCTTTCCCTTCTTTCCTCCAGATCCTCCCAAGTCTTTTCCCTCCATCTCCTTCTATGTTCCCTCCTTTCTCAAACTGATAAATGCATGCACACGTGCATACACACACTTGCGTATGCAATCTATAAATACAGCTTGCCAAGTCTTCTTGTTGTTTATGTGTGTGTGGTTTGGACCTGACCACTTTGTATTGGACAGCCATCTCGAGGGCTCGTCCCCGGGAGGGCTGGTCTCCCTCTCAACTGTCACCCATTGTCTGTAGCTCCTTGTCCTAGGGTGTGAACACCCTTTCACAGTAACACTTCTGTCTTAGAAGAGGAAGTACAAATGGCAACAGTCATTCATGGAAGATGTTCAACATGTCTAATCATATAAATTAAAACCACCAAGACAGCATGTTGCTCTTGTGAAAATGTCTGTTTTCAGAAGACAAACTAAGAGTAAAAACTGTGAGGAAATGAAGGGGAAAAAAAAGGTCTTCATGTGTTTGAAATGTTAATTAGCATAGCTATTATAAAGGTCATTGTGAAGCTTCCTCAAGAATCTGAGAACAGAATGACATGATCCAGAAGCCCTCTTCCTTGGATCACATTGCTAGTTGAGATGAACATGTTAAAAAGATCTATTTCCATTGTTTCCCCTACACTATTCAGAATAGTCAGTGTCACCCTAAATGTCCCATAGCTGGGTAAAAAGAAAGCGGTGTTGAGTGTGCACCACGGCATACTGTTCAGCCACAAAAGGTTTGAAGTCCGGTCATAGCTCACAGTGCGGGTGTGCTGGGATCGTGTTGTCGTGAGAAAGAATCCAAGTGGAAGACGCTGGCTGTGTGGAAGCCCAGCGTTGAGTGGTCACTACAGAAGTTGGGAAGAGTAGGGAGAGCAGAAGGGGGAGCGGTCCATCAACAGGTCCAGTGGTCCAGAGTTATTATTTGAAATAGGAATAAGTCCTGGTTTTCATGGCATAGTTGGTAGAACATAATTGACAACAGTGCCTTATGTATGTCAAAATAGAAGACTTTTTATGTGCTAACCATAATGAAATGAGCAAAGTTTCAAGTGATGGCTTTGCTGCTTCCTGAATACCCTGTTTCCTGACACAGCCGTGAATGAAAGTATCACATTGTAGTTCAGATATGGAGAAAGCTTTGGCCAATAGCATATGTTTTTAAGTTAGGAAATGGAAAGAGATTAGATATTGATCAAGTTCACTTTGAGGTGATTAAATCTCTGCATTACTTAGCTTTATTATTGCAGTCTCCAGGCTCTAAGCCACATTTTAAATTCATGCTGTGAGTCTTCATGTGCAATAAAAAGCCAACATGTTTTTTGTACAACAATTCTGAATTTGTGACTTATCCTGTATAGTGGATTTTTTTCCCCATTATATAGTAATCATGCAGCCATCATTAGGATAGGGCAATAACTACTCTGAAGTTTATATCAGGGTAGATTTGAAGTTTCATTCTGTATGGGCTTCAATTTAGTACTTATTATTAAACATTATACTTTGATATCTCATGCTCATGAGTGTGTGAACTTTCCTTTGTTTGTAAGCTATCTACTTTGTCTCCTTTACTTTACAACACGCAGTCATTCATGTCATTCCTATATATTTATTTCTACACGTCACGCCATATATGGAGCATAGGGCTATCACACTGAGCAGAAGGTGAACAAATTTGTTGCCTAATATCCCTGCGTTCTAGAAGGGAAACAGATAATAAAAAATGTAAGTTAAACTGGGGCTGGAGGGATAGCCCAGAGGACCCTAGTTGGAGTCCCCCAGCATCTGTGCTAAATGTCTCACAACTACCTGTAACTGCAGCTTGTGGGAATCCAGCACCCTTTTCTGTTCTTTGTGGGTACACACACACACCTTTAAGAATAAATAAAATATATGTGATGGTAGGGTCAAAAGATTATAGTCATACATTCTAGGGAGAAAATGTCAATAAGGAAAAAGAGGTGATAAATTAAGAGGTGAAAGTGGAGATTGTATATTGTGTAGGTGGCCAGAGTTAACGTCACAGAAAAGATAATTTGATGAAAGCCTGGCAGAGAAGCCAGTAAAGGAGATACTACCTGTGGGGCTGGCTGTCTTATGAATTAATTCTTGTAGCAAACCTCTCTGAGGAAGGAGTGCATATCATATTTTAGAGCAAGAAGGTAATTACGGGGCCTGGAGACTAATGATCCAAGGAGGAGTGGTGAGAGGTAAGTAGGGAGACGGTGGTGAGCTTTGTCCTTATGTGGAGGGAAGAGAGACTTTTAAGCAAAGCAAAGGAGAGATCCTTAGGGACAACATGCCCTAGTTGCTGTGTTAAGAGTAAATTGAAAGCGGAAGATGTAGAAATCGTTTTATTTGTCGGGAATGTTGTTGGGCTTGGTGTCATTAGAGCATGCTGCACCTCCGTGATATTCCACAGGCTCATCTCCCGACTGCTCTGTGCTGGGGAACTGCAGAGCGAAACTCCCTTTCCATGGGAGTTTAGTCTGTTTTATCCAGCTTCCTGCTGTTTCTCACACACTCTTTTTCAGCCTGTAGCAGTCACTCCTGCTTCTCCTGTCTGGTTTTATGAGATTAGAAAGTTTGATTTCTTAATAGTTATCTTAAAATGCTTATTTTACATCTGTATCTGCATACTTTCTATCTGTTCAGTTAAGCCCAAGGAAGAAGCACACAGAAGGTTCTAATACATTGTGTCACAGTCGTCTGGCATTGAAAAGTGTGGCTACTGGGTTCCTTCTTGTATTTACTGCTGTCCATTCTTATACCTAACTACTGGTCTACTTAAATAGGAAATCCAGGAATAACATGACAGAGTGTGAGAAAAATGTTCTTACCTACTGACAGGAAATGTGAACCATGCTAAAATCTGAGGCAGGAGAGACGGCTCAGCCATTAAGAGAATATGCAATTCTTTTTTTTGTTTGTTTGTTTTTTCAAGACAGGGTTTCACTTATAGCTTTGGAACCTGTCCTGGAACTAGCTCTTGTAGACCAGGCTGGCCTCGAACTCACAGAGATCTGCCTGCCTCTACATCCCAAGTGCTGGAATTAAAGTGTGGAGGACAGAGTTCAATTAGGCTCCCAACTGCCTGTAAATCTAGCCAGTTCTGGCCTCCGGGGACATCCACACACGTGGCTGTGCTCACATGGCACATACATTTCAAATAACAAAATAATTCTTCTAAAAAGGTGCTAAGCTCTGAGCCTGCTGATCTCGAAGGCATTGGCACTGATACTCCTTATTTCTTTATCTTCGTTTCTTGTGCGAATGATGTTTGGATATTTATTTATTTATTTATTTATTTATTTATTTATTTATACATTGAAGTCCTGTTGTAGAAAAACCTATTATATTAGCAAATAAAAATGATTTTAGGTATTAAGTTATTTATTGTTATATCAGGCTTCCTCAATCTTTGGACAGTATTTTTGGTACTGAACGTTTATTGAATGGAGCATACATGAAGAAACATGCTAACATCTTCCTTACGTCTAAACTTGAGTGAACTGCTTGTTTGCTTGGTCACCGTTTTAGTGAAATGCAATTCTTTTATCCTCTCTTCATACTATAATAATGATGTGAGTTATATGTATTTTGAAAATTTTTCTGTCAAAAGATTTGGCAGTGGACTAGGGTTTCATTTTTCTGTCTATTTTTAATTTTTACTATCTAACAAATGTATGGTTGAGCATTGTTAAATATGTTTATGTTGCTGTATACTGACAGCTCTCCTTAAATAGAACTTAACTCATGGATAAAGATGATTTTTTTTCTGAAACAATGGCTTCCTAATAATTCTGCTTTGTTGTTCTCCCTCTAGAATCTGTATCGATTTGAGGGCACTGGGTTTTCAAATATCCCTCAGCTTATAGATCACCACTTCTCAACAAAACAAGTCATCACCAAGAAGTCTGGGGTGGTTCTTCTCAATCCTATTCCTAAGGTATGTTGAACTCCATTTTTTGTTTGTTCGTTTTTTTGTTTTTTTTGTTTTTTTGTGTGTGTGTTTTTAAAGAATACTTATTAGCGCTTTTCACAGTGAAGAAAGTTTTTAAGTTATATGTTAAAGTCAGCATAAATCACTTCTGTGAATACCACTAACTCCTGGCATAGCTGGAATACAGACCTGCTTTAGTTTTATTAAGATGCATTGCCTTTCTGCTCAGTATTTGTTAGGATACATAATGGTCTCATTTCTTTCTTTTCCAATTCATCTTGAAAGATGTAAGATTCGTGCTTTGAAAGGTTCTAGCGAAAGATTTGAAGATGAACACATGAAAGAACACGTCTAGCAATTAGGAGTTAAGTCCAAGTTTGAGGTTAGAGTATGAGATTTACAATGCAGCGCAAGTTTGGGACAGTTTGAAGCTATGCTGCTCTTCTCAGAAACCATAGCTTCCCGGGCAGCCAGGTCAAAGGTTGCTTTAGGTCATTTTGACCACTAAGATCTATCACACAGTTCTTTGATGTGCTCCGAGACGTGTGAGATAGGAATGGGCATGAGAGATGTCAGCATGTTCCAGGCAGCACCTGAGGCACCTGGACCACAACAACAGTGGCCCCCATGAGCCGCTCAGCACTTGGAGTGTTGGGGAATGGGGTTGGGTATGGCAGGAACCCTTTCCTTTGAAGACTGTGTGACTTGAAGAACAGTGTCGAAATGGGATAGACATCAAAACTGGTAGGTGACATGTATCCAGTATATATGAGCAGCTTTTAATTCAAAGTGACAGTCCCAAGAATGCTGTTATAATTGGAAAAATTTTAAAGTTACTGTGTTTTCCCTTGTCAGTCTGGAAAATCATATCTGTTTAGAGTGAGCAGTCTCATGACTTTACCGTCAGTACATTCAAAAAAGTGAATATAGTTCTAACGCAGTATTGCTCCTACAGTGTATCCCCCAACATTTTACTTCAAATTCATCTCATCACATCTAACTTCAGTTCGTTCTTCCCTCCTTCCACCCGACTTCCCAGAAGCCACAAGCCCGAGGTTACCTTTAATGTCGTCTACACCAGCTTCTGCAGTTAGATGACAAGAGTTTTGTGTTCTTATTTAGCAGTGTGAACTTCAGTTCCAGTGTCTCCTATTATGAATCAACCTCAATTTAAAACACACATTTACCCATGTTAGGCTAATACAAAATAAACTGTTCGTACATATCTTGATGCTTGGCTTCACAAGCCAGCCAAATATTTGCACAATCTGTAGGCTCAGTCAGGTCCACAATAGAGATCAAATCCATGATAGAAATTAGCTTGCAGACCTGCACCTGAGTAGGGATATAGAATTTCAAATAAAATTACATCCCTCACTGCATAAATATTTCCACGAAATGAACTTAGGTAATGGATTAGATTCTCTAGACTATTACATGGTCAATTATTATTTTTCTGTCAGATCTTTAATACTGTGCAGTTGATTATCCCATAATTTTATAGCACTAGCTATGCAAATACTAAATGCTGGAAGCTGTAGAAGGTTAAAGAGCTATAAATGATTGTTTTATGAGGTAAAAACTTAAAACTTATCTACCTATTAGCCTGATATAAAGTCCTAGTATTTGAAATATGAACATTAGTATCTGTTTATTGTAAACATTGCTATACCCTTGGTTCACAGTATCATGTTACTCTTTTTTAAAGATAATTGTAATACAGACTTATGAAACACAATTTTCAGTTATGAGTGGAGAAGAAATTGATATGGATTTTGTTATGGTTGTGTTATCACCATATATCTTCCTTTGAGAAGTTATTTGTATTCTTATTACTGAATCTATTTCTTGATTTAAATTGTGTAAGAAGTTAATATATTTGACCATATAATATGCCATATAAAATTAGATAGAAAATACATAATTTTCATCTCTCTAGACTTTATTTTTAGCCTATATAGAGAGCATTATTTTGTTTAGGTGCAATTTTTGTTTTCCATGTATTTTTCTCCTATTCATGAAAATATAATTTTATTACTGTAATGCCTACAGTGACTAAAGTATGTTTTAATCTTTATTCTTTGCACTCACAAGTGCAGGGAAACTAGACAACTAGAATGGGAGAATTGCTTGAGTTTTACCACTTAATAATGCTGTTATTGACTGGGTGCCTTACCCATCTGCTCCTCACCTGCTGACTGTTTTCCTGCATTGCCTCACAGAGCCCATGGAGGAGTCTAGGACAGGGGAAGTATTGTTGTAAGTAGGACCATCTGATTACCCATATTTGTCATCTTAAAGCAGCAAACCCAATGGGCTTCCATGGCTTCTTCTTTCTTAGTTTAGCTGCATCTCATGAAGCACTTCATCCAAGTGCCCTTCTCTGTCTTGTATAGTGTATTCTCATCGGGTGTTCCCTCCTCCTTTTCTTATTTCTCCATGGTTAACTTCTAATGGTTATATATATATGCACCTTTATAGACATCATACATTCCAATTATTTTCTCTCCCTCAAGTGCAGTGTAAGTTTTAGAAGGCCCAAACTGTGTTTGACTTAGGATCCATGTCTCCCTAGTACTGGAAGAGTGCTAGACCAGAGTAAGCTTCCAGTGAATGTCAGAGGATTGACTCCATTGGTTAGTTCCTAGGACTTCCAAGTAACACCCCCACCTTTATCCTCTTCCCTTCCTTTGTTTGGGATCGAGTGCATGGCCTCCTGAGAACCTAGCAGGCACCCAGCCCCGGAGGCACAGCCCTAGCCCTTGGCTGACCCCCACATATGGATTATCTTCGGTACCCCTCCCGTGTTGCTATGGGATATGTTTTGTCATTCGCTCTATTCAATGTTGTTGTTGCTTTAAACATCAGACAGGATGACGAGTGGGCGGCTATTGCTTTACATGGCAAAGGACCTGTGGGATAACACAGCAGACAGAGGCAGTGTTGGGGATTGAATCCGTGTTGTTAACCATGGATTGGAGCGTAGACTTTAGTAGAAGCTGGAAGAACTGTTTATTTTAAGAAGTGTGAGTGTGGAGTCAAGGAAAGTGAGTCTTTTCTTTTGACATAATGCTAAATTGGAAAGAGCCAGCCACATATTCAATCCTATACGTCTGTATAAAAGGCAAATCAGGAAACTAATACTGAACAGAGCCGAATTTTGAGATACAATGTAGAATTTGAGAAAATATAAGTTTAAATTTACCTAATTTTGCATTTAAATGGCACTTCAGAAGTTATTATATTGGGTAAAGCTAGTTTTTCTCCAATATAGCTTTTATAGAAGAAACTGTCTAGATGGTCTCAAAGCTCAAGTGTTCATGAGTAACTGTCGGTCAGCCAGGCAGAGCCACTTCTTGAGCCTTAGGCTGTGCTTGCCTTCTGGCAGAATCTGATAACTGTGGCTGTTTACCAGACTTTAGTGTGGATTGCCAAAATCTCACAGGCACATAGTGTTGATAAAGTAGTGCATTTCTCCATGACTGAGAGAACCAACTCATCTCCAGAAGAGAGGCTGTGGCAGCAGCATGAGGATCAGTGAAATCAAAGAGCCGTCCTGAGAGCAGAGGGAGGCTCCAGGGGAGGCCCTGCGCTGTTTCGGGTGACTCAGACGGCTGCCACGTCTCCCAGTGCTGCTGTCTAAGGTTATGTTTTTATAGTGGCTATGACACAGTTTTTTGTACATTGAGTTTTCTTGGTTTAGCTTTTTTGTGAAACCAGAGAGACTTGCTTTTCCCTACATCTGTGCCGACGCTACTTAATTTATTAGGATCCTCTGGGTAGTTTTTAAGGTCATTTTACATTTGAATAAAGAGAATAGTGGAAAATGCTCATGGTTCAGCACAGGAGACATTTACTTACTGTGCACTCTCTACTCAGCAGCATTCTGACCTGTCATGAGTAAGGCGGTACAAAGTGGCTGTGCTAATGTGGGGAGGGTATGGTTAGATGCTGTGCACTCTGTGGTGTATGGAAAGCAGTACCTACTGTTTTCCATTTTAAAAACATTGACAATTTAATTTTTGGTGATTTGATACATGCTGTCCTTGAACTCACACTATGGCTGAGAATGAACTTAAACTTCTGGTCCTGTATCTCCACCTCAATACCATGCCTGGCTTGACTTAGATATTATGATCAAATAAGGTATAGGTTAGGTAGAGATGTGAAAATCAAAGAGCTATCTTTGTAGTTATATGTAGAGTAGAGGTAACAGTAAAATCATTAACAATTTAGCATGGACACCAGCCCATCTAAATGTTTCATCTGTCTGTTGGTATGTTCCCTAGGTGGTTATCTTCTCTCTCTCTCTCTCTCTCTCTCTCTCTCTCTCTCTCTCTCTCTCT
>JABTXL010001118.1:7932551-7967600 GCA_025134845.1 Neodon shergylaensis
TCTCTCTCTCTCTCTCTCTCTCTCTCTCTCTCTCTCTCTCTCTCTCTCTCTCTGTGTGTGTGTGTGTGTGTATGTGTGTGAACATATGTATATATGTTCTCTGGGAAATAATGCTGTTCACTTTGAATAAACTGTAGGGACCAGGATGCTGGTAATAACTGTACAAGAATGAGGCTGGGAAATAGGCACAGATAGACTGACTTAATTTCTAGGCATAATTTTAAAATGCCAATTGTTTGTTGAATACCTTAAGACAGTCACTTTGAGCAGAAGCAGCATCAACTTCAGCAGGTTTCATACATAGTGAGTCTCTTAAAACAGAAAATTCATGTTTAATAATAATAAATTTTAAGGTACTTTAAAAAGTATTGATATAGTCATCCAAATACATAGTAGTAAATTCTATGCTTGTCTAATGTTTTTTAAGCTATCTGTATGTTTGCAGTTAGTTCTTCCATGCTGTCATTTAGATGGGAGTTTTAAAAGGTGTTATGTGTTTAAAATTTGAAAGGAAAGATGCTGTTTTTAACTCTTGAAAATGATATGATTAAATATGTCAGATTTCATTTATAGTTGTTAAAATCCAGTTTGTGGGAATTTTTTGAACTAGAATTCATACTATTTACACTTCTACTTACTTTAAGACTCCTTTAAAATTTGATTTCTGTTATTTTTAATTACGTGTGTGTCTTTGGGGCACAGCAGTATCAGTCACTTGGAGCTCGAGTTAGAGGTGGCTCACATAGGTTCTGGGAACCAAACTGAGCTCCTCTGTGGGAGTATAATGCCACTTTTAATCACTAGGGGATCTCTCAGTCCCTTTAAAATCAATTCCATTCCTTTAAAAAAATCAATTAATTAAGCCTATTGAGAGTGGAAAAGCATGCACAGAATCTACACTGTTCTACAGTGTTCTATAGGAATACACCAGAAATACATACATCTCCATTTGGGCCTTCGGTTTGAGCAAAGAAAGAGAGCATCTTATGGTAAATCTGTCATCACTGTCAGTTGTCTTCTGTGGAGTCCTAGGTTTGTTCTCCAGAACTTGCTGGGGGTGTCATCCTTGAGTCTCAGAGAAAAACTAGTTCATCTCAAAATTTAAAACCAGTCTTGGTGACCAATATATTTTTCTTAGTGGTATTATATTTGTAATCCTATTTAAAACCTTCTTAAATACTGTTGTTTTTATTGTCGTTGTTGGTTTGTTGTGTGTGAGAGTGAAAAGGGGCGTGGTTATTTGGTAGGGAGTTTTATTTCTTAATTACCTTGCCAATATTTGAAAGGTAATGGAAAGAGACAGAAGAGACCTGAGAGAGATTAAAAGATTTTCTTTTGGAAATTCTTATCCCAGTTGAAAGGCAAGACTTCCTGTTCATAGTACAAATATGGCGTTGGGTGTATCCTGTCATCTATAAAGTAATTATTAGGCCATCTATATAAGTAGACTTAGGGGCATGTTGAAAACAGTAAATTAGATTCACATGATTTTCTGTATGAATATAGATACACGATGCCTATTTTCCCTTTGTTCCTATTGGAAGCTATAGAGTAGTGATAAAGAGAACAAGGAAAAAGAGCATGAGCTGAAGTTTTCCTAAAATTAGACTCCATATATAGTGCACATGGTTCATATGCATCTTAAAAGTATATTCTGTATTCTCATGCAGAAGGGCTGTTGTGTGAAGCACAGTTAAATTAGGTGAATTAGTATAAGTTAGGAAAAGCATTTTGGAAAATACTACCAAGGGTCTTCAGAAGGTCAGAAGTAACACTGGCATATGCTGCTTTAGTTCCTTCACTAGTTTTGCAACCAAAACCATGAAGTAAGCACATGCAAGAGATATCTTCACTGCCATGTTCACTGCAGCATGAATCAACTTTCCCAAGTAATGGAAACAACCCAAGTATTCATTAACTGATGAATGAATAAAAGAAAATGCCTACAATATGATACTACTAAGATAAGTATGCATGATGTCTTGTGGAAATTAAAAGAGCTGGCCTGATGCCAATGGAGTGGTGTTTATTAGGACCACAGATAGAGAAGGAAGTGTAGGGTATGGGAAGACTGACCAGTGAATGCTAAGTTACAGGCAGGAATGAGATATCCTGGTGAGGTGTTAGGCAGCAGTGTTATTAACATTAATAATGAAATATTGTATGTTTCTTAAAGTTCGGAGAAAGTGTTTTGACTCGTTCCACCATTATAAATGATAAATTTGAAGAAAGAGTTATGTGGAACTTGATTTAAACATTGTGTAATATACACATGTATTGAAATATCATGCATTGAAATATCATGCATTACTTCATTACTGGTTATAATTATTATGAATTTCACCAAGCTCTGGCAAAATGCCTCTAAAAGTGAGGAATTTCCTTGGAATTTAAGCCTGTGTGCCTCATTTATTGTGGATGTGGGAAAGGAGTGGGGAAGATACAAATTTACATAATATTTAAGAGGTGATTCAGAGCTGTAAATATTTACCCCCAAAACAAACAAGCAAATAAATAAATAAAGTGACTCAGGCATCCAAATAAAAAGTTAGGATAATACAAACCTACAATTAAGTCAAAGGAAAGCAGAAGAAAAGAATAAAAAGAAAGCTTAAAATTACAAAGCTGCAAAAAGAAAGTATCAGTGCTGCTTTAAAAAGCAGTCTGTCTGCGTATAAAAGATTTGCTGATCAAGAAACACTCATTTCATAGCATTCTAGATCTCATCAGTATACAAAAAGCTAGTGATTGAGAAAACAAGACAAACAGCCAACTGGAGTAGTTGGCCATAGAGGTGCATAGACAGTTCAGAATTAGAAATACCTTTCAGTGCCTTTCAATGGTACTGTAATTCTCCACTCTCAGTAGATCTAGAATATTAATCTAAATCTAAGACTTTAATATCTTATTTTCTTGGTAGACATAGCATAGGCTCTCATTGATCATTTACTTTGGAGAGTATGATTTGAAAAACCCTTTCTACAAGGTAATTTGGAGAATTTGTCAAAATTATAAAATATGTAGCTTTGACTCAGCAGTAACTCATAATTTCTCTCTTTGTCACATTTATTTATGTGTGGGATTGTGATAGCTGGTCACTGCAACATTGTTCACAGCATCAGCAGATAGAAATTTTTACTACTAGGGGCTAACTAAATAATTCACGGTCCTCTGTCTGAAGGAGTTCTGTTAGGGAGTTTTCTGTGTTCTGAATAAAGAGAGTTCCTTGGTATATTGATTAAAAAGGAGAACACTACAAATCAGAGTTTATGTTGCATTGCTTTCATGTATGAAGATTAAGGCCTGTAAGAGCATGTGCCTGAATTTTCTATGTGATCAAGAAACACTGATCATATAGACACGGAGTGGGTTTGTAGTGCTGTGGTATAGAGCTTTCTTTGACATTCATGAGTTTGATTGCCAACATATATATGTGTGTGTATACACACATACAAAACTAATGCTAGAACTTACATGTTTGTGAAGGACAGGGGAGATATAAAAGAAATTAGTAACATTTTATAATGTATTATTACATTTTAGTGTATATGTGTGAAGGTCAGAAGACAGCTTCCCAGAGTGAGTTCTGTCTTTCCACAGTGGGTCCCAGGGCTCAAACTCAGGTCAAGAGGAAGTGCTCGGTAGTAAGTGCTTCTGCCTACGGATTCATCTCACTGCCTCGTATTTTACATCTTCAACATTCTTAGCCCTCTGAATGTATTACTTGCTCAACATTCAAATACCTAAAATAGTCTTGTGATGTGGCATCTGCTGTCAAGCAATTGTAACTTTCCAGGAAGATGTTTTATTAGAACAATATGAAGAACAAAATTGGACTGGGAAGGTGGACCATCTGTCGAGTTCTCGGCACATGGAACATAACGACCTGAGTTTGAATCCCCAGCCTGACTCAGTTTGGCAAGGCTGAGGATGTCTAGGGCATGAAGGCTAGCCATTCTAGTGTGACCAATGGCTCTAGGAGTGTAATTGACGAAGAACCCTTGGCCTTGTGTTCAACATCTACCTTCATTTCTTTTGATAACATTTTTCCAGGATATTTTGCTTATTTTTGTTAACAGTTAAAGGAATGTGTATGCCATGATAACTAAGGGGATAAAATAAGATTTCTATCTACTTGTGATAATGGGGACAGTGAAGTGAAGCTAGCCATGCCCTTTCTAGTTCACCAGGGCTTGTTGTAAGATGTCCTTGTCTGAGGGATTTGGCTGCCATGCTGGATCTTTAGTAGACCAAACCACTTGTCACTGAAATGTCCTGAGATAGCTTTATGTTCAAAAGGAAAACGATTGTTTATATGGCTCAACGCTCATCTTCTAGAATCTGCTTTTTAAGCTTTCAGACCCTGTAGTTAATTCTGCATGTACTGTTCCTAGAAGTAAGAATGTGAGCTATAATGACTTGATGGGAGGAATCTCCGCGTGGCCTGCTTTCCACAAACCCTAAACTTCCTTAGGTCTTACAATTGAGCAAGGCTTTGAGTGAAATACAGTGCCTGGCCTGCTTCAGACGGTGAATGCAGATGCATGAGAAGATAAAAAGACAGTGCTTGAGGACGGCAGCTCCTGTTGACTCTTGTCTGTCACACACGGATGCCGTGCATGCTCGCCTCTATACAGTACACCCAGAAGGACCAGATGCTAATGAAACAATTTGGAAAAAGTCATCTGCAAAGCAGTATTTTAGTATTCTCTTAGTTTCATAAGATAAAATGCATACACAAATAAGCATGAAAAGTTTACCAGTGTTGCAGAAGATTTATGTTGCTTTGTGTTTTGAGCAGTTCTGGGTTCAAGAAAGTCTTGAATTTCTTTCTGTCAAAAGTCATTTTTGTTGTATGAAAACGTAACTCTAACTTCATCCTATGGCAGTGTTAGTAGAATACTGTAGAGTGTTGTTTGGTTACTAATCTCAGTTTCTTTAGGGGGAAGTTGAAGTGAGACCCTGAATACACAAATGAGGAGTCTTAGGGTACATTTATAGAATTGGATTGGAAGAAGTCATACAAAACTGTGTTCTTCTTTTGTAATGTCTTAGTGTAATTTTATGAACCTCAATTTGAGATACACTTATAAAAGATTTAATTAATATTTTAAAAATAACAATATGTGTTTCAGGAATATAGAGGAGAAGGGGGGCTTAAAAATGCTTCACTGAAGATGAACTTGAAGCAGGTCACAGTAAGAAGGGGTCAGATGCGGAGGAGGAGAGATGCTGTTTTATAGAAGAATGATCTAGAGTACAGGGTCTCTGGGGCTTGTAAAGATGGCAAGAGTAGTCCAGCCAAGTGGGTGGTTTGGAAGCTGAACATGATGAAGTGTTTCCATGGAAGTCAGGTTTGGAGAGCCTCGAATCCAGAATTAAACATGGTGCCCAATGCTATTTTGCTGCAGGTGCATGAGCAGGAGTGAGTATAGCATAAGAATAGCCTAGCTATACCAACTAACTCACCAAAGTGTTGAAGCTCAGCCAGCTTGTGTAGTTGCCTGAAGAGTTTAACCAATGCATTAGTATGTCAGACAACAGCAGCCCAATTTTCATTTGCCATGTCTGACTCTGAACTTGCAAAGCTATTCCAACTTATGTTACCATGATGTTTAAGTAGGAGTAGGAACACATTATCAGTACAATGGAAAAATAAGCAACAATGGGAATTCATAGTTTAAAGTGTAAAGCATACACTATTGACGGTCTATATAAATTGTAGACCGAGTTTGAAATTTAGCTGTAACTTCCTAAAAGATGCTAGGGGAAGAAACAATTTTGAGATTGAAAAGGAATGAAAAATTTTATTTTTTTCTAGGCAGGTTTTATTGCTAACAGTCTCAGCAGCATTCTGCATAAGGATAGGGATAGTTTACTAGGCTCTTGCATTTAGTGCCACAGACAAGTACAGGCAAGAGCAAAATATAAAATACAGCATTGTGAAAAATACTTTACCTTGGCAGTTTTTCTCTGTGTTGTACTTTTATAGGACAGAATAGAAAAGTTAGAAAATTCCAGATTTATGATCAAAATATTAAGAAATTAGCTTTAAATACTTTAAACTTTTAAGCACATGCCTAAACAGCAGAGGGTTCCACTTGTGAAATGCAAGTGATTAGTTCTAAATTACTCAGACATTTGCAATCTCTATACTTCCTCCCTTTCCAAGTTATGAATGCCTACATTCAGAAAATGCAAAAAAGGTCTCTGGGAGCTGGAGATATGGTTCAGTGGTTAAGAGCACTCACTCAGTTGTTGGGTAATATTATTTTCAGGTGTGTGACTTTAGTTTCTGCTAGATTTGTTTAACTGTGAAGCTGTGTTGCAGTGCCTGTCTAAAACACCTGATGGGCTAATAAAGAGATGAACATCCAAAGGCGAGGAATAAGCAAGGATAGGCAGGGCCAGCAGGCAGAGAGAGTAAATAGGAGAAATCTGGGAAGAAAGATCAAGCAAAGAGATCAAGGAGTAAGAAAAGAAGGGGCCAGCCACCCAGCTACACCCAGCCACCCAAACCATGGAGAAAGGTATACAGAAATAGAGAAAGATAAAAGCCCAGAGATAAAAGGTAGTTGGAATAATTTAAGAAAAGCTGGCAAGAAACAAGCCAAGCTAAGGCTGGGCATTCATAACTGAGAGTAAGCCTCTGTGTGTGATTTATTTGGGAGCTATGTGGTACCCTCCCAAAATCCAAAAGAGTAAAACATCACTCAGTGCTCTTATACAAGGCCTGAATTCCATTCCCAGCAACCACGTGACCTATGTGTTAGGCTCTGTGAGAGCAATAGAGCATTTTTTGCTTGTTTTTAGGTAACTTTCCAGAACCCAATACATAGGTGTCAGTAAATATTTGAAGCTGGTGGATTTTTGAGATAATGCTGAAATTTAATAAATTTTGATATATTTGAAAAAATAAAATGACAAATAGACATTTTTTATATATACATTATTATATAACATGGGAATTTCAACCTTCTTTTTCCAAAGTGGATCCCTGTTTGTGTCTGCCTTGTGAACTGCTGGCTATATGCTGCAGCACATGGCTGAGGGTAGGCACGGATGCCAGCTGTCCCACAAAACCCATAAACTTACTTAAAACATGGCCTTTCTGCGTGTGTTGTAACTGGATGCTCTTTCCTTGAGTATGGGCTTTGAGAGGATAATGTTGCTTCACAGCGTCAGAACGTTGACTGTTCTGGTTAGATGAGGGGGGAAATTCCTTTGGAAGGAACATAGGCTTAGCTTCAGTTTTGTTTATGTAATAGTTTAATTCTTATTTATCATTTTCCTTTTTTTATAATATAAGTTTTGGAGTTGGGCATGTTGCTCAGTGGTAAATGCTTACCTGGCAAGCCCCAAACCCCTAGTTCAGTCGCAAGAACTGAAAAAAAAACAACAGAAAAAAAACTTTTTCTCATAGCAAGTTATTGTTTCATAATTGTATAGTTATAGTCCTCTTATAAGGTATTGTACATTTTAAAATACAGATAGAAGTGTGTTTGATGAACTCGTACTACTCTTCTCTGTACCTTAGACTAATGTAAACTATATTTAATTGGCTTAATAAAATTTATTTGACACTTTGAGATTCTTTATCTGATAGTAAAGTGTTGACCCAGTCTTATATAATATTTAGTATTCCTTATGTGTAATATTGTCCTGTACTAGCCTAGTTCAGGAGTGAAATGATAAGGATATGCAAGAACAGGCAAGCTTGTTTTACCCTGGCAAAGAGCCCTTGGTGTTTTATCTCGCTAACTCAATTCATGTTCACCTTCTACCCAGTCCTTGAAGAGAACAATTAAATCATACCACAAAAGACTTGTCTCACATCCCCTTTTACAAAGACTAATAAATATGCATGTTAAGAATTTTAATGGCATTTAAATAAGAGTGTTTAAATTAGAAAGACCACGGGCATTAGAAAGATAACTGCAAATGATTTTTTTAATAGAATGCTTTATTCATATATATATATATATATAAATTTTAGAAAATGAAATTTTATATTTTTTCTTCTATACTTTATGTAACAAATTACATATATTAAAAATGGAACAAAAAGTTCACAACACTGTAAAAAGGAACTATAATTTTGTTGTCATTGACTCTCCAGTGGGGACTAGCTGTATTGATGAAAAGCAGAATCAACCTCAGCCAATGTTAGTTATTATTTCCATCATGCATGTCTTATAGTAATAGGCATTCATATGTAAACCATGGACTCTTTAATCTGTGGTCTTACTGATAGGGAAATTTCTAACTGGTGGTCTCAAATAGGTAGAATTTTTCAAATGCTTCCTAGTGGTATTGTGTTCTCTTTTTATTTATTTATTTATTTATTTATTTATTTATTTATTAATTAAAGATTTCTGCCTCCTCCCCGCCACCGCCTCCCATTTCCCTCCCCCTCCTCTGACCAAGCCCCTTCCCTCGTCAGCCCGAAGAGCAATCAGGGTTCCCTGCCCTGTGGGAAGCCCAAGGACCACCCACCTCCATCCAGGTCTAGTAAGGTGAGCATCCAAACTGCCTAGGCTCCCACAAAGCCAGTACATGCAGTAGGATCAAAAACCCATTGCCATTGTTCTTGAGTTCTCAGTGGTCCTCATTGTCCGCTATGTTCAGCGAGTCCGGTTTTATCCCAGGTTTTTTCAGACCCAGGCCAGCTGGCCTTGGTGAGTTCCCGATAGAACATCCCCATTGTCTCAGTGTGTGGGTGCACCCCTCGTGGTCCTGAGTTCCTTGCTCGTGCTCTCTCTCCTTCTGCTCCTGATTTGGACCTTGAGATTTCAGTCCGGTGCTCCAATGTGGGTCTCTGTCTCTGTCTCCTTTCATCGCTTGATGAAGGTTAATATTCAGGAGGATGCCTATATGTTTTTCTTTGGGTTCTCCTTCTTATTTAGCTTCTCTAAGAACCCGAATTATAGGCTCAATGTCCTTTATTTATGGCTAGAAACCAAATATGAGTGAGTACATCCCATGTTCCTCTTTTTGGGTCTGGCTTACCTCACTCAGGATAGTGTTTTCTATTTCCATCCATTTGCCTGCAAACTTCAAGAAGTCCTTGTTTTTTACTGCTGAGTAGTACTCTAATATGTATATATTCCATACTTTCTTCATCCATTCTTCAATTGAAGGGCATCTAGGTTGTTTCCAGGTTCTGGCTATTACAAACAATGCTGCTATGAACATAGTAGAGCATATACTTTTGTTGTATGATAAGGCCTCTCTTGGGTATATTCCCAAGAGTGGTATTGCTGGGTCCATGGGTAGGTTGATCCCAAATTTCCTGAGAAACCTCCACACTGCTTTCCAGAGTGGTTGCACAAGTTTGCATTTCCACTAGCAATGGATGAGTGTACCCCTTTCTCCACAACCTCTCCAGCAAAGGCTATCGTTGGTGTTTTTGATTTTAGCCATTCTGGCAGGTGTAAGATGGTATCTTAAAGTTGTCTTGATTTGCATTTCCCTGATCGCTAAGGAAGTTGAGTATGACCTTAGGTGTCTTTTGGCAGGAGGCCACTTCCTACGTATAACCCCAGCAGCACAGACAGTAAGGGCCTCATTGAATAAATGGGACCTCTTGAGACTGAGAAGCTTCTGTAAAGCAAAGGACACTGTTGCTAAGACAGAAAGGCAACCCACTGACTGGGAGAAAATCTTCACCAACCCCGCTACTGACGAAGGTCTGATCTCCAAAATATATAAAGAACTCAAGAAACTAGACCGTAAAAGGCTAAGCAACCCAATTATAAAATGGGGCACTGAGCTGAACGGAGATCTCTCAACAGAAGATGTTTTCTCTTTTTAAATAAATCTTTTGAAATCATTGAATCATGTTAGTTGGAAAACATGAGGACCATTTCTTTTTTCTGTGTGCCTATGGTGTGTGATATATGTGTGTAGTACATACATGTAAGTATGCAGTATGTGCACCCATTTACCACATGGGGAGCTCAGAGAAAGTTGTCAGGTGCCTTCCCCTATTACTCTGCCTCATTCCCTTGAGGCAGAGCATCTCACTTAACCCTAGGACATTCACAACGAACAGAGGTCTCCCTTCACTTTTCCCCGGAGACTGACGTTTGTTTCTTTGACTTGCAGAATTGTAAGCTAACCAACATGTGCTGCTTTAGACCATCATGCTTTGCCTTTCACTACAGTAGCAGTAGATGCAGAAGTGAAGTGAGAAATGCAATGTGATTATTATTTTATGTATCTTTGCTTTGAGGGTGATAGGAAGTTTTGGAAGGTTTCATTCTAGGAAGAATAATGATCAAATTTGTATTTTATAAAAGTAATTGTAGCTTCATTGTGGAAGCTAGTTAGTGTACTGATGACACGTGATAGATTGAAATGACAAAATGAGATGTAAAAAATCAGTCTGGGACTTAGATAACGATAGGATGTTACTGAGATAAATAACAAATTTGTGAACCCCTAGCTTAGTTACCTGTGAAAGACTTGACAGTTACAACAGTTACTTTACTTTCTGCTCCCCCCTCAAACCTGCAGATGGAGGAACTTTGGGATAGGGGCTGAGCTATCTTAACAGGTCCTGTGGGTGGTCCTGATGCCAGTTAATGTTGAAGGGTCATCCATGCAGACTAACCTCCATGGAAAGGAAAAAAAGCTCTCAAGGCTGTAATCTCTTTATTACCCGGTCCTGTGATTTAGACAGCAGGAGTATAGTAAAACTACATGTCCTTAACCTTGTAAAGACAAGGTGGGGAGGAAAATCACTTTTATCAGGGGGAGACTTGTAGTTGTGTGAAGTATAAACGATGACCACTTTAAACTTTAATTATTTCACAGTATCGCAATGATAGGGAATCAGTGAAGCAGAAATACCTATTTTATGGCTTTTTGGAGAAGTTGATGTTCCAAAATTGATTTTCACAGTCTCATTGGAATTTAAAAGAAAGATACTTAAAATAGTATTCTGCATGAAGATTATGGGTGGTTTTTGTTTTTCAACTTGTATGTTTGCCATAGTCATTCAAAGGTGGTTTTTAAACAGAAGGTATAGAAGCTTACATATTTAAGAATTGGAAATATAACCCTGTGATTGACATGTTATATTTTTACTGATCAAGAAAGCCAAGTATTATTTCTTCAATGAAATGCTTCTTATTCCTATATAGCATATAATTTGAACATACTTTATTTCCCCTGCTCAACATAGTCCACTTTTTTAAGTGATAGACTTTCAGATTCTCAAATCTCATTTCCTCGCTCATAACAGTGACAATCCTGCCTCATTGGCTCTGTCAACTAAAGTGAGGTAGTAAATGTAGAACACATGTTATTTGCTTTCGCATTTACTTGTTTTCTTCTGTTATTGATATGTCCTAGCCTGTAAGTGATGGGAAGGATAGCATATTGTTGATCCCATTCTGTTACTTAGCATTTCCTATTCAGTCAGTATTTCCTGAATGACATCATCGAGTTGGTGATGAGATGCTGTGATAATTTGTACAGAGCTAAGAGTGATGTTGGAGGTGATTGTGTATTCCAGTGCACGTATCTGAGTAAGGAATAATTTGTCTCCACACTGACGATGCATTGGATGCAGACTCGCTCTTAAGCTTCAGCGTAGTACGTCCTACGCCACTGCTGCTTTCTCAGCACTGCTGTTGCCACTTGGCTGTCTGCCTCCTTACAGTGCCTCTCAGCCTTTGCTGTAGCCCAAGGTAAAATCTAATTAATTTTTAATCGAGTTGAGTTTTGACTGAAATCTGGACAATTGGTTCATAGAATTCTAGGTATACAATACATGTAAGGTAGTAAATTAACTTTTGTGACCTTGTGACAGAATATTTTTTGACATGATAGTATTTCTCAGCAACTGCTTCACCACATCAGGTATTAGTCTTTCAGAGCCATCTTGGACTCCTAAGCTAAGAGCAGAGAAACACTGGAGTTCTCCGTTGGAGCCTGTCAGGAAAATGTGACTTTAGACACTTCAGAATTTAATAGCAGAATCAAGGTCACAAAGGACCAGGAGATAAATGGTAGTATAAAAATCTATTTTCCAGTCCTTCTACATCTGCTAAAATGCATCCTTCTAAAAACAGTTTAATTTTGACATAGCTTGAAGACTCTACTCTAGGCAAACTGACACACACACACACACACACACACACACACACACCACAGACACACATAGACACAGATGCACACACACCTACCTTCAATTGCCTGGTCTGATTATGTTCTCTTTTTCTGTCAGCTTCTGTCTGTCTCCTCACCCGTCCTTCCTTTCCCCTTCCCTCTTCTTTTTCTTTTTCCTTCTTACTTTCATTTATGATTTTTTGCTGTGTCCACAAGTATTGATAACCTTTTGTATACTTGCTCCTTGCAATGCAATGTAAAGCAGACTTGGTGCCTGTTCTTTTTAAAGCATATAATGTAGGTACTTAAATGTAAAAGGAAAAAAATCTCATAAGCTAACAGTCCCACCAGAGCTTCTCTGTATTCTTTGCTTGCCACACTCGCTGAATATCTCCCCACAGGTAAAGGATCCCTAAATGGTTTCCTCCCTCCTTTTTCCTTCCCTACCATAGCCCTTTCTTAATCTTCTCTTTGTGGAGAGTTCACGTTGGTAGAGGGAGAAATGGAGAGAATGTGGGAAGGGGGACTGAGGGCATACTCACTAGAGTATAGAAGCTACTCAACTGTTCAAATTGGTAACAATTAGAAAAATAGAAGTATAATGAGATAAAATTCCCCACTACAACTGGGCAATGGTGTGTATAATTGTAAATGTGCTTGGGATTAAAATTTAAAACACGAAAACACAGTGGAGAATTGACTAAACATTTGAAAATATAGAAAGCTGGAGCAGTCTCTGAGAGCAGTAAGAAGGCCCATGTGACCTGCAGTAGCAAGCAAGAAGGCTCCAGTGACTCTGTGAGCATCTAAGCGACCTCTGGGAGTGCTCAGTGTCCTATAGGAGCAGACAAACAGGGTCCTAGTGAATTCTGGGAGCAGACAAGCAAGCAATCTCAGGGACAAGGCAACCAAGGCCCAAGCATCCTCTGGGAGCAGGCAGTAGCCCCGACTCTACCTGGAGGAGCAACCATCTGAGCCTTGGACCCATTGGCACCTGGAGGAGTGATCACCAGACACACAGCCCTAATTACATCAATCAGAGGAAAAGATGGATAGACAAAGTAAGAACACACTCAACACCACAGAGAGCAACACGGCACCACCAAAAATTCGTGGCTGTACAAATCCAGCCCTATATAAAGTACTAGAAGGAAAACTCCAACCAAGGTAAATCAACTACCCCCACAAATGCACAGACAATAAATGATCTCACAGCAGCAAATCCCGAAGAGGGGAAAAGTACACATAATAACATTACCAACAATAAAAACTAAAATAACAGGAACTAGCAGTCACTGGTCATTAATATCCCTTAATATAAATGGACCCAACTCACCTATAAAAAGACACAGGCTAACAGATTGGATATTAAAACAGAGTCCATCCTTCTGCTGTTCAACCTCAAAAACAGATATCACCTCAGAGTAAAGGGTTGGAAAAAAAATTTCCAATCAAATGGACCTAAGAAACAAGCTGGTATAGCTATCCTAATATTAAACAAAATAGACTTCAAACTAAAATCAATCAAAAGAGACAAGAACATAAAATATCTTAGAGTAACTCTATCTAAACAAGTGAAAGTCCTGTTTGACAAGAACTTTAAGTCTTTGAATAAAGAAATTGAAGAAGACACTAGAACATGGAAAGATCTCCCATGCTCTTGGGTAGGTAAAATTAACATAGTAAAAATGGCAATCTTACCAAAAGCAATCTACAGATTCAATGCAATACCCATCAGAATCCCAGCAAAATTCTTCTCATACCTTAAAAGAACAGCACTCAACTTCATATGGAAAAAGAAAAAAAAAAACAGAATAGCCAAAACAGTCCTGGGCCATAAGGGAATAAAGGAGGTATCACAATCAATGACTTTAAACTATTATAGAGCTACATACTGAAAACAGCCTGGTATTGGCATAAAAACAGACAGAAGGACCAATGGAACCAAATAGAAGACCCAGATATCAATCCACACATCTACAAACACCTAATTTTTGGCAAAGAAGCAAAAAATATAAAATGGAAAAAAGAGTATATTTAATAAATGGTGCTGGCATAACTGGATATCACCATGTAGGAGAATGAAAATAGATCCATATCTATCGTCATGAACAAAGCTCAAGTCCAAATGGATCAAAGACCTCAACGTAAAACCAACCACACTGAACCTCATAGAAGAGAAAATGGGAAGTACATTTGAACACATTGACACAGGAGACCACTTCCTAAACATAACCCCAGTAGCACAGACAGTGAGACCAATAATTAATAAATGGGACTTCCTGCAACTGATAAGCTTCTGTAAATCAAAGGACATGGTCAACAAGACAAAACAGTAGCCTACAGAATGGGAAAATATCTTCATCAACCCCACATTGGACAGAGGACTCAAGAAGCTTGTCATCAAAAGAAGAAATAATCCAATAAAAAATGCGGTATAGACCTGAACAGAAAACTCTCAACAGATGAATATTAAATGGCTGGAAGATATCCTCAGGCATCAGAGAAATGCAAATCAAAACAACTCTGAGATTCCATCTTGCATCTGTAAGAATGGCCAAGATCAAAACACTGATGTCAGCTTATGCTAGAGAGGATGTTTGATAAGGAGAGCACTCCTGCTGCCTTGCCGGTGGGCGTGCAAATTTGCACCATTGCTTTGGCA
The DNA here is from genome assembly GCA_025134845.1 of Neodon shergylaensis. Taxonomy (NCBI): domain Eukaryota; kingdom Metazoa; phylum Chordata; class Mammalia; order Rodentia; family Cricetidae; genus Neodon; species Neodon shergylaensis. Next base: position 7,947,334 of record JABTXL010001118.1, read on the forward strand.
ATCAGTACGGCAATTTCTCAAAAAATTAGAAAGCAATCTACCTCAAAACCCAGCAATATAGGCTCATAAAGAGAGGATATGTAATGGAGTACTTTCTCTAAATTTGACAAATACAAATAAACTGAATATTGTAAATTCTTAATTGATAATTATTTTTACTGTATATAGTTTAACTATGTTAAAGTTTAAAAACATTCCTCTTTATTTAAACAACAAGGGGGAAATGTTGTGAAATATTCCTTTGTACTCTTGTGATGATATGACTCTGTGATTGGTTTAATAAAAAGCTAAACAGCCAAAAAAAAAAAAAAACCCCAGCAATACTACTTTTGGGTATATATCCAAAGGATGCTCAATCATATCACAAGGACATGTTCTCAACTATGTTCAATGCAGCATTATTTGTAATATCCAGAACCTGGAAACAACCTAGATGCCCTTCAACCAAAGAATGGATAAAGAAAATATGGTACATTTACACAATGGAGCACTACACAGTGGTAAAAAATAATGACATCTTGAAATTTGCAGGCAAATAGATGGATCTTGAATAAACTGTATTGAGTGAGTTAACCCTATCCCAGGAAGACTAATATAATATGTACTCACTCCTAAGTCACTTTTAGACATAAAGCTAAGAAAAACAAACCTACAGTCTACAACCCAAGATAACCTAGACAACAAAGAAGGCCTCAAGAGAGACATACATGGATCTACATAGGAAGGAGAAAAAGTAAGATCCCCAGAGTAAATTGGGAGTTTGGTGTTCACAGGAGAGGATAGAAGGGGAGAGGGGAGGGAGGGAGGGGAGCAGAGAAAAATGCATAGCTCAATAAAAAAAAGAAAAAATATAGAAAACAAGGTACTGAAAATGTTTTTACCTCAAGACATAAGTAAATCTTATTATTACACTTAAAAGTACACAAATGTGACAGATTAGTGTTTTTCTGGGAGAATGTGGGGAGACTACAATAAAGGATGCATCAAAGATCAGTTGGAAGGGGAATTATCTCTCAAGAGCAGAAAGCCATTTGGTAATGCAATGATTGAGATACCACTTTAAGTATTACATTAAAAATTGATTAGAATTTTACAAACATATCTAATAAAGAAGAAAGTAATGTATAATCATTATAAGCTCTTGGACATAAAGACAAGATTTTCAAGTTAAGAATCATATAGAAAAATTTAAATTAGCAATTTTGATTATTTAATTAATTATACACTAAATGTCAAAAGAAAGAAGGCCAAGATAATATGATAAACAGCAAATAGGGAATTCCACTCATGCTAGAAATAACTCGTATAAAATGAGAATAAGCTTGCTAAAAATTCAACTCTTAAATGGAAACTCCCAGCTTGGTAGCTCAGAAGGAAAGGACACAGCTGATTATGAAACATGGTTCCCCAGTCAGTGTAATTTGTAATGAAGCTACAGCCGACGCTCATTTTCTTGTTTAGTGATGGCTACCGAATCCCAGGCTGTGTGCGTGCCAGGCATACTAGTCACCCCACATACAACCCTTTTTCCTGTCTCCATCTTTATGGCCCTTCGAGACAAGGTTTTGCCTGCTGGTTTTGCTGGCTGTGAACTCCTTGGCTCAAACAATCCTGCTTGTTCCAGCCTTCACTGTTGCTCCAATTATGGGTTCATCAGCAAGCCCCCAATAGAGTTCATTTTAAAGTAAAGTTTTAGCAGAATTGGAAAAGACAACAGAATGCTTTTGATAAATTAAGTGCTTGAGGGGCTGTTTTGTGAATATGGTTATGTTTTGTTTCACTCTCATCATAAGAATTCCATGTAAATTGAACATGAGAGGATAAGAGCTCTAATAAGAAAGAGTCACCACTAGGCTTGTACTGTTTGCTTTGGAGGTCACCTGTCCTCCGTCTCCACATGCCTGCATTAGTCCTTTGTTCACACTGCTCCTGTGATTAGCATAAGGTCAAGGAATGGACCATATTTTTGTGTCTTCATGGTGCTTCATTTTCCCTTATTTAAAATAAATTATTAAATAATTAATCGGGCAATTTGGATTATACTATAGACTTAGTGCATTCTTCTGTTTTATATATATACATATATATGTATATATATAAACAAATTGTGTAACAGTAGCTTTATAGTAAAAGTATAAAATAAAAATTTTTATTAAAAATTAGCTTAGGCATTGAGATAAAATATTGTCATATTTGAAAGTAAGCCAATATTATGGGTTGTATTTTACTCACTTGTTTAAGCCTAATGGTTCTCATTGTATTTTTTGTGCCTCTTGTAATGAAACTTTAAAAAAAATTGATTGATAATAATTGTCAAAAAGTAGACTTAGAAGTTCATAAAAAGTACTGTGCATAATTATCTTATCTCAGCTGTGCATGGAGGCATGAGCCTTTATTCCCAGCATGCAAGAAGCAGAGACAGGTGGTCTTTGTGAATTCGAGATCAGCCTGGTCCATGTAGTAAGTTCCAGAACACAGAACTATGTAGAGAGACCCTGTCTAAAAAAAAAAATCTAAACTCTCATCTCATATGTATTAATATTTCAGTGTAGAAACTATTATGGAAGTTTGTAGTAGTGCTGATAAATACAAGCACATGCATATGTTTTACTTTTCAGTAGCCACTTCATACAGGTCCAAGAAAAACATACCAAGGTATTTATATAGAAATTATAGATGAAGACATTTTAGGAAATGGTTGAGCAGACTTGAAAATGATGAGATAAGTAATAGTCCCTGGAAAACGACATAGAAGATGCTTCTTTGTAAGCCCTGAACATGAGAGAGAAAGCGAAGAGGCTGATTATCTCCTCACAGAGAGAACTGAGTCATCCTCATTAGCATCTTGAAGCTTAATTGAAATCTTTCTACAAAAATTCTCTACTGTAGAAAATTGCTGAAATGAAATATGATTCTATACTAACATCTTTCTACATTGACATTGTGTATAACATCTTGACTCATATATTAATATTTTAGCATAGAGATTATGAAAAAATATTACAATAATCTCAATTTCTAATATTAAATTATCGATATAATTTATATGGGAAAATAATTAGGCTTTATTGAGAATTACATGAAGTATGTATTTTAAAACTACCTATGAGTTAATTTTTTTGTATTCATGTACATAAATACATAAGAATGTACATGTGTATTCAGATAAGTTTTTGTATAATGGTACCCTTATTGTGATGAGAAAGTGAGAGTAAGAAAATGACTGGTATAGTAATGTGAAGGAGAAGTTGGTGATAAGGGGTTTAAATGCCAGCATTAATTGGTCATATCTAAGAACAACTCATGGCTTGTTTTTAGAACTTGAGACTTCTTATATGCTTATTATAATAGCTTCATGAAGCAGAGGGGCATAGGTGATTTCATGAGTGGTAGCATTACATCTTAGGGAGATACTGCAATTCCACATTCTCTTTGCACTTCTCTGTAATAGGGACACAGGATATAGACAGCTATACAGTTTTCACTGAGCAGCAAGCAAGGTTTTATTTAATGTGCACCAGTTATGAACAGGGACTTCATTACTTTTCTCTGGTAGTTCTTTTTGTGTTGTTATTGGTAGAACTCTTATTGAAATAGGAAATTGGGGAGGGAATTCTTACATGTGATTTATGATTAGTTAAAAACATAATTAAAGTTTCCTTTTTATAGAAATTTATTTGTACTTTCCAATACAAATGTCCCTAAAATTGACCTTGGTTTAATGATTACAGTACTTATGTGGAAAAACGTCTTGCCTGCACTGTACTTAGGCTCAAAATTGTTAAGGCGACCAGGTGGTGGTAGTGGTGCTCGCTTTTAATCTCAGCACTTAGGAGATAGAAACAGGCAATCTCTGTAAGCTTGACACATTTGGCAGTACTTTGCTACAAAAAAAGTTCCAGGACAGCCAGGGCTATTATACAGAGAAAACATGTCTGGAAAAAAAACAAAAACAAACAAAACAAATGATTGTCAAAGCAGTATAGTGATCCTAAAGTAGGGTTGTAGAGGAAGAGCTTTGGCAAAGCTCAGTTCTTTGATTCAAAAACTTACCTAAATCTCTTGACTTTGGTACTAATCAACTTCGCTCTGCAGTGCCTGTCTTGCATATTCTGACATACTAATCTAATGTTAGTTTGGGAGCACACCAAGTTCAGAGGTATAGATGAGTAAGGAAACCCTGGGCTTCCTGCAGGACCTGACATGCGTTTTAAGACTATTCTTTTCTTTGCGTCAGTGCTCTCCTTTAGCAGTGGCTGCTTCAGGAATGCGTGCACTAACAACATTGTTTGGAAGAGAGGCCATGGCTGGTCAAAAATATCAGGATATGTCAGCCTTTATAGTGTTACTTTGTTTGAAAAGGCAGAATTTGTATCACTTCAGTCAGACTAAAAGAGTAATGGTTGTATAAAGATGAAATTAAAATACTTTTGTAGCTTAGTTCTATGGAGTGTAGGCAAATGGCTATAACTGTGTGGCACAACACAGTTAAATTAAACAGATTCCATCATGCCCTGTATAGGAATATTGGAATTGACCAAGCATTACCTCAAAGAGTATGTGGCAAATCAAATCTTGGGTTTTATTCATTTACAAAGTGAGATATAAACCTTTACATTGTTGCACAAATCATTAATTTCCTTTTATTCTGTGTGAAACCCCAATGTTTGGATGGATGTACCTCATGGTTTTTATAAAACTCATTTGAAGGATAAATAACAATTTTGATATTAATTAATCTACTAAAACATTCTTTGTAGGGCTTATGTAAGCACTGCTTTTTTTTTCCATTTCTTGATACACATGTAGGGACTAGTGGCCTGTCTAGTGAGTGTGTGTCTAACTTTACAAGACACTGCTAACATGCTAGCTACCAGGGTAGCTGTGTGGGGCATCACTCTTCTTTGGGAACATGGCAGCTGGTAGCCTTTCCCCTATCTCAAATGACTCTGCAATGGTCACATATGGACTCTGAGTTACTAAGAACAATAAAATGATGACATGAATTTGGGAGGGAAATTAGGGGAGCTGAAGGTAAATAGGAGGAGATAGACATAAAATACGTTACGGGCATGAAATTTTAAGATAAATACAAATAGTATAAAAAAGAAAAGACACTGTCAAACTATTTCCAGTGTGTTCTCCTGCTTTCCTTTTGACCAACAATGCATGAGAATCCAGACACTTCAAATTTGTGCCAATATTTTTCCTGTTTTAAAATTTTAAATAAATTGGTAATTACTTTTCGCCATTCATGTAGACACATAGTTATCACTATCAGTATATTTTAATTTGCATTTTCCTTAGTAATTAATAATATTGCATGCCATGTCATGTATATATTTATGATCCATGTGTCTTCTTTGATGATATTTTTATATTTTGACAATCATAGAAAGATAGAGATCAGTGAATTAAAATTTGAGTCTTGCACACATGGATGAAATAGGTCTCTTAAAATTGTACACTATTTACTTTTACTTGAAATAGTAGTTTCTCCCTTACTGTAGTGTTTGTTTGTAACAGTGTGTAGTACATCTCTGGAGATAATAGTTCTCACAGGAATTTTGGGAGATTCTTTGGTTGGTTGGTTTTGTTTATTTAGAATTGTTTGAGACAGGGTCTCTCTTTTAAGCTTGGGATGAGGAATTCGTGTTTAGTTCCCCCTTTTCCCATTCCCACGGCCCGTTTATCATTTGTATATAGGAAGGCTGATGATTTCTTGTTTGTTTGTTTAGTTCATCTTGTATCCAGCCACTTCACTTAAGGTGTTTATCAGCTGTAGGAGCTCCCTGGTAGAACTTTTGGAGTCACTTATGTATTCTATTATATCATCTGCAAATAGCTGTTGAGCTGGGATTCTTCTCCTTCCCCTATTCCTATTATTACTAGGTTTGGTCTTTTTATTTGGCAGCCCATATATTGCTTTTCTGTAGAACTTGTTCATATAAGGTTTCATGGTCTAAGTTGATGATTGGTCTTTCCACAGTGTCCCAGATTTCCTGGATGTTTTGTGTTAGGAATTTTTGGATTTAACATTTCTTTGACTGATGGTTCTATTTCCTCTGTCAATACCTGAGATTCTCTCTCCCCTTTCTTGTATTTTGTTGATGATGCTTACATCTGTAATTCCTGTTCACTTACCCAGATTTCCAGAAATCCTTCTGTTTGTGTTTTCTTTATTGCTTTTATTTCCATTTTCAGGCCTTGGGTTTTTTTTTTGTTTGTTTTTGTTTTTGTTTTTTTTTGGTATTTTTTAAGGGATTGATTGATTTTCTACAATTTTTTGTTTGTCTTTTCCTCATTTTTTTTAAAGGTCTTTTTTTCATTTTATCTTTAAGGACATATGTTATCTTCATAAAGTTATTTTTAAGGTCATTTTCTTGTGCTTCAGCTATGTTGGAATGTTCTGTTCCTGCTGTCGTAAGATAGCTGGACTCTGGTGGTGCCACACTGCCCTTTATGTTATTGATTGTGTTCTTACATTGGCATTTAGGCATCTGGATTTGGGATGACTATATGTCTAGGTATTGATTCCTATGTTTGTCTTTGTTGAATGGGTGTCTTGTTCTTTGGTTTCTGTTTCCTCTCTGGTATTCTGTGGTAACTGGCCTAGGGTTCTGGTGACTGGCTAGTCTTCAGGTCCAGTAGGGTGTCCCCTCTAGGGCTTTGGGTGTAGTGATCACTAGATCTGGCCTGGTCTCTGGTAAATTAGAAATCTTTCAGAATATGGAGCCCAGGCGAGGAGGTGCAGTCTGGGGTTGTTGGGCAGTTTTTAAAGTGGGCAATGGGTGGTGTCTTACCTGGGGTCCCGAACCAGCCTGGCCTCTAGTAAAGCTTAAGTCTTCTGAAGTTGTAAGCCAGAATATGGAGCCCTGGGTTCCAGTATAGCTGCTGGGACTATGGGCAAGTGGGAGAGATATGGGATGTACCCTAGGGATCAGGGTCTGGGGAGTGGAGCAATTCAGCTAGGAGGCAGGTCACCTGTTCTTCAGACTCTTATGAAGTGTACCTGGGAGTAAGGAGCCTGCCAGAGTTGTGGGGGAAGTGCTGGCTGCAGGGAGGATATTCAGGTAGGAGGGGCTGGACAGTGGAGTCACTCTCCTGCATGTTGGACTGTTGAGGATTGCCTTCAGTTAGGTTCTTAATGCCTGCAATGTGAGAGCAATGTTCCAGGATGATGATGATGATGATGATGATGATGGAGCATCAGGGCCTGCTCAGCTTCCAGCCTTGTATCTTGTAGTGTTATTTCAGCTACGCATTGTTGTTGTTCAGAGTGAACTCCAGTCTAGCTCAGGTTCTAAGTGAGGATTCTACACAGGGGAAACAAGTCACATTTAAGTGGGGTCTCCCTAACCGAATGCCAGTAGTGTGGATGCTAAAGACACTTTTCTATTTTTTTTTGTTTGTTTTTTTTTTAATATTTATTTATTTATTTATTATGTATACAATATTCTGTCTGTATGCCTGAAGGCCAGAAGAGGGCGCCAGACTTCCTTACAGATGGTTGTGAGCCACCATGTGGTTGCTGGGAATTGAACTCAGGACCTTTGGAAGAGCAGGCAATGCTCTTAACCACTGAGCCATCTCTCCAGCCCTGTTTGTTTTTTTGAGACAGGATTTTTTTGTATAGCCTTGGCTGCCCTAGAAATCTGTAAACCAGACTGGCCTTAAACTTACATAGATCCACCTGCTTCTGGCTCCCAAGTGCTGGGATTAAAGGTTGGCTTTAATCCTACTGCCTTGTTTGCTATCCTACTTATAAATTAGGATAGTCTGTGTTTTCAATCCCGTATTTCTCAGAACCTTTGGACTATCCTGTAATTGTTCATCTTTCCTTCTAATTCCATGCCTTGGTTCGTAGTCCATCATATCATCCTCTGTGCAGACAATACAGGGAAAGTTGAGAAACCACTCTTGGTGTTCTCAGTCTCATTAGTAAAAGAATTTAAGAGTAGACTCAAATGGAAATTCACGGACAGTTTTATTAGAGTTTAGAAGAAGAGTCCCAGGGCAGCTCTCTGGAGGAGAGAAGGCAGGCAGGAGTCATCTGTGTAGGCTGGCATGGAGGTTACAGTGCAGCTGGGTGCCAGTTGAGGACCTTTAGAGAAAGAGGAAAGGAGCCCAAAGCATGAGACGCAGACTTCTGTTCTGGTCAACATCCAAAAGAAAAAGACAGAGAAGAAAAGTTTTCTTCTCAAGGCCCAGAAAAACTGGCCAATTTTGCTGAACCTCCTGGTGGCTCATAGGGTACTGCGCTGGGTAATAGGGATTCTGGGATGAAAAAGTACAGTATCTCATTAAAGGGGGATTATTCCTCCTATCTCTTTGGCGTAGAGTAAGAGGGGTCCACTGTCTTAGTCAGTGTCCTATTACTGAGAAGAGACACCATGACCACACATCTCTTATAAGGGAAAAACAATTAATTGGGGCTGGCTTAAAGTTCAGGGGTTTAGTCCATCATTGTTGTGTCGGAAAGCATGGCACGGCACAGGCAAACATGGTGCTGGAGAGGTAGCTGAGAGTTCTACCTCTAGACCCTCAGGCAGTAGGAAGAGAGACACTGGGCCTGGCTTGAGCATCTGAAACTTCAAAGCCCACTCCCAGCGACACACTTCTTCCAACAAGACCACACTTCATAATAGTGCTGTTCCCTATGGGTCCGTGGGGATCATTTTCATTCAGATCACCATACGCACCTTCCTAAGGGTACTCCCTTGGCCTAGTGGTTCACCTAGGCCTGAGACTATTCTCTTGACCCAGTTTTATTATTTTGTCCTTATTTTGGTATCAGATGTGCTTCTAAAGACATGCTGCCTATGAACCTTAGAAAACTGCCCCTTTTATGTCTTAGCATTAATAATGGAGACCTGAAATAGTGTTTCTTGATTTTTAGACATGTAAATTTTTAGCAACAATAAACCAAGATTATTTTTCAAAAATAAAGTTAATGCAAAATACAAAAGAAATTTTAATATTATGTATGAGTTTTAAACTATTCTTAATTTTTCATGTTTTATTACAGACCTGTAATGTACAAAGATAATCACTTATTAAGACATCTCAAGCATGTTTTTCAAATGCATTAATGCTTAGTATTGCTTTAAAGCCCTTATTCTTCAAATTTAAAGCTAGCTTTTGTTCCAGAGGACTTGTAAAGTAGGGCGAAAACAACTTTTATGAGACTCTGAGAAGATCAAACCGTGTCTAAGTTAAATTAGGATTCCACACAGCCACATGTAGTCACCACTAATGTTAGTGTCCAAGGAAAAACAGGCACTCAAGAAGAAAAGGTTTAAAAAGGTTAGGTAGCTTTGTTGTTGTCTTTGTTTTCCACATATTAGCTCATTTGCACTAGATTTTCTTCGTTTTTTACAAAAAAATTAATTTAATTTTTAAAGAATATTTTATTCATAAATACTATATTTGTATCATTTCTACCCCCTCCTCTTCATTCTCCAACTACCCCTGTGTTCCACCCTCTCAAATTCATGACCTATTTTTAAATTCTAATTGTTAACACACATACATGCACACATGCATGCACACACACACTGGTGTGCACACAAGGGCATACACAATACACACACCTGCATGTATAAATACAACCTGCTAAGTCCGTTTAGTGTTGCTCTAGTTATATGTGTTTAGGGATAATCGCTTGGGTGTGGAGAAACTATTGATACATTTGCAATTCAATCTCTATACCTAAAACTCATGGAACATGTTGAGAGAAGGAAAGAAAAATTGTAAGAGCCAGAGGATCAGGACAACTACCTTCTATGTATGAAAGGGGAGTTGAACCAATCTCTAAATAGTGTAGTTGTCTAACTAAGATTTACACAGTGATAATACCAGTTGATGTATCAATGAGTTCAGGAGGAAGATTTCACAAGACTCCAACTCCAGATGAAGAACTACAGGTTATCAATGGCTGCTGAGAAAGGGAGCATCATTTCTAGGAGGAGCCCTCTTGTCAAAGGCTTTGTTATGGTCCTAAGATTCCTGTTGATTTTCCCCGTACTTTAATTCACGTTAGAAGGGAGTCCTTTTTCCCTTGATTATCCTGCTCTCCCAAGACATTTTATTCCCTACCCCCTTGCATAGCATTTTTCTCCTTTCCTGTTCGTAGCAGGTCCTTATTTCTTTGAGTATAAACATGTCTCTGTGAAGTCAAGGTCGACTTAACCTTTTCCCTCATTTCCAAGTAAGTCAAACCAAATAAACGTGTGTGTGCACTCAGATTTGGTGCTGCTGTGTCTTTATGTACTTTCAGACAAGCAGCCTCTCTACTTCCATGGCAGTAAGAAGCTCTGACAGGCTTTCCATGGGCCACAGAATCTGGTAGTCTGGCGTCCCTGACTCCAGTCCCTGCTTTCTTCAGCCCTCTGGATAGTCACATTCATGTCTAATCTCTTGGTTCTTTTCTTTACCTGGACTCTGTTCTTTTATCCTGCCCCTTGCCTGCTCCTTCGCAGCCAGCTTTGGTCCCCCGTGTGTTACGACATTTTCTACTCCACATGTTCAGAATAACATTTGTTATTGCTTATCATGAAGATGACTATAATCATGTGACTCTAGGTTTGCTTTAAACATGGTTTGCAAGTTCAGTTAGTAAGAATAATGGTCACACTAATGGTTTATAAGCTCTAAACAACTGCGATGAAGTGTAGAGTGTGGCTACAGGATTGTGAGTTTTATCACATTTGTGTACCTTAGCAGAGATGGCAGCATTGGCTCCAGCTGACTGGCAAGTTTTAGGCCAATTCTAAAATCCTCAGCTAGTTTAGTTTTAGAAGGTACTTATGTTTCCTCCTCCATCTTTTTATTTCTGTTTTTAGTTTTGTTTTCCAAAGTGAACCCCCTTTTTTAACCCTATGAATTTCATTCTTACGCTGTGTTATGGAGGCCTGTGTGGTGCTCTCTGCACATCAGTGCTGTGTGTAACATGAACACTGGTGAGACTGCCGAAGAGTTGTGTTTGACTTTAGACTGAAGCTAGGAAAAGACACTCGGTACAGTTTCGTTGAATTGTAAATTATTTTTCCTTTAGATTTTGCCAAAATTGAGGGTAGAAAAACTTTAATAATCATAGATTCTGGAAATGACCAGGAGGGTATGATAAATAATGAAATAAAATGAGAAACCCATATTACCATGTGTCAGTGACAAGAACTAGAGACACCAGACATACATTCTTTTTTTTTTAATTTTTTTATTTTTTTTTTAAATTTTATTTATTTATTTATACAATGTTCTGTTTGTATGCCTGCAGGCCAGAAGAGGGTGCCAGACCTCATTACAGATGGTTGTGAGCCACCATGTGGTTGCTGGGAATTGAACTTAGGACCTTTGGAAGAGCAGGCAATGCTCTTAACCACTGAGCCATCTCTCCAGCCCCCCAGACATACATTCTTATTGCGTACTTCTTTGCTGATCATGTGTAGTGGAATTCCTTACCAATGGAAGAATGGTGGTATTTTACATGCATTTTCTGACATCACTGTAATCATTGTCCTTGAAGTTACACATTGGTTTTTAAAGAGTGTTCGTTCCAAATATTCCATGTTAATGTAAAAGGACATTCTTGTCTGCAGAATTAATGTCAGATTGCATCTACTTACAGGAAAAGTTGTTTGTGTATTTGACAGTTGTATAGATCTGAAATCTTTTATGTATGAATTCATAAGCTCATTCATTGTGGAACATAGCAATACAGCATTTTCATCAAAACAACATCTGCTGGCCCTCACAGTCATCACAGGGCCATCATCATTTCCCTCATAAGTCTCTGCCACCCGTGCTTTTCAGAACTGTGCCCTGTCAGTTGTTCTTGGCATCGCATAATCTTATCTCTTAAAATTGACTTCTGGATGAATTTTAAGTGGTTGGGGGGAGAGAGAGAGAGAGAGGAGGAGGAGGAGGAGGAGGAGGAGGAGGAGGAGGAAGAGGAGGAGGAGGAGAAGGAGGGAGGGAGGAAGGGAGAGAGGGAGGGAGGGAGGGAGGGAGGGAGGGAGGGAGGGAGGGAGGGAGGGAGCACAGGTTCGCTCCCTCCTCAGGGGACTGTGGTGATGTCTTATGCTGTCACTGTCAGGGTTACAGAAGCAGGCATGCCTCTGCACTGAAGCAGCCTAGTCTGTCAGTAGAGCCTGACAGGCAAATAGATGATTATAGTCAAGGCAATACTCACATAAACAGAGATACAGGAGCATCATGGAGGTGTGAGCACACCATGCCTTGGAGGGCCTGCATTTATAAACAGTAATTCAAAGTGAGGAAAAATCATGAGAAAATGCAGTTTAAACTGAAATATAGTTTCCTTCCATTTTTATTTTGAACAACAGTGTTGTTTAGATTTTTTTTCCTTCATTGTATATGTTGCATGCCTTTTCCTACCTGCTTGTTCCCCTCCATACTCGAGAGCCACCCTCTTTCTGCCTGTACACATCTATACTATATGAGTCACTTTGTCTGGTTTTGTCTGTGACTGTCTGTGGCCTAGGTGCTTCTGAGAGAGAATGCTGCAGGACTGATTTTTACTTGGCTTAAGGGTCCCTAAGTGAGCAAGGAGGGGAACCAAGGCACCAGAAACAGAGAAGAGCTTTTTTCTCAAATGTGTTTGTTTGGGTTTTTGTTGTTGCTTTCCTCTTCTAGCAAGAGTTGTTCACCTTTTCATTGACCAGAGAAAGAATGTACTGTCTCAGTCCGTATTTAATTCTTGAGATATTTGTGTGCACAGGGTGACCAGTGTAGGGAAGCATATACTATACTATGAATTTTGAGTCACTTTGCCCATCTCAATTCTGAGAACAGATGATAAACTTGAAGGTGGTGGAGGAGTGACTTGTGATCAGCTCAAGACTGTCTTAGCAGTCACAGTTTCTCTGCACTCGCTGCTCCTTGCAGGCTGTGCTAAGCCTGAGCGACAAGACTGTGGGGTGAAGGCAAAGTGTGTAGAAAGCCAACTTGACCCATAGGCATCCTCTTTTGATCTGTCTGATTATTCCATATAGCTTTTAAAGTCACTAATAAAACTGATAATTATTGGCCACTCCATTTCAGAGAAGAAGCTACTGTTGTTAGTCTGTAAACAGTGCAATTACACACTTAGTCAATTTTAGCCCCTCAATCCTCTTATCTATCTTATCTATCTTGGTGAGTAAGAAGCCTTCCTGCACGAGCAGGAGGAGCTGTGCTTAATCTTCAGAACGACCTAGAATCCCCGTGTTCCTATGATGACATACGGAAGGCAGAAGCAGGAAATTTCCTGGGAGTCATCTACCTGACTTACACGATGATGAGACCCTGTCTCAAACAATGTGGAAGGTGAGGGAGGACCAAGCCCCAAAGGTTGCCCTCAGACCTTCATATGTGTACTATACAGTGTCCATGCAGACCCACACATATGTGTGCATCAGGCACAACAGATTATATACATACATAGTTAAAATATTTTAAAAGATCTGTTTTTAAAATTTATTCTGATTTTTCATTAAAAAATGAAGTTGCACAATGGGTAAATGGTGCACCCCTCCATTCATACATTGCTGTCCTGGCTCCTGTTGTTAATGTATTAGGAGGTAAGGCTTTCAGAAGATGCTATAGGATAAGAGTAAACTCTTAATCCAGTAGAGGTGCATTGAGCTTGGAGTTGCCGCCTCCAAAACTGTGAGAATCAAGTCTCTGTTGTCAGTTGTATTGTCATGGAAGCCCAAACACACCAACAGCACAGTAATGCATGTGCTATTATAGGTCACTATACATGGGTGTGCTATTATAGGTCACTAGACATATGTGTGCTATTGTAGGTCACTAGACATATGTGTGCTATTGTAGGTCACTAGGCATGCGTGTGCTATTGTAAGTCACTAGACATTTGTGGACATTAACATGTAACTGAAATAAGATGGTTTGTTTGCTATTGCTCTTGGCATGTGCTGAGATTAGGGCCAGTAAGGATCGGAAAGAAAACTGTTCTTAAACTTGGTTTGTCAAAAAGATGTTACATGTGTTTTACAAACCAAAGATTGTTGCTGGAGACAAAATAGTCATGGAGTTTAACATATCATTTCTTGTTTGCTCATTTGTTTTGAAAATTGTGAATTCTGAACATTTTCTTAAGAATTGTTTAGGTCATTTTGATGAAAATATTAAATATTCACTTAGGATTGTCAAGGGAACAACACATAAAGGACACCATGAGATGTCTGTATTTACAGAGGTCCTGCAACTTATTTCTTAACCCCTGCCAATTTAGTAATATTTCTCAGGAAAAGATAAAACAATATTAACATGAAGAAAACTTAATTCTTTTTATTTGTCCCATTTCTCCATATTTGGAAACATTTTGGTTTTGAATTAATAGAAAGGCTACAATGTATTCCATTTGAACTTTGAAGCTTTTCCATGTTATGCCATCAATATCATACCAAGAAAAACTATTATATGGTGACTTCACATTCTCTATTATAGATTTATTTACAAAAGACAAGCAAGGGTTTGTATGTCTCGATGGAGAACATTTTATAAATGGATCCTCTCTGCTAGTTTTTCTCCTAACCTAATGTCAAAATATTAATATTGGCTAACTAGGCTCCCCAGAGTAGTTAGCATCAACAGCTCTTGAGACCTTATAAGAAACACAAATTCTTGGGCCCTCTGCCAGCCCAGAAGAGCCAGAAATTCAGGACTTAAGATCTTCACAACCTTGTTTTTTAAAGCCCCCCCCCCATGATTTTCATTTGCAAAAATTTAGATTCCCACTTTGTAGGAGAAAAGGAACCATCATGAGGGAGTTGGGCGGACAAGATAGGAGAGGGTGGGAGATACAAGCCAAGTACATTGATATGCATGTATGAAAATGCCTTGTTTAGTGAACCATTATTTTGTATAGTGATGAAGAAGCACACCCTGGCCATAGTGCTCGCTAACTTTAGCATTCAGTTAACAGTGTCTGCTAGTTCATGCACTGTGAACTGAAATGTAGTTTATAATGTGCTGGTTGTTTTTGTCAGGGTGACACAGAGGCGTCTCCAGCTGAAAGGGAACCTCAGTAGAAGGAATGCCTTTATCAGAGTGGCAGATGGGCACATGTGTGGAACAGCATTTTTCCATACAATATATTCTGATCATGGCTTCCCCTCCCTCAACTCCACTCAGATCCTCCCACTCACCCCCAAGTCTATACCCTTTCTTTCTCTCTCATTAGGAAACAAACAGGTAAATAAAAAATAAATAAATAAACTGGGGAAACCGAGCCCAATTTAAAGGACAAGAAACACATATAGACACAGAGACACACATACTCACTTACACAGACAGAAATCCCATACAAACACAAAATTAGAAACCATAATATATAAACAAAAGACCTGTAAGGTTTAAAAAGATTCCCAGAGAAAGAAAGAATTATGAGGCAAACTTACAAAATTACCATTGAGTTCATTTTATGTTTTCCTTCTATGGCTGGACATGGGGCCTAACTTAGATTTGGTTTCTGTTCCCTGTGAGAATTTCAGATCATTTTCTCGATTTATAATTGATGTGGGAGGGCCCAACCCACTGTGGGTGGTGTCACGCTGAGCAGGTGATCCTGGGTTGAATAAGCAAGTCATCTGATCAACAGTAAATAGCTTCCTCTCCTCTCTGACTCCTGTTACTCCTTGAGTTTCTACCGATTTCACTCAGTATCAGGACATGTAGACCAAATAAACCATTTTCTCACCCAACTTAGTTTTAACATATCAACACAATGTTGATAGGATATATAGTTAATTATCAGCGAGTATTTTTCAGAGAAGGAGAAAAAGAATTCTACTGGATCCAAAACTTTTCAGGGAAGTCAGGAAAATGACATGGATCCTCAGAGTTATTTTGAGCATGATATCATTTAGAGATGTTTGCTTTGAATTTGTACTTTACAAAATCAAGTAATTGTCTATAGTTTTAGTCTCCACCAATAAGATCAACGTTTCTGTATTAATTGTCTGAAGACAAAGTTAAAAAGGAAATAAACAAGTAAACCCATTGTTATTTTTTCTTTTTTACCTTTATGCACATTCTCTCTAAATAGTTATAATTGTGCTGGAACTCACTCTGTAGACCAGGCTGACCTCAAACTCACAAAGATCTCCTGCCTCTGCTTCCCGAGTGCTGGGAATCTGGCTGATTTTCTTCCTTACATAATAAATATTTTACCTATTTACAGTTTGAATATGTAAATAAAATTTACATATTATTTATGAGCAAATAATATGTTTCTTGAACTTGCATAATTTCCTTGCAACCTGGAAGAGCATGTGTCAGCTTGGTTTCTGTTTATCAACTGCAGTTCCCTTGCAATGTTTTTGTGTGTTAGCTCTGAGAGCTTTAGTTAAGAAGAAAGGTATCCTAAAGTTAAGGTGAATAAGGAAGAGTATGAGCTGTCACATTTCCTGTGCTAATAGGAACAGACGTTTATCATAAGGAAATTGGAGTGGTCATTTAAAAATAAGAACAATTAAAATTCTAGAAGGACAGATAAAACTAAGCCACACACATCCAAGTATTATGCGATGTAAGTCTTTCCTAATAAGAACAGTGTGGGAGGAGAGAATTTGGGGATTATTCAGAATTGATTTATAGATCATGTAAACAAGCGCCCCGTTGCTAAAGCTCCTCAGAGGGATCAGCAGAGCAGCTTGCTTCTCCTGCTTGTGGGAAAGGTTCTCCCTGTTAAAGCAGCCTGGTCGCTTTAATGACAGCTGATCAGAATGTGCTGTGGCTGAGACTGCGAGGAACAAATGTGCTAAGCAGCCTACTCAGGCAGTGCAGCCAGTGGACTGAAAACCTGGGTAGAGAAGGAGCGGAAGGGTAGCAATTATTTCTCAGCGTGACAAGGACAAAATTATAGCCCCTGACGGTCATCGCACGTTGTGTGTTGCTGTGTTTTGTAATTATTTTTCCCAGGAATTATACCAACTTTTAAGCCATCTCCCTTCAAAATAAAATCTCTAAAATGCCTTGTTGTTGATATGCTTGCAAATTTTCTTTTGCTTCAGATGTTAAACATTATGAAGTAATTTTTAAAACTTTAAGTCTATATTTAAAACGTCGTCCCCTTCCACCCCGTCTTTTCTCCCCTTCTCTCCATCATTCTGTACTAGGTGATTGGTAGCACACATTTGATCATGGCATGATTTATTAAAACTTTAATATTCATTATTAGGAATAGCTGCATTTTTAAGGTAGACTTACATTGCATTGACTTTTGCTTAGAAATCAGTTATATAATTATATTCATAAATTTTTTTGTAGTTAAGGCTGAGTAATGATTAAAGCAAGTTTGAAAATGTTTCTTAAAAACAACTATTTACCTGTGTAAAAGCGAACCCCCTTTATCTGAATATTCGGTGTTTGGGAAGATATGTACAGGCAGATTAAGTTCATTCCTCAGCATTGTGGGGGCTTGCTGCCTGGAGAAATGGATCTGAATTGAAGTGAGATAGTGGCGTATCTCATTTAGATCCTTGCACTGTCAAATATGACCCTCCAGCTCATAAACGCACCTTAAAGAAAAACTTCAGAAGAAACACACCCCATCCTAATGAGATTTGGCAGCGTTGATTGGCATGAGAAATAATGACCATCTGCACCTGTGGCCATCCACCAAGAAGCACGATGAGTTCCCTGCAGCGGAGGGAAGTGGGGCTGGCCATCCCTAGCAGGACATGCTGCTTATTTGCTGCTCCAGTCACTTTATGGAAATGGTGTCTCTGTGAGACAAAATTAATTCTATGATTTAGGTTGTAACTTTTTAAGCTGTAATTTGGCTTTATTTACAGTTATTTTTACAGTTTATTATGCCTGCTATTATACCTATTCATGTGGCACGGTGTAATGAGAACATAATGTTTTCACAAGAATAGAGAATGCTATAATAATGGCTAATTTTATTGATGGCTGATTTTAAAGTATTTCCTTATATTTGGTAGAAAATTGGCAATGTTGCTGTGAGGGAAGAATAGTTATTGTATGTTACCTAGTGAGAACCAGTGAGTCTTTCTTGATTACATCTGCAGTCATGCTGATTGGGCATGGGGAGAGTATGGGCTTTTCCTCTTTGGTCGTAGATTCTGTCAAGGACGTAGAGAACTGACTCAGTTCTGCCGGCCTCATAAAGCATTTTTATTATAACTTGAAAGTTTTATTGTGGTTTTATTTTTTGGTACAAACTCTGAATGTGCAAAATGTAAAACTTTTAATTGGGTTTAATCTAGTTATCCTGGTGAATGAAGAAGAAATTATAACTTTACATAGCATTCACTTGAAACAAAGTTTATGAACCATTAGAATGAAAAACCTGAAACTTGAAGTGAGGAATCCATTGTGCTCTGTTTGTTAGAAATCAACGGTTGTATGAGATCACCTCTAAATCTTTAGGAGTCATATTCACTGTTTTCAACAGATTACACTTTGGGAGAGGTTGGTGGACCCAAGCTTTACTTAGACAGATAAGGGTTAAAACCTTCTATGTCTGAACTGCATGGTGTTGTGTGATGGCATTGCTTAGGAAACACCACTGGAGTTGCTATGCAGAGCTAATCCTATTCCATCTATATAACCAAGCATGGTAAGGACTCCTAGTCACTAGCTACCACAGCCTGAGTCTGTGTGTTTGCAGGAAACATGCTGGCAGCTCATTGTGAAGTGCAGCATGAGACGTCTGGATAGACATTATGCAGTCACTTGTGAACATTCCAGTAGTTGAGCTTTCAGTGTGACCAAGTGTCATCAACATGACTGCATATTTAAGTGGGAATGGTGAAGCTGAACTGCTGCATCCCCTTTTGTCACACAATTACTGTGGAAGTAAAACGAGAGCAAACATGCAAGATAGCTCAGCAGGTAAACGGGCGCCCTGTTGAGCCTCATGACCGCTTTACTCTCTAGAACTCGTGTAAAGGTGAAAGGAGAAAACCAACTTCACAAAGTCATTATCTGACTTCCACAAATGTGTGTACAGGTTTACACACACAAATAATAATAATAAATAACGATGATGATAGAAATTATAAAATTCTTTAAAATTGTAAAGGAGCAGAATAGCCCACGAATGTCTTATAGTTCACCTTTTCTATTCTGGTTAACCTTCTGACTGTCTCCAGTGTGTGCTGCATTGGGGTCTCTTTGGTACAGAAGTAATTACCTGCAGCCTAGGATGAGGATACTAGAATTCAGCCAAGATTTGTTTTTGTTCACATCCTGTTTGGTTTTCTCATGTGAGAGTGCTCTAATATTCCTTTTATTCTTGAAAGATGGTATGACCACATGTAGCAAACATAACAGAGTTATTTGTTGTTTTAGCACTTGAAGTACAATGTGCCATTCTTTTCTAAGCTTGCTGGTTGTAGAAAGAATGACAACTTTGGTCAGTGTTGCAGATCAAGCATCGTTTACCAGTGGCTGCTTTTAAGACTGTGCTCCAGTTTTCGGCCTTTGATTATATGTCTTGCCACTATTTGGATTTATCTTCTTTGATGTTCCGTCAGCTCTTTGGTTGTTGGATGTCTTTAACCCACATGAGATGTTTCAGCATCGTGTCCTTGGCATCTCTTTTAGCTATGATCTTCCTCCTCCCTTCTTAGAGTTTTGGTGATGCCAGTGCCTGTTCTTGGTATTGGAGCCTCGGGAGCTTAGTCCCCAGACATTTCTCTTTGCTGCTCTGTTGGGGAAATTCTGTTTATTTGTTCTTAAATTCAGTAGTACTATCCTCGATTGTCCTGTTGAACCAGTCCAGTTCATTTTAAAATTAATCTCATTTGTTTGTTTGTGGGAGAAATGTTCTGTTTGTTTCCTTTTCAAATACCTTCTGTTCCTGTTGTTAAGATAGCCTGTATAACCTCAGTTGTTTCCATAATCTTTCCAATAACTGCATTTTTTTTTTGGTGTGGTTGGTTTTGAGTTTCTGTCAGATAATCCCAGTATCTGATCCGTGTCAGTATTGATTCTCTTGGATTTTGCTTTTCTTGATTCAAATTCCTGATCTGTTGTGTTAGGAGACCCTGAGTCCTTTGAAGAAATCTTTCTGTTCATTAAACACATCCGCCTTGGGCTTCACTGACCCTCAGGTTTCTGCGTCTTAGTCATCGTTTGTGCTTAGCTGATTTGTTGGAGTCACTTGGCTTCTAGCTTGTTCACAGTGTTGAGGTGCTGCCTCAGAGCTCGCTCACGTGCGCGCTCTCTCTCTCTCTCTCTCTCTCTCTCTCTCTCTCTCTCTCTCTCTC
>JABTXL010001118.1:7967610-7994479 GCA_025134845.1 Neodon shergylaensis
TCTCTCTCTCTCTCTCTCTCTCTCTCTCTCTCTCTCTCTCTCTCTCTTTCTCTCTCTCTCTCTCTCCCCTCTGTTGTCTCTAGCTCACAATGGGAATCTCAGGTCCTTGGAGATAAAGCCTTCCCAGACTGACCTGCATTTTATAGCAGTATTTCTCCTGCCAGAGCTGCTAGGTACTTGTGCTGGTTCAACTCATCTGAGAGGGGGAGCCCTAATCAAGAGCTTCCACAAGATTGGCCCGTACACAAGCCTGTAGGGCATTTTCTTCATTAGTGATTGATGGGGAGGGTCCAGCCCATTGTGGGTGTGGCTGCCCCTGAGCTGGGGGTCCTGGGTTCTGTAAGAGGAACAAGCTCGTGAGCAGCACCCCTCCATGGCCTTGGAACCAGCTCCTGCTGCCAGGTTCCTGACCTGCTTGAGTTCCTGTGCTGACTTCCTTGGATGATAAACAGTAATGAGGAAGTGTAAGCCAAATAAAGCCTTCCCTCCCTGACTTGCTTTTGGTCATGGTGTTTCACCACAGCAATCATAACCTAAGACTATTCTTGGTGAAAAGGGTCTCAGACTGCAGAGACAGGCTTTTTGGGCATTGGTTGCTCGTTGGGTTGTTCACACTCCCTTTTTAGTTCGTACTCCTTGGTAGGGCTAGTGATCTCAGGCCAGTTCTCTCTGTCCAGAGCCTTCCCCTAGCAGCCTGTTTCCTGGTAGGGTTAGGCTCTCACTTGCTGTGCTGGTGTTGAGGACTGGGCTTACCTGGTCTGACTTGTATAGTGTGTGTGTGTGTGTGTGTGTTTGTGTATGCACGCGTGTGTATGCACATTTTATTCTGTGGTATGATAGGATGTAAGTTATCTTGCTGCTAGGCTATCCCAGATTCCTTAAGATCCCAACTCCTTCCTGCTTTCACAGCACTTTGGCTGCCTTGTGTGAATCACCTCCAAGGCTTTGGATACTCTATGCTTGGATAACTAAGAGGTATGGCCAGGTTGAAAAGTACAATCCTAGTTTTTTCACCGTATAGTTTCTCTTTTAAAAATTTTTTTGTTTCTACCATATTTGTGTACCTACTTAGAATATTTCAGTATATTTATATGTTTACCAAAAACATTTTCTAATTTTATTTTTAACATATATTTTTATTTACTCCCATGTATATATGTGAATGCCTGTGTGAGTGTATGACATGTGTAGGTGTGAGTTTATGACATGTGTGTGAGTGGCCATCCTGTCCCTTGGAGGCAGAGTTGCAGGTTTATAGTGCCCAGCATGAGTGCAGGGAGTAGAACTCCATTTCCCACGGGAAAATGGTGCTTGCTCTTCACTGTCGGGCTGTCTGCATCCCTCTACTTTAGCTTCTCAGAGTTAGAGCCGTGGACAAGGCAGTTGTAAATACTACCTCTTCTGAGTCTGGGCTCCTTTCCCCGTCTTTCAGTTCCTCCTGCCGTGCCTCGGCTGGCATTTCCATGCAGTGCTTTCCATCATTTAACCTTGGGCAGATTTGTTAGCGATGATCTTTCTTAGAGAAGCAATGCCAGTGTTACTTTGATTCCAAAGTGTTTTGTGTAGACTGTAGCCAGCTTCACAGTGGATGAGATACCTTCTGACGCATTTTGGTTGTCCCTGGAAGATGCTGGTCTCTGCTTCTCCCCAGTTCCACACACCACTCTTCAGTGCAGTTACAACACTAGTACATGAAGTTTGATGGTTTCTGTGGCTTATAGCTCAGAGGCAGTTGTGTAGAAGGTAGGAGATAGTTGTTGGAAATTATGTAGGAGAACAAACTCTGCAGTTAGTGTATGTGGACAGAAGGGAAAAGAGAACTGTCATTGGCAGAATAGTGACCGTTTTCTACCCCACCCATACTCTTGTGCATTATTTTCTTTTTTAAAAAAAAAATTTATTTTTTTTTCATTCATTTCATATAGTGACCATAGTTTCCCCTCCCTCTTCTCCTCCCATTCCCCACCCCACCCCCGTCTCTAGCCTCCCATGTACTCCACCCCCATCCACTTTCCCATCTCCTTTCAGAAAGGGGCAGGCCTCCCATGGGCATCAACAAAGCATGGCACATCAAGTTGAGCATCAAGTTGAGGCAGGACCAAGCTCCTCCCCTGCATCCAGGCTGGGTGAGGCCACTCAGCATGGGGAATAGGCTCCCAAAATCTAGTTCAAGCACCAGGGACAGGTCCTGATCCCACTGCTGGAGCCCACATATTGGACCAAGCTACATAATTGTCACCCACTTTCAGAGGGCCTAGGTAGGTCACGTGCAGACCTCCTAACTGTTGGTCTAGAGTCCATGTGCTCCCATGAGCCCGGGTCAGCTGTCTCTGTGGATTCCCCTGCCATGACCTTGACCTGCCTGGCTTGTACAATTCTCCCTTCCTCTCGAACACTTGATGTGGATCTCTACATCTGCTTCCGTCATTTACTGAATATAGGCTTTGGTGACAATTAGGGTAGTCACCAACCTGACTACAGGAGATGGCCAGTTCAGACACCCTCTCCACAACTGCTAGGAGTCTTAGCTAGGGTCATCCCCATAGATTTCTCAGTTTCCCTGGCACCAGGTTTTCCCTAACCCTGAAATGCCTCCCCTCATCACGACATCTCTTCATTACTCTTCCCTCCGTTCTGCCCCTAACCCACACAGCCCCATTCCTCATGTTCTGACCCCCTTTCTTCCTCCCCTGTTTATCCAGGAGCTCTCTCCTATTTCCATTCCCAGGGAAATCCATGGGTCCCTCTCTGGGCCCTTCTTGTTACCAAGGGCTGTGGATTGTAGCCTGGTCATCCTTTCCTTTACAGCTAATATCCATTTATGAGTGAGTACATACTGTGTTTGTCTTCCTGGGTCTGAGCTACCTCACTCAGGATGATTTTTTTTTCTAGTTCTGCTGATGTTATTTATCACTGAGTAGTACCCTCTTGTATAAATGTACCACATTTTCTTTATCCATTTTCAATTGAGGGGTTTTTAGGTTGTTTCAGGTTCTGGCTATTACTAATAATGCTGCTATGAACAGAGTTGAGCAAATGTCCTTGCTAGATGACTGAGCATTCCTTGAGTATATGCCCAAGAGTAGTATTACTTGGTCTTAAGAAAGATTGATTCCCAATTTTCTGAGAAACAGCCATATTGATTTCCAAAGTGGCTGTACAAGTTTGCACTCCCAACAGACGTGGAAGAGTGTTCCTTTGACTTCATATCCTCTCCAGTATAGGCTGTCGTTAGTGTTTTTGATCTTAGTCATTCTGACAGGCTGTAAGATGATATCTCAGAGTTGTTTTTGATTTGCATTTCCCTGATGGCTAAGGATGTTGAGCAATTCTTTAAGTGTATCTCAGCCATTTGAGATTCTCCTTTTGACAATTCTCTGTTTAGATCTGTACCCCATTTTTAAATTAGATTATTTGGTATTTTGATGTCTAGTTTCTTAAGTTCTTTGTGCATTGTTTTCTAAACCCATCACATGGGTTACCTTTTTCCTTTCAGGACTCCACGGAATGGTGCAGTGGTGTTCTTCCAAAGATAGTATTTCTGGCGGTTAAAGCACAGCCATTATATTTATCCTTATATATCCTTAGTGTAGTAACTTTCTGGGAAGTAAAAAGCATCTGTTTATGCTCTTCTGAAGAACACGCCTTTTATGCTCTTCTGAAGCCTTCAGAGTCCGTGCTGGAACCCTGAACTCTTCCTCCCTAGCGCCTGGCTCTGGTTGGTGCGCACTTCTTCCGTACCATCTCTATCTTGGTGTGCTCGTATTAAACCCTTGCAGCAGCGCTCATGCTCACCTCCCATTGAATTCAGAACACAGTATATTTCTACTCATATGTGTCTGCATGGCCTCCTGGTTGGCATTTATGGTCCAGAATGCTATTTTATTGTTTCACTCTCTTTGAATAAATCAGGAGAATCTGAAATACTCTAAATTGTGTTTTTATCTCTTGTACATTAACTTGGATTTCAAAATGGTTCAGTGAAAAATTAATTTTCTGTTAGTTTTTTTGACTCTAGAGCAGTGGTTCTTGACCTTCCTAATGTTGTGACCCTTTGATACAGTTCCTCATGTTGCTGTGACTCCAGCCATAAAATTATTTTCATTGCTACTTTATAACTAATTTTGCTACTGTTAGGAATCCTCCTGGTGTAAATATCTGATATGCAGGATATCTGATGTGACTTCTGGGGAAGGGTTGTTCAACCCCCCCTCAAGGGGTCATGACCCACAGGTTGAGAACTGCTGCCCTGGAGAGTCCATGCATTGTCCATAGACTAGACCTAGCCTCATGACTGGGGAGAAGAAATTCACTGTCTTGACTGCTGTAGTAGAAGTGTGGTTTTGGGTGGTGTCTAGCCTGTGTTTCTGTTTTCCTGTTCATGTCAGCCTTATCTCTTTTTACTCCCATTCTTGGTTTTAAAGGAACATTATCAGCTCAGCTTTATTTGCAATTCTGGGACAAGCGTGGAAGGACTTTGAAGTTGTAGTTTATAGTGAATCTTATGAGTAAAATTTCAAGTTTCCTTTAAACCGGTTTCTATGAATCAAGTACCAATGGCTAATTCTCTGTCTTTCTCTCTGTGTGTCTGTTGAACTACAAGAAAGATTGATAGGCAGAATTTCACTCTAGAGAATTAATTCCTAAGTTGCTTGATGTCTTAGTACACTTTGTAGAATCTCTCAGCTGTCTGTGGAAGCTTTTCCTTTGTCAGACATCTAAGTTCTTACTGCTTTGTTTTCCAGCATCTTCTTTATCTTTTGTCCGTACTAACTAGGGAATTTCTAAAAGCCAATAGTTTTAAGAGCCAAAGTTTAAGCTGTCAAGTGGCATTTTCATTGTTGTTTGCTCTGGGCTGTGTTGATGAGGTTAGCTTACCTTTTAACTTCTAATTCTCTGCTGCTTTTTAAAGTTTCTTCTTTTTTTTTAAACTAAGAAATTTTTAAGTGAAATAAGAAAAGTGAAAATAACTAGTTGATTTCTTTTCCTGACTTTAAATTTGAAGGGAAAAATCATTCATATTTTCTTATTTAATTACTGTTTTTCCCCAAAGTGTGTTTTATAATGATTTATCACATTCATAAACTTAGCTTTAAATTTTGACTCTAAATTCTGTTTCTAAGAAAATGAAAATAATTTGACTATTCAATTTAATTGGGAAATTTCACTCTGTTAGCAGATTTTCAGTATCCTAAATATTCAGTTAATTCATTGTTGAAAAATATATTGTCAGACCAAACATAGTAACACACACCTTTAATTCCTGCTCTTGTGAGACAGAGGCAGGTAGATCCCTAAGAGTTATGGACAGCCTGGTCTACATAGCCAGTTCCAGGACAGACAAGGTTTCATAATGAGACTCCATCTCAAAAATAAAATAAAATGACATAAAATAAAAATAAAGAACTAGCCAGGCAGTGGCGGCTCATACCTTAAATCTCATCATTCAGGAGGCAGAGGCAGGTACATTGAATTCGAAGCCACCCTGGTCTGCAGAGTGAGTTCTAGGACAGCCAGGATTACAGAGAAACTCCATCTGGAAAAACCAACCAACCCATCAGTCAAAAAATAAATAAATAAATCAACTTGGGGTGGGAGGAGAGAGAGGGAAGGAGGGAGGACAGGAGAGGAGAAAAGATGCCTTTTGGATGGTTTTGTGGCAGTGGAACAGTTTCTAGCATAGTTTGCAAGTTTAGTTTTTACCTCACATGTATCTGTTTAGAAATTGTTACCAGTTACATTTCAGTGGATTGATGAATATTAAGAGCCATTTTATTTAGAAGTCTGCTTACATAAAGAATCCGAATGGACATAAAGATAGTATAGCTGTAAAGAGAGTCTTGTAGAGCCCAAGGGAGTGCTTGGTACCGTCCAGTGCTGAGCCTGCCAAAGGTGGGGGCAGATTCCAGGCTCGTGCAGTGGGTGGACATGGCCATTGGATGAGCGTAATTCTGAGGCACACGCTTCATCTCACTGCCCACAGTTTCCATGCAGGCTGCTGGATTGTTGCAGTTTGAATGAGAATGACTCCCATAGGCTCGCATGTTCGACTGCTTGGTCCCCAGTAAGTGGAGCTCTTTGGGAAGGAAGGAAGTGTGACCTTGTTGGAGGAGGTGTGTCAGTGGGGGTGGATTTGAGGTTTCAAAAGACTCTGCCAGGTCCCATGTCTCTCTCTTGACCTGCTGTCTGTGAAACAGGATGTAAAACTCTTAGCTAACACTTCAACACCATGTTTGTCTGTTTCCTTCTGTGATGAGAGACTAGCCCTCTCAAACTGTAAGCAAGCCCCCAGATATATGCTTTCTTTAATAAGAGTTGCCTTGATCATAGCTTCTTTTCACATTAATAGAAAGTAAATAAAGCAAATTAATAGTTAAATACTCAATTATTTGTATTATTTTTATGTACATTATATTTATACTTAGATGTTTTATTTATACTCATTTTACTTTTAATTGTCCATTTGTGCCTCTCTATAGTAAGCCGTTATTATTACATATTAATTAAAATATAATTAAGCCATTATATAATATATAAATTAAATTTAATAAGTTTAGAATTAAATTTATATTGTAGATATTAAATTAATAACTTATGTTTGGATCCTTGTCTGAGTTCACTTCTGGAAGAATCCCGACAAACACAGAGCCATGTCTCCTTCACATCCAGGCTAACAGATCTGTTTTCAGTTGCCTTAGACTGTCAGGAGAGGAGGCGCATCTGAGCTGATCCTTCCATTCTCCATCTCGCTCACAGTGAGCTCTGCAAGTGTATACTGGTTACTACCAGACTATTAGAAGGGGCATTGTAAACTCATGTATTCAAATGGCCACTGGAGTCTTTAATCTTCAGCTCATATCCTCCAAGTAAGAATTACTGAAGTACCTAATTTCTAGTTCCCAAGTATTCCACAGTAAATATATTCCTGGACACTCTTATTAATCCTGCTACAGACTATTTCATTATTATCAGTCACTTTGACTTTTAGTCAGTGTAGTTACCTTCTGTTGAAGGATGAGAAAAATTAGGAGTATCTGAAACATTAAATACACAGCAATAGAAAAATTAACCAAGCCAATTTAATTTTTGAGTGTCTGATAGAAATTTTTTCATCTTACAGTTGATTGCAAAAATGTGATAATTACAATACAGAGAATTAACCTGAAAAGTCACATTTGCAATTTTGTTTCTTGTTTTGTTTCTTAAACCCACTCAAAACATGATTTGCTTTATTTTCATGAACTACTGAAACATATGCGGTTAAAGTGATAATCGTGATCCCTGCTTAGCACCAGCTCTGCATCACTACTGACCGTGGTTATGCTCAGCTGCACTGATGGAGATGAGCCGTGGTTCTGTGTCAGGGTTTGGACAAATGGAAAGACTCCCTTTTCTTCTTAGGATTACTATGTGTGCATTGTTAATATTGTCAATGGATTTTGTGGTTGATCTACAGTTTAGAACAATTTGTTACTGAATGCTTACTTAACTTGGACAGAGTTATCAAGTATTAATATTAGGGACACTCTTGGTGACTCTGGTGACACCATTGGTAAGGCTTATCAAAAGACAGGCTGCAGCAAAGTCACCTATAAAAACATGTAAAACATAAAACACCTTAATCTCTGAATCGTCTCTTGGAGACCAAAGACTTGTCATTTAAAGGGTTAACTGAAAAAAAGGACAGATTTTATTAAGTTGAAAATGTCTGTATCCTGCCATTTTTTCATAGAAAATCAGTTTTTCCATTAACAATTACCAAATAAAATGTTGCATAATAGAAAAGTCTGTATGTCCCCTTGATTATAATGAATATTTCAGGGAATGTACCAGTGGACGTTACAAATAAAAAGTGAAATTTGAACATTTAGAATAAAACTCTATTTCTGGACTTCATATATAAGCAAAACATTGCAATATGGTATGTGTATTTTAGACAGTTATGAATATCACAACATACTGTTACTTCTTTTAATTTAATAATATATATTATATTTAATATATCCACGTGCAGATATACTTAATGTTTGCTACATATCCTTCCAAACTGTTCTGAACTCTCTGTATTTGAAAACTGAAAAAAGAAATACTTAACAATCAATCCCTAGAAAACCCATGTTGTCTTCAAACATGTGTTGCATTGTTATGTGGCAGACAAGAGATGCATACTTTGTATCTCCAGTAATAGATTCATTGGTAAACACTCACTGTAATAAGCCTTGTAAGAACTGGAATAACTCGGACTGGAGAGATGGCTCGATGATTAAGAGCACTGACTGCTCTTCCAGAGATCCTGAGTTCAATTCCCAGCAATGACATGATGTCTCACAACCACCTATAGTAAAATCTGGTGCCATCTTCTGGCCTGCAGGGACACATAATTTGTCTTGCATTTGTATAGTTGGTAAGGTACAGTGTGACTTTATTGTAGTGTTATGGATTTTTTTCTTAAGTCCTATTATCTTCTGTTGACAGTAGCAGTATTCGATACTGGTTTGTGAAACAAGAGGATGGGAGAGTGGGCTTTTCTCTTTCCCATTTCTTTGCTGTTTTATTTTGGTAGAGTAGGAGTGGTACCCTTCGTATCAAGAGTGTTCTTGCACTGGAAGTCAAGACAGAGACAGTATGTCTGAATAGTCAGAAGAGCGAAGGATTCCAGTACATTCTAGAGTAGACAAGGTTTTACAGATGGGAGCTGCAGAGAGTCAGATCCAGAAAAAAACTCGCTGGCATAGCAATTTAAACCATACCTGTTAACTCTGTTAAATATAGCTTAATATTTGATTGGTGTAACTTTTGAGTTTGAATTTCCTGTTGCTTCTTTTCTATGTGAAAGTAGGTATAGTTATCTTTACCTACTATTTAAACTATCATCTCTCTACATTAAGTGGATATAGTATGGATTCTGCAGTTTTTTCCTAACATATTTATAGAGATTTAAATTTAATACAAATAATGATATATCTTAAAGTCTATACTGAGGAATATTGCCATGACAACTATGTCTTGAAGAAAAATGACCCATGATAATAATCTGCACTACTTTTAGAGACTTTTCTGTTTGTGACTAGAACATCTACAGACTGAAAGCCTGGGTATAATGCAAGTTGTAAACAAGCTTGCTGTATTGAGTCAGTTGAGGTGTGTTGCTGAAGATCATACAAGGTGTGCTTTAGGCAGAATTGCTATATCTCCCAGCCAGAACTGACTCAAGACCTCTGTTCTTGGCTCAGGATAATTTGATTCTCAGGGCTGCTTCTTGACCTCCCAGTTCTTTAATAAAATGAAAAGCCATTTTAAAAGCCATTTTACATTAGATATAATGGTCATGGATCTAAGAGAGACTTCAGGCCTGAAAATTGTTCACCCCTAGGGTAATTCTATAGGTTGGCATGATTGATTTTCTGTAAATGACATTCGTCTATGATATGTGTAGATGGGCATACCATGTTGCAGTTACAGCTTCTTAGTATGCTGTTGTCTGCACTTCCTTCCTCAGAGGAATTTATAGCAGCTGTATTCTTGCATGGATTAACAATTCATCTTTTTCTCTATTTTTGCTGTAGGATAAGAAATGGATTCTCAATCATGAAGATGTTTCATTGGGAGCACTACTGGGCAAGGTATGCAGTCAGCTGAGCTAAATAAGACATTTTATATTAACCATGAGCACTTCACATTGCTGTTTCAAGCATTTTTTAATATTCTGTCACATGTCAAGGTACATATATACTAATTAATTAATCTAGAAGAAGATAGTATCATATCTCCTAGAAATCTTCTCACTTTCCCTGAGATAGAGGTGTGATGATCTTTGAAAGGCTTACGATGATTCTTATCTTTAATAATAGTGTATATTTTCCCTGGAAGGTCAGAGCCATAATAATGGTTTTGTCAAAACCAAAGACTGTTGATTGAAGGAAAGAAGCTGTGAGGTAGTGAAAGTTTCATCGGACCTTCAGTAGTCACTCTGCTTTCAGTTCTACTCAGTAATTCAGAAAAAGTAAAGTGTTGCTTCTTGGACTATCAGGAAAGTTCATAACCCTGCAATATCGTAACATAAAGATAATGTGGGCCGGGAATGTGGTGTAGGGTTAGAGGTGCTTCCCTCAAGCCTGGCCACCTGAGTTCAGTACCAGGAGCCTACATGACCTCTACATGTGTGCTGTGGAACATGTACACTCCCCACAGGAGAGATGGGGGCAGGAGAAGAAATATGTTTATTTGGGAGAGGTATAAGTTTATCTAAATATTGTGGGCAAGATGTGTCCTTTTTCAAGTACATATTTTGTAACTGGCTATGTTGGTGGTGGGTAAGAATGAGTCTTACACAGTTGAAAGTTCCTTTTCCTGCTATTTTGTTTGAAGTTTCCTCCAAGCCACAGTCCATATTGAAACACATTATTTCCAACAATAAAGGCAGTCTAGTCAAATAGACTCTTCACAGATCTGTCAGTAATTATTATTCAGGTTCTAGTGAATAAATAATAGTTTGTCAGTGACTTAATTGTACACATTTCTATGTGAAATTTGAGTTGAGTTTAGCTTCCTGATGCACTGTGAAAAATAAAGTGAAATTTAGATTTTGTTATTAGTAAGTGTTTATATAATTTGTGTGTGATCAGTGCTAGACTCTCAACTGAGGTCTGACATTTTAAGTAAATATTAAAGGATCCATTTTTATTCAGAAGTGAACTTGACCATTTCCTCCAGTTTTCAGCCAGCATGCAGTTCCTTGCTGAAGTCCTCCCCTTGGTGTAGGACTCTTAGCACTTGCTGTGTAAGTGCCTTTTCCAAATGGCAGCATCAGGAAACCTGGAAACCAGGAAACCAGGTTTTATTTGCTAGTACATTTTAGTAAGTTATTTTTCAAGAACCTAAGCTAAAAGAAGCAGCTCTGCTTACTCTGAGGTGCTCTCCTAATTCAGAAGGAAATAATCCTAAATGTGGTAACAATATTGCTGGGGTAATTCAATAGCAACAGTTTGGTCCAAAGTTACTACAAAGAGACTAATTTCCTTGAAAAAACAGCTAAATGATAAATTTCAAAACTAAAACACTGAAGTAGACTATGTTTACAAGGACAGATTTTTTTTTAGTACTAAGCAAAAATATTTTTAATTCAGGAAAATCTTCTAATTTTTTATTTGTTTGTTTTGAGACATGTATGGCCCTGGCTGTTCTGGAATTTTCTATGTAACCAGGCTGGCTTTTTTACTAAGGCTATATCATAGAATATTTACTTTTTAATGACTAGGCATGAAAGTCTCAACAAATTTAAATATTTTAAGGAAAATTCTTTTAAAGAGATATTATTTGGCTTAACTTTAGTGTTTTAAAATACTGGAACATAATTTGTCATTAATATTTTACTACCTTTTTAAAATATATTTTGTACGCTGAGGATGCATGAGTAGAAAGAGAGCCAGACTTTTCAGTAGTAATTGTTAAGTAATGGCAGAAATTAGCTTCTTCATTCAGAACCATAGCCTTAAACCGGAGTTGGCATTTAAGTCATCCAACACTTACCGTATGCCTGTGATGTATCGCACTCTCCTGGGTGCATGGTGTATGTACAACAAGCAGAGAAAATCCCTTGTCTCTATAGTGCTTCTGCTCTGACCAGCAGGGGAAAGACGGGCAACTGTGAAGCACCGAGACAGACACCTTTTATGTCAGAGGGCACTGAGTCTTGAAAAACGTGGAGTGGCTTGGGGTTGCGTGTTAGTCAGAGTTACCATTCTTAAAGGGAATAGTCCAGGCATATCTTATTACTGATTACGTTTGAATTAGGACTTGCCGGAACCACCACCAAGCTGTGTGGACAGCTGCCAGTGAGGGTTACACAAAGTGATTAGCCAGTGCAGAACTCACCTGCCGAGGAAAAGACTCAGTTTGGTTGTGATCAAACAAGTAAAGGGAATTATAGGAGGAAGTCAGCAAGATGAGGAGGACGCACTGGATACAGGGCCTGTCTGGGTTTCAACACCTTTAACTCCCAGTGCAGGTGTGGAGCTGGCAGGTGACTTCCTGGAGAGCAGTGTAATTAACTTTGGGAAGGTGGCTCTGGGCGTTAGGTGAGAATGCAGTTAGATGAGTGAAAACCGGTGCTAGGGCGGGGTCGCGGCTTGGAGGAAATAAATTTAGATGCATTTTGAAGTTGGACCAGTTGTGTATCTTAATGGATGTTGTAGGGATTGAGAGAGAGAGGCCAGCTCTAAGTGGAGCAGGTTTCTGGAAACAAAGTTAAAAGTGTGTGACACATCAACTTAATTAGATTTCTGCAAGACAGTGAGGAAAGCCAGCTGAGTAACAAGTGCTGAGGTTAAACAAGATGACTATTCCAGATAGAAATAGAGTAGTTGGGCGTGAGCCTAGATAGAGAAGAGGGTAAGAACTGAGCCCTGGTCATTCCAGCACCAAGAGGCTAGGGGAAGAAAAAGCAGTCCTCCTCAAAGGAAGTTGTAAAAAAAAAGAAAAGAAAAGAAAAAAAGGCAAACAATTAGGAAGACAGAAAACCAGAGCTGTTATTAATTAGAAACTAGGAGAAGCTAAGATGGAGAGGGGAGACTGCTGCCTGGTGCCAGGTGCTGGAGGGGAGTCAGGGGAGCTCCTGACTAAGAATTAACCATGGGTTTGCAAATGCTAGTGGTGATGGCTAGGCAGTTTTGTTGCAGCCCAGTCAGAATGATTTAAGAGAGGCCTGAGGTTAGTGAGGCTGTAACTCCGTCTCTGCCGCTAAAGCAGTGGCAGCTGCATCGACAGCTATTCTGTAAGAGAAAGAACGGCATGTTCGTCTGTAGCTGGGAAAGAACTCATTGAAGGCGTTCGGATCTGTGCCATGTAAGGACAACGTGAAATGCTAACAGTGCAACATTAGCACATCGCATCTGTGACTCAGGGAGGAAGATGGCGGGCAGGTATGGGACTGAGAGTCCAGTGATTTCATTAGATTTACTTTGGGGTTTGTTTTGTTTTGTTTTTGTTTCCGAAGCAACAGCAGCAGCAGCTAAGAATGAGGGGAGTGTTGAAAAGAGAGTAGAGTGCAAACCGGTTACCCGAAAGACTGGGATTGCAAATAATCTAAAAAGCGGCCAAGCCATAGTAAGGGCCGCAGAGGTTTGCAGTTGATGTGGTGGCAGGGCTCAGGGCTTTAGCCATGTCAGAGCAGGTGGAGTGGCAGTGACACTTGAGTTCAAAGGGCCAGTGAACAAAGGGAGTGTTCTCAGTGGGTGACAGCCATGGTGAGGGATAGTGGAGACAGCCCAGTGACAAAGTCTCGAAGCTGGGAATTCTAAGAACAGAGGACAGAGTTCCGACTTAAAGCCTATAGTAAGAACCTAAGGGATACTGAAAAACGAGTTCTTTGAGAAGGTGTTAGTCATATTGATCTTTCCTGTAGTATGGATTTCTTCTCTTCCTAAATGCATTGACTATAAGGCATACGTATCAAAGTAGACGCCAGCTGTAGAGGAACATGATCAGTGCTGGTACATGTGATGAGTGGGGACTGGTGACACTGACACTTGAGTGAGCCTCCTTTCCGCCCTGGCCAACAACCTGTTTCTGCAGCAGACCTGACTGGTGGATCAATGCCAGCAGTTCCCTCTCAGAATCTTTGCTTTATCTTTAATCACAGTGATCTTAATTTAATAAAGTAGAGTGCTTAAGGGGTAAAGTAGTCGGTGGGAAAAGCCCTCTGTACTTACGGCGGTGTTAATGTGGGCTTCTCCTTTTGCCGAAGCCAAGCATTAAAAGAACCCAAGTTTTCTCCAGTGAAGATTAACCTGTGGCACTGTGGAGGACTGTTGCCTATAATCACTACGATCTGAAGACAGTAATAAATAGTTAACTCAAAATACTTCATTTTATGCTCTCTTGAATTTTTAGCAAAGATTTGCAGGTTGTCAGACATGTCCAACAATGCTTCTATCCTTTCCAGGGGAATTTTGGTGAAGTATATAAGGGCACACTGAAGGATAAAACCGCTGTCGCTGTTAAAACATGCAAGGAAGATCTTCCTCAGGAACTAAAAATAAAGTTTCTACAGGAAGCCAAGTGAGTTCTTTAAATAATATAAAATTTGTGTTTGTAATTCACTGTTGATCAATCTGTTGTATTAACTTCACTGTGAGGGAAGTTTTAAAACATCTCCTGAGCTCTGATTTGCCGAGGTAAAAGTCAGCACCTCTATGCCCTTCCGGAGTGAGCACTTTCATGGTGAGGGAACAGTTTCTGTTTGAGCTAGCCTGGAGACCAGTTAGTCAGGCATGGTAGCAATGGACCATCAGTAGCGCAATTATTCTCCACGTCCTTAAAAGCACTGCAGCATTGTTTATTTTACTACACATATGTGTTTATATGTAGTGCTGTATTCACATTTGCATATCTCATATATACCTTTAGCTGTATTTATGTATCTTGTACTCTTTCTGGGTATTATACATTTGATTCCTTTCTCAAGAATCTCAGATTTTTTTTTCTGTTTTGTGCCTGGCATTTGTTTTTTTTTTTTTTAAAAAAAACCTTTCTTTTTTAAGGTGACTTTCTTCTCTATATTATATTCTTAAGTCAAATTGAATGGTCCATCTTACCTATCCCTGTTCTGCAGAGAGCTAAAACTAATCTGCCTATTTATGAGATCAATTATACCAATTGCATATTTAAAAATGAAAGTATAATTTGAGCAGGGTAAATTAAATAAAAGTATGAGTGGGAGTTGAAGGAATGATGGGTGAGATCAGGAGACGGCAGGGTGAGGGAACTAAGCTCATGGCGTGGATGTCTTCATGCACATCTCCAGTCATAGTCTAATTATGTCTGTGGCCATGGAGTACAGTTAAATACTAAGTACTGAAATGCTGTCTGAGGAATGAAGTTGTAGTCTTTTCATGTGCATTATTGGAAATTCTGTGGACAGTCAGCAGGTGTTTAACAGTGCTTCAAAACATGCTTCTTTTAAAATTGTGATTACTTTGTGAATTAAAAGGTTTAATTTATTTTTAACTGAAATCATAAAGTTTCATATTAGACATATAAGTTCTGTTCACTAAAGCTTATGACTAAGGCCATCAGCTTTATATAGCTAGCTGTTCTGACATCAGTTACATCATATAGCTGTCTGTTCTGACATCAGTTACATCATATAGCTAGCTGTTCTGACATCAGTTACATCATATAGCTAGCTGTTCTGTGCAGTTTCTTCATTGCCATCTTTCAACATTACAAATGTCATTTTGATTTTTTGATGTTGTTGTTATTGTGTTTTGTTTTTGTTTTTGTTGTTTTTTTTTTTAAGACAGACTTTTTCTTTGTAGCTCTGGCTGTCCTGAAACTCTCTTTGTAAACCAGGCTGGCGTCAAACACACAGAGAACTACTTGCCTCTGCCTCATGAGTGCTGGGATTAAAGGCATGCACCACCACCGTCCAGCAACATTTTGGATTAAAGTCAAATATTCTTCAAACTTGACTTTTAATTTCTATTAGAAATTTTGCTAAGTCAGTGCTAGTATTTTCTTTATCTCTAGATTTTTTTCCTAGTTTATTTTCATTTATGAATCATTATTTTAAATCTAAAATGTTTTACTTAAAGTTTGTTCTTTATTTGTGTATGCACAAAATATGTTTTTTTCTAGTTATTTTTTTCATTTTCATATGAAAGAATGTGTCAGTTTCCCCAGAGGAGTGAATTATAATATCAGGATAAAAAAGGTTCTGTTCTGTTTTTAACCCATGCTTGAAGTCCTGCTACGGGATGTTTCCTACTGTGCAACCTCTACTGAAATACTGTGCTTATTCAAATGACCACACCAAATGAGCCTCAGCCTCGGTTGAAACTCTTAATTGAACACTTCTATTAGGACATTTTTTAAGAACTCTTGTTTTTGCCGTCTGAAACCGCTCATGTAGTGAAGTGATGTCTGTAACATTTGCCAGCGTGGGATGATTTGAGGATGACTAGATGTTTTGAAGCAAATTCCATGTGTCGCTCCTAATTAGCCTGATTATTAAGCATCGGAGTGGGTACTAATTTTTAAAGAAGTATTTAAGGATGATCAGCTCATTTGCACTTGTGCTATGCTGCCCATATTTATCAATACCCATTGATAGGCATTCAGCTTATCAGTATTTTCAAGTCATACTGATATTTTAAAAATTGAGTTATGATTAAAGTTTATTCTAATTGTACACATTATGGTAATGATCATAAATAAACTTTGTTTTATTTAACTGATAAACTTATATACTTTTTTCACATCTAGAATTCTCAAGCAATATGATCACCCCAATATTGTCAAACTTATAGGCGTGTGCACACAAAGACAGCCTGTCTACATCATTATGGAACTGGTCCCAGGTAATGTTATTTGAGCGATTTACTTGATGACATTTTAATATCATGTTTTATTGCATTTTTATGTTCAGTCTCTGATATTTCCTTGTAAAGTTTTCAAGGAGTTTTGCATGACATTTTCCTGATAACAAAGCCTACAAAAATGCTCAATATTTTTATAGCTTCTTGAAAAGCCAACATTTTTGAGACAGATTTATTAGACTGTAGTTACACATGGAGTTCAGTTATATACAATGTTTATGTGTAAAAGGGTGCTTAGAAAAACTGAGCATTAGTGTGACTTGATAGCACTGCAGGAACCATCTTCTGTTTTGTCCTTGTCTGTCATTTTGAAATCCATCTCCACACATTCTTTCACGGCCACTCGTGAACCATGTGTTGTGTTCATGTGTGGCTAACACAAGGCTGGAAATCTTCTCAGGACACTTTCATGCCTTTAGCTCTTTAACAACTTATAGCAACAAACATGGGCAACCTCAAACTTACATGGTCTGTTTAAGGTTTTTCTTGGTTCTCTTTCTTCCTGTTTTGGACAATTACAGAAATAAACTGTTTACAGTGCTTCATGACCCAAAAGTGTTTGCTTGGCCCTTTTAGTATCTACCTCACTTATTTTAAAAGAAGAATTTTTTTTTAACTCTGAAAGCATTTTTTTTATTGAAAAAAAAAATCCCTGCTTCCTCCCAGCCTCCCATTTCCCTCCCCCTCCTCCCGCCCCTCTCCCCCTCCCCTCACTCCTCTCCCCCTCCCTCTCCAGTCTGAAGAGCAGTCAGGGTTCCCTGCCCTGTGGAAAGTCCAGGGTCTTCTCCCCTCCATCCAGGTCTAGGAAGGTGAACATCCAAACTGGCTAGGCTCCCACAAAGCCAGAACATGAAGTAGGAACAAAACCCCATGCCATTGTCCTTGGCTTCTCATCAGCCCTCATTGTCCGCCATGTTCAGAGAGTCCGGTTTTATCCCTTGCTTTTTCAGTCACAGTCCAGCTGGCCTTGGTTAGCTCCCAATAGATCAGCCACACTGTCTCGGTGGATGGGTGCACCTCTCGTGGTCCTGACTTCCATGCTCATGTTTTCCCTCTTTTCTGCTCCTCATTGGGACTTTGGGAGCTTAGTCCGTTGCTCCAGTGTGGGACTCTGTCTCTATCTCCATCCATCGCTAGATGAAGGTTCTATGGTGATATGCAAGATATTCATCAGTATGGTTATAGGATAGGGTCATTTCAGGTTCCCTATCCTCAGCTGCCCCAGGAACTAACTGGGGACATTGCCCTAGGCACCTGGGCGCCACTCTAGGTTCATGTCTCTACAGGAGATCGCTTCCTAAGTATAACCCCAGCAGCACAGACATTAAGGGCAACATTGAAAAATGGGACCTACTGAAACTGAGAAGCTTCTGTAAAGCAAAGGACACTGTCACTAAGACAAAAAGGCAACTTACTGACAGGGAGAAGATCTTCACCAACTCTGCAACAGACAAAGGTCTGATCTCCAAAATATATAAAGTACTCAAGAAACTAGACTTTAAAATGCTAATTAACCCAATTAAAAAATGGGGCACTGAACTGAACAGAGAATTCTCAACAGAAGAAGTTCAAATGGCCAAAAGATACTTAAGGTCATGCTCAACCTCCTTAGCGATCAGGGAAATGCAAATCAAAACAACTTTGAGATATCATCTTACACCTGTCAGAATGGCTAAAATGAAAAACACCAATGATAGCCTTTGCTGGAGAGGTTGTGGAGAAAGGGGTACCCTCATCCATTGCTGGTGGGAATGCAAACTTGTGCAACCACTTTGGAAATCAGTGTGGTGGTTTCTCAGGAAATTTGGGATCAACCTACCCCTGGACCCAGCAATACCACTCTTGGGAATATACCCAAGAGATGCCCTATCACATGACAAAAGCATTTGTTCAACTATGTTCATAGCAGCATTATTTGCAATAGCCAGGACCTGGAAACAACCTAGATGCCCTTCAATGGAAGAATGGATGAAGAAAGTGTGGAATATATACACATTAGAGTACTACTCTGCCATAAAAAACAATGACTTCTCATATTTTGCATGTAAATGGATGGAAATAGAAAACACTATCCTGAGTGAGGTAACCCAGACCCAAAAAGAGAATCATGGGATGTACTCACTCATAATTGGTTTCTAGCCATAAATATAGGTCACTGAGTCTATAATTTGTGATCCTAAAGAAGCTAAATAAGAAGGTGAACCCAAAGAAAAACATATAGTTATTATCCCTGCTATGGGAAATAGACAAGATTGCTGGGCAAAAAATTGGGACCTTGGGGGTGGAGTGGGATGGTGGTAAGGGGAGATGGGGAGAGAAAAGTGAGAAGGGGAGGATGGGGGGAACTTGGAAATGGGATGATTGGGGATAAAACAAGGTTGGATAGAGGAGCAGGGAATCACATAACTTAAAAGAAGAAATTTTAAAAATTTAAAAAAAGGAATTTGAAAATTGTTTGTAACTGTAACCCAGTGCTGTAGATTCTCTGGTCAATGTGGCCTGTAGAATGCGTCCACTGGTTCTGGTTAGCATCCTGTCTTATCACACTACTTAGTCTGCTGCTGAAATACTCCATCTGTTAACATAACTGCATCACACATAGATTCTCACTAACTTAATCTAAACGGAACTGTCTGTGATCTGTACGTTAACGAGCACATTCTAAAAACTTAGGAACTGTTGAATAGCATGGAGTTATTATTAGAATAGGATGTTTAAGCATAAATGCATGCTGATATTTGTGTAGGTACAGAGGAAGCTCTTGGTTAGCAAGAAATGCTACCAAAATAGCCTAGATTTGGGAGTAGGCCAAACTTGAAGAAAAGTAACTCATTAGCATGGGTGCCAGGTTCAGATGGCAAACATGAGCTGGATAAAGCCCAAGACAGTTGTGTACAATAGCCAGACACACGTATGGTGGTGCAATGGCGAGTATACGCTGCTGTTCTGTACATGTTATGAAAGGGAACGCCTTTGAGGCAGCAGGCTGTGGTCTTTCTGTGCCACAGCGTTCGTTGCTCATGTCTTGACTTTTTCTGTTCATTTGACTTGTGATTGTTTCCTAATTACCAGTCACTTCTACCCATCTGCTGGCATAACTGTAAAGCATTCCCCTTGGTAAAATTTATGTGGTTTATCTGATCAGTATTTTAGCATATTTTCTTTGCTTGTTTCCTTTTTCTTTTCTCTCTTGACTTTGCACTTTCCACTCCTGTGGACTTCCTTGGAGATAAAACTCAGCAGTATGATTCATTCAACTTGATGTCTGCTTTGACTGACAAGTGTGTAGCTCGTAATAAACGCCTGTCGTCTAGGAGCTTAGAGTAACTCCTTTATTACCTCACCGTAGTGTCCATTAGAAGTTGAATCTTGACTGAAGTTTCTCAAGCCTTTTTTAAAATGTGAGGCCTAACTCTCATCTGGGGACTTTTGGGGCTGATCTCCTATCAGGACTGCTCTGGTATTGGCAGACTCCTGTCCTGTCTCTATGGCCTGGGGTTCCCACATGCTCTGTGTGTCTTCATATCACATGTTTGGCCTGCCAGATACTCCATGGGTATTAGATTTCTCAGATTTCCATTTTCCTTACCTGCTGGGGATTTGTTGTGATGAGACTGAATCCACTTAGACAGTCGCCCTGGAAGAAGGTCAGCTCCCATCTGACTGGACATATGCATGAGAGTGTGATATCTAATGCTCATAGTATCCCGGGGTTAAGATGGAGCATGTGTGTGACACCATCTTTCTGTCCTGCCTACCACGGTAGATTTTGCTACATTTTCTAAAAAACTAGTTTTGTTGTGGAATCTAAAACCCTATTAATGAGCTTTCCTTGCAAGTTTATATTAAGCCCATTGG
Organism: Neodon shergylaensis; assembly: GCA_025134845.1. Lineage (NCBI taxonomy): Eukaryota > Metazoa > Chordata > Mammalia > Rodentia > Cricetidae > Neodon > Neodon shergylaensis. Next base: position 7,987,845 of record JABTXL010001118.1, read on the forward strand.
TTGATATGCAATTAAAATGTGTCTTTTGTCCATGCATGATTCTGCAGCATGATTGAGTCATTTGGAGAATATCAGGTCATTAGCATATACAGATCTTACTAATAGTGACACAGTTCATTATATTGTATCCAGGGAGCACATTCATTAATGTCACATGTAATCTCATTAGGAAAGTAATGGGAACGCTCTCAGGCTCATAGTAACAAAAGTATGTTTTCTAAAATTTTAATTTTTGTTTGAAAGATTTTTTTTATCCCTGGCCATAAAACTTATTAGGCGTTTTCTTTAAAGAGTGAAGCTCACTTCACTTTTGAAAAAATAACAGCCAAACATCTTCACTTCTTATAACCATGATTTTTTTTCTTTCCTTTCTTTTTAAAAACTGACTTAATGGGATATGTTTGATGCACAAACTAGTGTGTATAAAGTATTTATTTATTGACATCTATATAATCCTTTGAACCCTTTACCCCAACAAGACGATGGACACATCTGACACCCTCCTATTCTCTGTTCCCTCCCTGTGGTTCCTCCCTGGCTTTTCTGGAGCACGCCAATCAGCCACTGGCACATTGCCTGTCCTGTTGGTTAGCATTTCTTAAACCTTTGTGAAAATAGCATCTTATAGTACATATTTATTCTTTTTTCTAAAGTCTTGTTCTTAGAATAATTATGAGATTAATTTACTTTTATGTTTTACTTTTTACGTAGCATACAAAGTAATGTTTTTTTTGTGTGTGACATTTTTCTACGTATTGTTGTACCTTGCTTGTATTCGTCCCTTTCTCTTCCCTGCCCTTGTCCATTCTTCATTGGTCCCTTCATTCTCCTAAATAGCTTTTCTCCAGCTTCATGTGTCGTGTGTGTGTGTGTGTGTGTGTATGTGTGTGTGTGTGTGTGTATGATACTTTTGCCTAACATTTTACAATTGCCAATATTTTGATTGATGGCTGTAATTTGTTCTACCCATGTTATTATTGTATCCATTTCAAACAAGGTTAGTAACTGCTTTGCAACTGTCCAGTGTGCAAACCGTTTCTGAAATATATCTGCAAAGATTCCAATGGCCCTGCCCTTGTCAGAGAAATAATCCCTCTGGAATCGTAAAGCCAAATATGTATTTGAGAATTCCAGTTTAAAGTGAATATTCCAAGATGACCCTATCTTCATTTACATTGTCTCTTGAGTTATGAATACTTTACCTGCTTGCTTCCTGATTGTTGGGTAAATACAACTGAAGGTCAGTTCTAAATAGCAGGGGGGAGCAACAACAGGAGCAGGAAGGCTTTTCTATAAGATGAACCCTGTAGTGGGGAGCTGCGGGCTGCATTCCTGCCACCCAGCTCCCAGCCGCCTGGCTAGCTTATGCCTCGAAATAATTACACGGAAACTGTATTCTTTTAAACACTGCTTGGCCCATTATTTCTAGCCTCTTAATGGCTAATTCTCACATCTTGCCTAACCCATATTTAGTAATCTGTGTAGCACCAGTCTTACCGGGAAAGATTCAGCATGTCTAACCTGGCGGCTTGCTTCATCGCGTCTGCCCTGGAGAGGAGCGGCATGGCATCTTCCTCACTTCCTCTTCCTCCCAGCATTCTGTTCTGTTTACTCCACCCACCTATGTTCTAACCTATCAGGCCAAGCAGTTCTTTTATTAATTAACCAATGAAATCAACAGATTGATATATGACACTTCCACATCAGACCCCCATTTCGCAACTCAAATGAAGGCATGGGTTTCATTTGGTTTTTGGCAAATGATGGACTTAAGGCATGCTTTAGAGTCCAGGCAGCTGTTGCTTGTTTGTATGTCTGGTCAGATCTGCACTGCCACAGAGAGCACAGCAGGCATCAGCTCTAACACTGGACGACCAAGTACAACAGTTTCGGAAGGCCTAAAGGTCTCTTCACTGGAGTTTGGCAGCCACCCCTTCTCTTGAATTCATATCTTCCTGAAGTGAGGGAATATTGGTTCTCAGGTCACACAGATACTTGGCCTTTGACAAACTCACAAAGTTAACTAAATTTAAAGATGACTTACACCTTTAATACTCTTAGGATTATTGTAGAGTTTTATGAAGGTTTTGGATATTATAAAAATATATCTCAGTTTAATAGTATGATTTAAAAGACAAAAGTGAGTTCATTCCATTTCTCTCGTCTGAGTATTTGGGGTTAGAAATTCAGACACGGTTATTAACATCCATCTCATAAGCACCTCTGAGCTTCTGTAGAAACCTTTCAGTTGCCAGAATTCTTCCTTTTAATTAGTCTGCTCTGTAATTTCTGCAGCTAAGTATCAGTACATTTTTTTTTGCCAAAGGAGTAAATTATTTTAAAAAGTAAGAATTTTACTCTCCTTCATGTTGAACTTTAAAGTTTTCATTTGATTTTAACATTATCAGTTTCAGTCATGTGACCTCACGGCTATGAAGTCAGCTGAGAAATCCCTGGCACTGACAGCTGCAGGTTACTTAGTAACTAGGTCCTGACGTCTGTTTCTTCCTCTCTTCATAGAGAAAGGGCAAGCCCAGCTGACAAGGACTAAGGAGCATGGCTCCTGACTCGCTAAGAGAGAGTATGAAGAGACATGTTTCCTTTCATAAAGTTGCCAGTTAAATATCACTCCTTGGTAGCCAAGAAAAAGGACAGGAAAGTAATTCTCAAATTAATGTTCACACAAAACTTGTAGTTGGTCTATATGGTTTAATTTTTTGGTGTTTTGAGATAGGGTTTCCCCATGTAGCCCTGGCAAGCCTAGTACTCGTTTTGTAGATCAAATTGACCTCATACTCACTAACACATGCCTGCTTCTGCCTCTGCCTCTAGAGTGCTGGAATTATAGGCATAAGCTACCATATTGGTATGAAATTTTTAATGTTACAAATAAACAAAATCCTAATTCAGTGGAATTTGTTTTATGTTTTTTTGTATATGGTAGAATAAATTTGATAATCTATGTTAATATAAACTGGTTGACTGAAGATTTTAATTTGACTAATGATTAAAGACTAAATGATTCTTTTACTTGTTAACTGATACTGTAAATTACATATTTGCCTGAGTTTTATAATCCAAGTATGAGTGTGCCTAGTTGTCATTATTAGTATCGCAGGTGATACTTTTGATAGAACACAAGACATTGCAGTCAACTTCAGTAAGATGACATCTGCTAGCCTGTTTCTCCCCTGCAGCTGTTTGCTGCTGGCAACAAACACGATGAGATAGCTGACAGTGGCCAGCTTCACACACATCTGCTGACATAATCAATGACCTGTTGACATCCCACCCCTGCCTGGTCTCCTTGAGTCTGCAGAGCCCTTCTAGTGACCACGCCCTTCTTTAGTGGGTGTTGTTTTCCAGAGGTTGAGTATAATGCCAAAGACATCAAAAGAAGAAAAGCATTGCTTGTCTGGAAGGGGCCTTAAAGAAGCGGATGCTGGTGCGTTGCCATGGGCACCGGCTCCCGAGGACACTGCAGCAGAGCACCGGGTGCATTTTCATTACTCATGTGCTTTGTGCTCTGTCACGGCGGGTGTGCCTGTGAGTAGGCAGCGCCCTCGCGGAGGCGGCTGGCGTGGTGAGCAGCATGATGTGTTCCCTGTCTACCCTTGCTCTGAGCTCCTGTTTTCAAAAGGTCTTAATGGTACTTGAAGATCCTTGATGGAAAGGGCAGTGTGGGAGTTATGACTACATTTGCGTCCTTCTGCACATGTAAGCATTCCTCAGTTTGCTGATGAGTTTTATCATTTAGAGGCATCATTTTTATGTGTTTGTAATTATACTTGGAGAAGTCTGAGACTTGCCAGAGATGAACAAGGCTTCAAATAATATTTTAAATAAGAAAACTTGCTTTATTAATGACATTTCAATTTTTTATTTTTTTTTTTTGAGACAGGGGTTCTTTAGTTCCTAGCTGCCCTGAAACTAGGTCTTGTAGACCAGGCTGGCCTCAAACTCACAGAGATCCAACTGCCTCTGCCTCCCAAGTGCTGGGATTAAAGGCGTGCGCCACCACCACCTGGCCTATAGTCTACTTACTTTCATGCAAATAAAAACTGATAAATTTTGATAAAAATAGCTGAAATTAAAAAAACCTTCATATAAAATGAAGTTTTATTTGCTTATTTTGCCAGCAAATAGTTTTCTCCAGTAGTCTATGCAGTGCATATTAATCTGGGAATTTCTGTTACTGCAATTATAAGAAACAGTTATTGAGACAGTTGGGAGCTGGAATTATTGGAGTTTTTAAACTCAATTGAACAGAAGTTGTTTTTAATATGCACTGCATTCAAGGCAAAGGTGAAAACTGTATTTCTTTGCTTTCACTGAAATGCTGTAGATACTCACTGAGACACTATTATGTCGATACCAGATGAAAGCCCCTTTTCAGCAGTAGCCGACGTTATTACAATACTGTTCTTCCTTACATTTTAATATGGTAATTTTTATTTAAAATTGAAAACTCAAGCACATATGAGTAGGAGAAGCTGTCTGTTTCTCTAGCCTTAGCCTCTACCTAAGAGTGTAGGGCAGTGGCCCTCCAGGATAATAATGGGATGTGCATATAGATGAGACAGACCTCATCGGAAGTTAGGAAGTGGGGTGTGGAGGGTCACACAAGGTCGACACTCAGCAGACTGCATAGGAGGTCATTTCGGTTTTTTCTTGACCATTCCTCCTGGCAACACCCATTTACCTGTCAGCAGAAGTAGCCTTCTAGCAGTGGCATTGAAACAGTGTTTTTGACAACAAAGAGCAGAGTGTGAATCTTCCGGTCCCCATGTTAGCCTGTTCACGAAGGAATGTCAAGCCTTGCCTGGTGTGATGCTGTTTCAGGTGGGAGCTAAGAGAAAAGGGGATCTCATAGTCTATGACGGCTGCTCCTAACTGGTCCTACCTGTACAAAGTTTTCAGTGTACATACTGTCCAGTCCTGTTGCTTTTGCTGCTGTGTTCTTGGAACTGCACTTAGAACTGTTCTAAGGCCTTGGGCTGAACTTAGGCTCGAAAGCAGTACAGGGCACCTCCTCTTATCTTTATCTGTAGTTTTTAAACCCTTTGTAAAATAGTGTTTGTGTATTCATAAACTATATCAAAGAAAAATCTCAATTTTGTCAAAGATGTGGACCTTATGTATTAATATTTATGGAGGTCAAATGCTGGCCTCAGCAATACTAATATTCTTTCAGGTGGATGTTACTGAAATGCTCTTATAACTAGGGCCTCTGTTGACCTCTCAGCCGTCCTCAGAGAAAGTTATTGAATGTCTATGATGTGACAAATGTGGAATGCCCCTTGACCAGAAGAAAACTGACCAAAACCACTTCCACTAAAAGAAGTATGCCCCTATTGCTAGGACAGGGGGTAGACTACGTGTGCAGTGGAGTCAGTGCATGGGGTGGATAGAAAGTGTAGAATTGTCAGGGTTAGAATCCTTGGTGTAGGCGAGACAGTTGAGGAAAAGCTGATGGCACTGAGGGACCAAAGCAGATGGGTTTTAGCAGCTGAGCATCCCTGGCTTCTGGAGCATCCGGAGGAGAAGAGGAGATGAAGTAAGAGTGTCAGTAGATGAGGTGCAGGAGGAATGGGGTTCACAAGCAGAGCCTTGAAGATCAGAGTGAGGATGTCTATCAGTTTGAGCTATTGGTGATAATTACTTTGAAATGAACAGGTTTCCACTTTCCTTTTCATCTGCCCAGGGAAATAATGTGAGTAGAACCTTCATCTGTGTCATACAGATACAGTGGAAGATTCTCAAGGTTTCCCAGGCCCACTTGACTGTATCAGGTGGATATCATGTGCATATTTTTTACTGTTTTGTCTTCTTTGATAACTTTAAAAAAACTTTAAGGATGTCCTTGGTATTCTAGTTGCTTCCTGCTTAACTTGTCTCTAGCAAGGTTAATTACTTGTAAAAATTTCCTGTTTTCTTTCCTCTTTTCCTCAGGAGTTCTTTGATCATATTTAATGTCTCCTCATTGGTTTCTTCTTGTTTTAACTTATAGATTTTCAGATACTATATAACATGAAATATCTATCTCTACAAATTCATTGTGAGGGTTGCACTTTGTGCTAAATGTTATATAGCCTCTTGTCATTGGAAATGAGGAAACAATATTGGAAACCACTGTAACACTGGCACTGTGGAAATGTCATTGCCTTATTGACCTTCATTTGCCCTTCCTGTAGAACTAACATGGATTATCATTCTTACTATTTATAGGTGCACATGTCAATTCCAGACACAGCTGTGGCTGAGATTGAGTGCCCAATAAACCCCTTAGGAAATGAAGTCTTTGCTGGAGAGATTAAATTTGCCTGTGTTTTTCAGTGTCAAACTTGGAAAATGGCAGACTGTGCCATCGGGTAAAAGCATTGTGAGTGGTGTTAAAGAAATGACTGTGCAGCACAAGAAATACTCGCCTAAGACAGTCCACCCTAGTGCCTACTGCAGACTGTAGATAAGCCTGTAGGGTGTGTTCTTCATTAGTAAATTAAAGGCAAAGAACTCAGCCTATTATGTGTGGAGCCATCCCTGGGCTGGTGGTCCTAGGTTCTATAAGAAAGCAGGCTGAGCAAGCATGGGAAGCAAGCCAGTGAATAACTCTGCTCTATGGCCTCTGTATCATT
>JABTXL010001118.1:7994489-8035254 GCA_025134845.1 Neodon shergylaensis
GGGGAGTCACTGTGGCCTTGTTGGAGAAAGTGTTTCACTGTGGGGGTGAATTTTGAGGTTTCGGATGCTCAAACTAGGCCTACTGTGGCATTTTCTTCCTGCTGCCTGTCAGTCTGGAACTAGAATTCTCAGCTACCTCTCCTGCTCCTTGTCTGCCTGCATGCTGCCTTGCTTTTCAGCCATGATGATAATGGACAAGACAAGGATAATGTTTGCCTTTATAAGAATTGCCACGATCTTGGTGTTTCTTCACAAGAGCAGAAAAGTAACTAAGGCATACAAACTGAATATAGATTATGTTTTCAGTGTGCTGGGCTATTAGATTCATATGTGCCCAGATAATTCATGATAGGTGGTACATGCTTTTTTGCAATCCGTCAGTGTTTACAAAGCATTTGAGCTTAGGTGGTTGAGCTAGGATGTTAAATAGCTACAGATGGTCTGAGGACTCTCTATTTTCTTCTCCCTTTGGCTTGTCCAACCTAGGCCTAAATATGCAGTTAGAGATCGCTCTGAATGTAGTGCAACACCAAGTTGTAAATCTTAATTAAAATACTGTGAGAATTTTCTGATATTTTTCATCATTCAGTTTCACAGATCCCTTACCTGAACTTTGAAGAAGATGATGTCATATCACAGGGTTAAAAGATTGGATACTCCTATCAGAATATCAGTGACATTTAAATAGTTATATAATAGAGCAGGTGCTGCTAATACATAAATCAGTCTATTTGTAAGCATGAACATTTTAGATTCTTTAAGGAAAGCTATATACACACAAACGTGGTGGAATTACAATAGCAGCTTTCCATGGACTATATTGTATGTGGAAGTTTCCTGTCTCAGAGCCTCTCAGTCCCAAGTACCCAGCAGCCACTTCCCAAATTACCACACAGAGGCTTAATATAACTTAGAAATGCTCAACCAATAGCTCAGGCTCATTATTACCTAGCTCTTATTTTTTTTTTGGAATGTTTACTTGAGTTTATTATACAAGGCTCTGGATATGAGCTGTGAGATTTTTACACCTCATAGCAACGGTATTACAATTTATTTACAACTTCATGTTGGCAGCTGCACAAACTCTTATGAAAAAGGACAATCACACCTTGGGGACCAGTAATTACAGAAAAAAGGTATAAATTGGGCAAAGCAGTGTGAGCATTTGGCCCTTAAGTTGAAGAGAATAGAAATGGCTCTGGCAATCGGACAGAGAGTCAGTCTCTTGTTCATTATGAGGCCACAACCTAATTAAAGAGAACCTGTCAGAATAGACAGATGAATAGATTGAACTTCATGAAAACGAAGTTGTTTTAGTGATGTCATAATTTGGAACTTCTAGCTATGATATCACTTCTGACAGAATTAACGTAGAATTAATACCATATGCAAGACCATTAATAGGTATTGACTTTGAACACTGAATGATTATTTGAGGTGGTTCCAGCAAGTTCCGAGATAGCCTTCCAAGCATCTCCAATTTTCAGATACCAAACTCAGATTAGATGTAGATTTCAATGTTTGTCATAATTCTTCTGGGACAAATACATAGATGAGTTTCCAAAAGATCTTTTATAAGAACATGGGTTAAAGCATCTTCTAGTTTTGCACTAGAGATGGTGGTATTTAAAATCACAATCATGGTTAATATATAAGAAATTTCAAAGAAAGTTCCATGCAATGAGATTTTTAAATTTTATTTAATTTTCAGACAAAGGCATGACATACTCACTGACCAAGAAATGGTTATGTTTTCTACTTTTCTGGAGTAAATATACTCTGGATTCTCCTTCTACCTTATAGATACTGTCTAAATAAAATTTATTTTTTCTGTCTATTAAAATGAGTTCTTTTAAATCTTGGGGGAGTAGAGTATAACAAGTAGTTTTTACTTGCTAAGGAAATGGTGATTCAATGCCTTTGGTAGTCTCCTCAGATTCCCTTCAGTTAGTTTTTGTATTTGCATGGAAGTACAAATGTCAGAAGTGTGATTGTAGCACAATATCCTTGATGCATATTGGGTAATTGATGAGTAGGGATGTCCAGGGAACTCAAAATGGTGGCCCTAAGATGGCAGAGCTAGTACTGAGTCGGGTCTCTTTTTAGCAGAGCAATACTGATGATTTTCTATGGGTGACATGTTATAATTCATCTCAGCCCTCATAAGAGTTCACTGTACATTAAAAGAGGCTGAAGATCTGGGGAGGGGGTGGTTGTTACCCACAACTGAATGCATATTTGTCCTATTGCAAAGGCTCTTTCTAAAGTATGACACACTTAATGTCTAATGCCTGTTGATTTCAGGTAAGAGACAGGCATGTCAATTAGGGACAAGACAGGAAAACCTTATGCTCATGGTAGGAAAGCAGGTGGACCACAAAGCCTAGACTGCAGTCCTAGCTTGCTCACAGGCTCATTGCCTCGCTCTGAAGGATCCCACAGCCTTTTCTCAGGTGTTCCTTTTCTGATGTGCTGAATTCTTTTCATGGGAATTCATACAAAAAACTAAACTAACATCAATAAATGCTATGAAGTAATGTTTAAATACCTCCTATAATGATTAAAATTTGATATTTCTTATTACAGCAGCTCAATAGTGTCTTTAGTAAGTCTTTTGTGCATAAATGGCTACCCTGTGATTTCTGAAGAAGTTCAGCTATACGGTGTAGTTTCTTTTTTTTTTTTTTTCTAGCTCTTATATTTTAAGTTTACCCATGTTCCTTATTTATGCTCTGCCACTTGGCAGTACATTTTCTCAGTACAGCATGCCCATCTTGATCTCTCCACGTCTGGCTTGCAACTCCAACTCTGCCCTTCTTTTTGCTATCATCCTCAGTTTGGTCACCCCACCTCTATTTCTTCCTGTCTGACTACTGACCAATCAACGTTTTATTAAACCAGTTTGAGTGACAAATCTTTATAGTGTGCAAGAGGGTTATTCTACAGCACTATATATTTCATCAAATTCAGATAGAAATATAGAGGATAATATTTGTTTTTTTTTTGTTTTGTTTTGTTTTGTTTTGTTTTGGTTTGGGTTTTTGGTTTTTGATACAGGGTTTTTCTGTAGCTTTGGAACCTGTCCTGGAACTAGCTCTTATAGACCAGGCTAGCCTCAAACTCACAGAAATCTGCCTGCCTCTTTCTCCCAAGTGCTGAGATTAAATGCATGCGCCAGGACTGCTTGGCTTGAGGATAATGTGTTCTTAAAATGCAATATAAAATGTGTGTAAGAGAAATGGGATTGGGAGGCAGATGGTCCAATCAGAATCACAGGTGATACATTCAATTGATAGTAGGATATAGTCGAATCAAGTTTAGAAGACAGGTAGGTAGTTATAGGTGGTTTGAAGCCAACTTAAAGGCTCTCGGAGTAAGTAGGAGTGAATTGGATAACAGTTCCTGAAATCTGTTGCAACTTAGCAAACCAGAGTATGCAGGGCAGGGTTATACAATAAAATATTTGGATGAACTATCTCAACCTCTGTTACTGGAGATGAATTTATAAAGAATTTAATTTAATAGTTGAGGAATATAAAGACTAGTAGTTGAGTCTTAAGTTAGGAGAGTTCTGGCAGTATTACAGAGATGATCACAAGGTAATGTTGGAGAGGAGGGAGATGATGTTGACGTCAGTGATCTTACACAATGTCCTTGTCCAAGACAAGGTTGATGGAGCTCTGTGAGTTACCCTTTTGAGAAAGATGAACCATAAGAAGTCTATTTGGATATTACTTTACTAACCAAAGAAGTAAAATATAAAATTCAGTGCAATTTGTGAAGATTTGGTGTCTACATTTTTAAACTCCCTGTAATTTCGGCTAGAAGGCAGCAATAAAGGTGGTTTCATCTGTCTGAGATAGATATGTACATGGCTATTGAACAGCTTTGGAAGAGCAGGTACTAGGCATTTGTTGAGTGTGAGAGAGTGTGACCTGTGGCAGTCAGTCTACATCCTTTGCCTTGTAAATGCCAAGAGATGCCTTTGTAGTACTGAACAGAGAGCTTCCATCTCCTGTAGTTCACTGAGGAGTTGTACCAAGTGTTTTTGGAGTTGTGCGTGCATATCTGCCCTTAAAAGAGATTTAGCTCTGGTATTACTAGTGACAGAGAACTTAGGAAATCTAAAGTTCCCCTTGAGAAGCAAAATAATAACCCTAAAATAAAGCGTTATGTGAGGCAGGTGTTTTGCTGATAAGGAACCATAAGCACAGCTGTGAAGGAAACAAGACTACCTGTTAAGATGAACTCTAACTTTTAGTCCCTGTGATTTAGAGTCATGATTTCCAAAGCTGCTCTGCTCACCACAACACCATGATACCAGCAACTCAATTCTTCTCAAAGTAGAGTCATGATTTGGAAGAAGACAGGCAGTAGAGAAAAAGCAGGTTGTTTAAAATACAGATATTATTTTCTGTATGGTTTAGAAAAAAGAAAGCAAAGTTAAAAATGTGAGTAACGTGTTAGAATTTCAAGCATTTTCGGTGGAGGAAGACGTTTTGGCAGTTAGTTTAAAATTTCTTTATAGTACAAGTATGGTCCCGGTTCCCCTGGGTACCCATAAATAGGTGATTACAGGTTCCTGTGTATCATATGTCCACAGATGCCTAAGTCACTTAGACTACAAGGTGCAATATTTACGTATCAACTCTGCACTTCCTCCTTTTGAGTTTAAATCTTAAGATTCTTGCAGTACCCTAATATTAATATAATGCTAAAACTTAATAGTTCTGTAGTATTTTTTAGCAGCTAATAATGAAAAAATTCTGCCCATGCTTACTACAAATGTATATTGTTAAATATATTTTTAGTCTACCATGGTTGAATCCTTGGATACAGAACCTGTGCACAGGAGAGATAAATAGAGTGTAGTTTGTTTCCTGTACTTTTAGTGTGGCTCAGCACATATATTGAAATTTTTATAATATGTTTATAGTTAACCTAATGACAAATACCTATTAGATATTCAGTTTATGACTGCGTTACTTAAGGTAACATTTACCATAACTTCTAAAGTATGTTTTTTGTAAGTTATAATGCGCTAAATTCACGTGACTGTTGCATCAATACATTTAATATCCGTAAAGCTGGTTTTCAGAGCTCACACTTTCTTTGCATTAGTGCCTTTCCTCTGTTGCAGGTTATAGTGCAGGAAGCACTGTGTGTAGTTGTCATTCCCTTACACTCCTCTAGTGGAATTTCTCAGTTCTGTTTTTCAGTCCTGACAGTTTGAAGGAAAGGTTCACACCTGAGTGTCTTAACTGTTTCCCCAGCCAGAGTTTGTTCAACTTTGTTTTCTCCCCATGATTCAGCCGATACCAGGTGATGGGAAAGTACCACAGAGGTTAAATTCAAATCGCATCACATTCTGTGAGGCAGTAGTTGGTAATAACCACATAATATCCCTGGTGAGGCTACACTTGAATAGACCTTTCTTTGAGTCAGATGTGTCTGACTGTCTCTAACAACTCATGTATTCACTCCTATTGTCCTTGAGAACATATTAAGAGCCTAGAAAAGGAATTACTGAAAATATACTGTGTCCTTGGGACTGAAGAGATGATCAGTGGTTAAGAACAGTTTTTGCCCTCACAGAGGACTGTGCACCAACATGATGATTCACAACCGTATGCAACTCCAGTTCCAGGGGATCCAATACCCTCTTCTGAACTCTTCAGGCACCAGGCCCTTCATATATATAGGCAAAGCATTCATTCACATAAAGTAAAATAAATAAAAAATATTTTAAATATTCCACGTCTCATCTTAGCGTCTTTAACAATATGAAGACTTACCTTTTTAAAGTCTTTTAACACTTGGATTTTTTTTTATTCCTTCAAATTAAAAACCAGAAAGTAGCCGGATTGTGATGATGCATGCTTTTAATCCCAGCACTTGAGAGGCAGACACAGGTGAATCTCTCTGAGTTTGGGGCCAGCCTAGTCTATAAAGCAAGTTCTAGGAGAACCAAGGTTGTACAGAGAAACTCTGTTTCAAAACCAAAACAAAAAAAAAAACCCAGAAAGTAAGAAAGAGAATTAGTTTTTTTTTAATTCCACCAATAATTACAAAATAACTACAGAAGACACACAAAAATATATTAGACATCATATGTGCAAAGGTATTTACTAATATGTTTCTGGTGTGAAAAGTTAACCTTTGCATTGGAAACGTAGGAAAGTAGAGCTTAGCTGTGGAAGCCTTCACATAACAGGTCTGTATGATTCTGTCCACGTGAACGGCTCATTCCTTCTGAACTTCCGTCATCTGGCCCCTTTTAGCATCTAAAGTATCAGTTTTGAATGTGTCACTTGTGTTACAAACCAAACTCTTCATGAATGACTTTAACAGTGAAGATACTTGTGGTTCACATAACACTTACAATTTAAATGTCACTAATATTGTGGGAACCATGTTTATTATACATACAGGCTCTTTTGCTTTAAAACGAGCACCTAAGAGCTACATTATCATTTCTCAAAGATCATACGCAAATGGCCAAAAAATTCATGAAAAATGTTTAACATTACTAAATACAAATCAAACATTCAATGAGATAATGTCTCAGCCTATAAGTTAAATCTTGCCATTAAGTATGAAAGTTTCTCATACTTAACCTTATACTTAAAGTATAAAAGTTTCTCATAACTGGAAAAATAAAAAAAGAACTACCAGATGGCCCAGCCGTCTTAACACTGGGCATGTGTCCAGAGAAAATGAAATATGTTTTCTGAGAGATGTCTGCATTTCTTTGTTTATTGAAGCAAAGCTGATACATGCCAAGAGATGTAATCAACTAAAGCATTGTTCATTAATCAATAAGTGACTGAAGCGAATGTGATACGTGTATTCCCTGGAGTATTAGATTGCCGAACAGGATGAAATCATGGCCATTTACAGGGGATAACAAACAACACTAACAACAGCAACAACAGGCAGAATGTAATGGTAGACAGAAGCACAAGTCTGTGGGTTCATGTCAAGAATGAGCAGTTTTAGTTTCTCCCACTGCTGTTTATATATTGTTTAGCTTGCTACTAGCGATACTAATTCAAGGAGAGTTTGAGCAAACTCTATGTTTGACTCCCTTACCTGATGATTTGTTTTATTCACACTTCCCTGCCCCAGTGGCCTGTTTTGCCCCCACGGGACATTCTTGCTGGCTCTATCTGGGTGTGTAGTCTTCCTGCAGTCTTGAGGTCACATCTGGGTCAGAGTTTGTGCTTAGAAAAAGGAACTGCAGTTCATCTGGACCCGAACAGTACTGTTATTATTTAATGAATTGAAGAACATAGCAATGATTTAGTTTCCCCTAATTATTCTTAGCAGTAACAAAATATACTGTCTGTGTCGTTGAAAGCCATATAAATGTTCTTGTTGTAGAGGGAATGCATATCAGTGCAGATGCTATAGCCCAGTTCCACCTTGAGGTCATTGTAGTCAGATAGGGAAACATGGTACCCAAGGAAAGCCACTTGAAAGAAATCCTTTGGAGGGGCTAACTGTATTGTGTCATATTAGATTCTGCAGAGTTTTGGATTAGCCCTTCCACTGCAGAAACGGCCCTGTAGCTTGAGTGTCAGGTGGCATAGCAGAATCCTTGCCGACCACAGTCTCTCTCATCCTCACCCCTTTCTGTCCCTTGCTCTGGGAACTATTTCTGACAACATACGAACTGCTCAGAGCACGTGTGCTTTTGTCAGCCTATCTGTGTAGTCAAGTGTATCTTGCCTTGCCATGCTCTGAGTTCAAAGTTGTAGCTTTGTAGTTTTTTTGAAAATTGAGTTATTTTCTCTCCTTAACAAATTAGGAAAGGAAGTTCTACTAATACATTATTTTATATGATGTCTAATTTTACTTACAGTCCTATCATAGTTTGGCAATAATCAGTATTCAATGAAAGGTTACTCTTTTGATGGCCTCACTATGGCATTGAACATTAATGAAAACAGTTTTAGATGCTTATTTATTTGTATGTGGTGTTGTACAAAGTGAGTCACTAGTCTGAACTTCCTGAATCCCTGAGATGAAAGATGAATAGAATATTCTGTAGGTGTGAATGTGAAAAAGTCACATAGATGATAAATTAATATAAAAATTATATAAAGGATTAATGCAATATTTTCTATGTAAAAATGGAAGTGTTGAGAGTATTGTTGTAAGTTACCTTTGTTGAATGAGGAAGGAGGTGAGGCTTAAAGAATGGACGTCTGATGGGCCAGAGGGTTGGCTCAGAGGGTAAAGGTGCTTCCCACCAAACCTGATGACCTTAGTTCAATCCCTGGGACCCGCATAGTAGAAAGAGAGAACCAATCCCATAAACTGTCCTCTGACCTCTACCTGTTTATCGTGACACATGTACACTAAACCCCACATATACACATAATAAGTAAATAAAAATATGATAAAGTTTTTCTCAAAAGCTATGAAAACATGAATAAGAGGAATAAGTTAATTGTCGATTTGTAAAACAAGATTATTCCATTGTCTGCTAGAGTTTGAGATCTGTAAGGAAAGCTGTTTACTGATCTTGAAGTATGTGGGCAAGAGAAGGGTTAAGATGTAACAATAAAGGCCCACTAACAAAAGCAAAGAGTTGAATGTACAGAATAAAGTGTGTGACCAATAAAATATTACTCTCAGACACTGCAATGACCAGAAAAAATAGGTTAAGTTTCTCAGATGGACACAACCACACTAGTTTCAGTAGGATACAGAGCTGGCAACGAGGATGGAAGGCTTAACTGGCAGTGAGATGGGACTGTATGCAAAGTGCTCAGAGTAGAACTGGGAATACAGACCCCTGGTAAATCCCCCACATTCCTGCTTCTTTTGACTGATTGAAGTGGACCTGAGAGGTCAGTCATTCTAGCCCAATTTCCTCAGTAATGAATGAAATCAAGAGAAATTGGACAGCTTGTTCATTACTGTCAAAATTGGAGTGAGGATTTACAAAGTAAAATTATATAGTAAAATCCTATTTAAATTAATCATAAAAGCATACAGAGTTGATTTTTTCATTTAACTAGAATATTGCTACATTAACAAATCTTTTATGAAAAGTTCTTTTCATGAAAGTACTTGTCCTAAGAAAAACATCAGAATAAATTAATCTATCTTTGTACAGTGTGCCTAGACTTCCTGAGACCTGTACTCATTCAGTGGGCAAGAGTATAGTGTGGTCTCTGAGAACTATCCTTACAGAAGGTCTAGGCCATCAAAATTGGTGAACATGTCCTACTTGTTCCATAGGTAGAGTATGTATGTGAGGGAGGCATGGCTGCCTTTAGACAATTGTCCCAAGAAAAGGACATGACAGAATCCCACAGTATAACAGTGCCAGAAAAGCCATGAGGCCATGGCTACCCTCAATACTGAAGCACCACTAACATAATGTGTTTGCCTGGGAGAGCTTTAAGCACCCTGCTTCAGCCTTTGAGAACTGACATGGGACAAAGCTGCTGGGGTCTTAGGAGCCAGACACCCCTCAGTGTGTCCAGAGTAAGAGAAGGTTCTTAGTCCTGAGACTTTGGCTTTGATTTGCCCTGTTGAGTTGTGAACTTACTGGGCAGGCACACAGTTGTCCTTTCTTCTTGGCTCTTCCTCCCTTTGGGATGGTGTTGTGAAATATTATTTTAAGATGTGTTATGTTTGTTTATGATGTGGAACATTTGTTTTAATGATGCAAAGATGTGTTGCATTCTTTTATGTTGCATTTGTTTAACTCTGTGACATTATGTTACTTTGCCTGTTAAGATACCTGATTGGCTTAATGAAGAGCTGAATGTCCAATAGTGAGGCAGGAGAAAGGATAGGCAGGGCTGGCATGCAGAAAGAATAAATTGGAGGAGAAATCTGGGAAGGGAGTGTAACAGGAGGGGCGGCCCCCACTCTGTAACAGGAGGGGTGGGCTGCTTGTCGTCCCAACTACCCAGCTAGCTTACACCCAAAATAATCACACAGAAACTGTATTCATTTAAACATTGCCTGGCCCATTATCTCTAGCCTTTTCTTGGCTAATTCTCACATCTTGACTTAACCCATTTCTAATAATATGTATATCACCATGAGGTCGTGGCTTACTGGGAAAGATTCAGCATGTTTGACCTGGTGGCTCCATGGCAGCTCTCTGACTCTACTTTTTTTCTCCCAGAATTCAGTTCTGTCTTCTCTGCCTACCTAAGTTCTGCCCTATTAGGCCAAGCAGTTTCTTTATTAATTAACCAATAAAAGCAACACACAAACAGAAGGACCTCCTACACCAAGGAAGGAACAAGGAGCAAGAAAAGAAAGAAAGAAGGACACAGGGGCCAACCACCCATCTACACAGCAAGCCACAGAGTAAGAAGTAAAGAAAGATATATAGGATAAAGATAAAAGCACAGAAGCAAAGGGTAGAGAGGATAATTTAAGAAAAGTTGTAGGAAAAAAAAGCCAAGCGAAAGCTGAACATTTATAAGAAACAATAAATCTCTATGTGTATTTATTTGGGATCTGGGGGGCTGGCTCCCAAAGGAGTAAAAATAGCCAAGCACACGATGGATTGCCTGCCACAGGCTGGACTCCCTGCACCTCTCTAGTCCAGTCTCACTCCAAGCACAGACGCTGCCTTGTGACGAGTGTGCCTTGACTTGGGTTAATGTGATTGACATGATATTTAGGTATGACTTGGGACTTAGATTTTCCAGACTGATAACTGGGGCAAGTTAAAAATTTGGTGATGGGGCCGGGCGATGGTGGCGCATGCCTTTAATCCCAGCACTCGGGAGGCAGAGGCAGGCGGATCTCTGTGAGTTCGAGACCAGCCTGGTCTACAGAGCTAGTTCCAGGACAGGCTCCAAAGCCACAGCGAAACCCTGTCTCGAAAAACCAAAAAAAAAAAAAAAAAAACAATTTGGTGATGGGAAGGTGAAACTTTCTCAGTCAGTATTGGTGATTTTTGTTTGTTTGTTTGTCTTTCTGTTATTCCCATTCTGAGGAGACACTGTTCTCTGTCTAAAGAGCACAGCATCCAAGCACTGTCTTAGGAGCAGAGACGATGTCCTCCTCTTTAGATATTGAGAGCATTGGTTCTACTAGACTTCAGTCTCCAGAATAGGAGAAATATTGTTATAGAAACACAACAGAACCAAATATAAATATGAAATTATCTCTGAAATTATAAGATGTATTGAAAACGTAAAGTTTCATGGCATTTGAGTAAACAGTTCTTTCTCAGTGTGACCAACATCATAAGCAAACAGAGAAGTGAGACTGTATCAGACTTGAACGCTCTGCCCAGTGTAGAACACAGTTAAGAGGGGAAAACATCGTAAGAAGTTGTGGGAGAGTTTGAAACATATACCAGATGAGGGATATATATCGTTAGGAAAGACATTCTCAATGACCAGAATGACAGCAGATTTTTAGAAAAGTGTGTAGAATTTGAATAACCATTTTTTCAAAGATAAACGAGTGAACATGCTTATGTGCCACTCGGTGTAACAAATCACCTGGGAATGCCAATCAAATCACAAGGACATGCTCTTCACATTAGAATAGCGGCTGTCACAAGGCAGCAGGTGTTGGAGAGGATGTGGGGGAAGGAGAACCATGTGCACTGCTAATGGGACTGTAAAAAATTTTAATGGAAAAAAAAGCTGTTGTGTAAAATGGACTACTGAAAAACTTAGATAGAGCTATCATGTGACCCAGTCATCGGCTTCTGAGTACAGATTGGAAACAGAAACTGGGAGAGAGTTTTGTAAATATGTCTCAGCATTATCAGAATAGTCAAGATATGGGAGAAACCTAATGCCCATGAACAGATAAGGAAAATGTGGCACATGCATCCAATTTGGGTATTCCTCAGCCTTGGAAAAGAAAAGCCACAGCAGGCATGAGATGAGCCAACAATGGAAAGGAGGTGTGATGGATGTATATGAGGATGGTATTGCAAGCCCTTGGTGTCACAGAAATGCTACTAAGTGTTGAACGGCAATTACCAAGCTTGCCTGAAGAAAGGAACAGGGCTATCAGTAAATGTAGAATTTTAGTAATGTAAAATTGAACAACAGTGTACATGGAGTTCATGATATTGAACTGGTCACTAAAAAGTTAAGATTAAATTTATTATGTCAGTTTTATCACAGTAAATACAAAAACTGAGAAAAGACATCTATGTTTAGAATTTTATTTAACACAGATATTCCCTGCTCTTGGCTGAAAAGTATTCATTTTTGGTTGTGGTTTTTTGGGTTTTTCAAGACAAGGTTTCTCTGTGTAACATCCCCAGCTGTCCTGGAACTCTCGCTGTAGACCAGACTGGCCTCGAACTCACATAGATCCGCCTGCCTCTGCCTCCCAAATGCTTGCATTAAAGGTGTGCTTCACCACTGCCCAGTCAGTGATTTTTAATCGTAGTGTATTGGTGCAAAAGAAAAGTGGCATATAGGTGGAAAGTAGATAACTTTAGAACACAGGTGCCAGGCTTTTTCATAAAGAGTCAGCTAGTAAATTTGAGACATAATCACTACACAGTCCCTGATGCAGTTCTGCCACAGATCAGAAAAGCCTCCATCCACACATTGCACATAAAGGGATGAATGGGACTGGATTCTAGAAAGCCTTTATTAACAAAGCAATCGAAAAGCTAGGTTTGGTCCCAAACCTTTTGTTGTTGTTGTTGTTGCTGTTGTTCTTGTTGTTTTAAGAATGTCAGTAATATCAGAATTACTACCTGAAGATATAAGTCAAGTAAATCCAATGCACTGGTCAGGAGCGTAAATAGGCTGCCGTGGATTACCTCCAAAGGATCACCTGCCATTCTGAGGACTGTAACAGTTGACTAAGGGGTCTCTCCTGGCTGTTTATGTCATGCCTCTCAAAACTGTAGCTGTCCCTTGAATCAGCAGCTCAAAAAACCTGGGAAATGTGCTCATCTAGTATCTCATAGACTTGACCTTATAAGTACTGTCAGGGTATGTTCTCAGCTGATCTGCAAATGAGATAGGCTCCTGCTATTCTGTAGTCCTAGTAAAACTGAGCCCTTTGGGAACCTCATTAAAAGACTACTTCCTACCAGAGAAGCCCACATACTCAGATCTGCTCTTCAGAGCTCACTTCGGTTGTCTGTAACAAGCTGTTCAGTAAATCTTTCAAACAGAAGAAAATGCAACTAGGAAATCTGCTAGGTCCATGAACTCGCCTTTTGGATTTTCAGTTTGCTTTCCAATTCGAATCCCCTTGATCCCCTTATGTTGTCTTATTGCTATTGCTAAAACTTCAAGCGCTATATTGAAGAGGTATGGAGAGAGTGGACAGCCTTGTCGTGTTCCTGATTTTAGTGGGATGGCTTTGAGTTTCTCTCCGTTTAGTTTGATGTTAGCTGTCGGTTTGCTGTAAATAGCTTTTATTATATTTAGGTATGACCCTTGTATCCCTAATCTCTCCAAGACTTTTATCATAAAGGGATGTTGAATTTTCTCAAAAGCTTTTTCAGCATCTAATGAAATGATCATTTTTTTTCTTTCAGTTTATTTATATGATGGATTACATTGATAGATTTTCGTATGTTGAACCAGCCTTACATCTCTGGGATGAAGCCTACTTGATCATAATGGATAATTTTTCTAATGTGTTCTTGGAAACAGTTTGCCAGTATTTTGTTGAGGATTTTTGCGTCGATGTTCATGAGTGAGATTGGCCTGTAATTCTCTTTCTTGGATGAGTCTTTGTGCGGTTTTGGTATCAGAGTGACTGTAGCTTCATAAAAGGAATTTGGCAATGACTCTTCTGTTTCTATATTGTGGAATACATTAAGCAGTAGAGGTATCAGGTCTTCTTGGAAGTTCTGGTAGAATTCCGCATTGAAACCATCTGGTCCTGGGCTTTTTTTTGGTAGGGAGGTTTTTGATAACAGCTTCTAATTCTTCGCGACTGACTGGTCTATTTAGATTGTTCACCTGGTCCTGGTTTAACTTTGGTATATGGTATTTATCTAAAAAAGTGTCCATTTCTTTTACATTTTCCAGTTTTGTGGCATACAGGCTTTTGTAGTAAGATCTAATGATTCTCTGAATTTCCTCTGTGTCTGTGGTTATGTCCCCCTTTTCATTTCTGATCTTATTAATTTGCAAATTCTCTCTCTGCCGTTTGATTAGTTTGGATAGGGGTTTATCAATCTTGTTGATTTTCTCCAGGAACCAGCTTTTTGTTTCATTGATTCTTTGGATTGTTTTCTGTGTTTCTATTTTGTTGATTTCTGCCCTCAGTTTGATTATTTCCAGTCTTCTACTCCTCCTAGGTGAGTCTGCTTCTTTTTTTTTCTAGAGCTTTCAGGTGGCCTGTTAAGTCACCAATGTGTGCTTTCTCTGTTTTCTTTAAGTGGGCACTTAATGCTATGAACTTTCCTCTTAGGACTGCTTTCATAGTGTCCCATAAGTTTGAGTAGGTTGTTTCTTTATTTTCATTGAATTCAAGGAAGACTTTAATTTCTTTCTTTATTTCTTCCTTGATCCAGGTGTGGTTCAGTAGTTGACTGTTCAGTTTCAGTTTGTAATCTTCCTTTTCCACAAAGAGACCTCTTTTTATGCCGAGCTTCTGCAGATATAGCATTTTACTTCACTCCCAGGGATAGTTCATAGGATAACTTGTGATCACCTCACTTCACAGCCAGTGCACACTTCCAGCCAAGCCCTCTCTCTGCACAGGCACATGCCCTTCAGTGTGTTCACGGCCCCATTCTCCTGAGCCACACTGTCTTAGTTAGGTTTCTGTTGCTGTGAAGAGACACTATGACTACAGCTCTTATAAAGGAAAACATTTCTTTGGGGTGGCTTATGTACAGTTCAGATGGTCAGTCCATTATCATCATGGTGGAGCACAGAGGCATGCAGGCAGACATGCTGCTGGAGTAGTAGCTGAGAATCCTACATCTTACAGGCAACAGGAAGTGGTCTGAGGCACTAGGCATAGCTTGAGCATATATAAGACCTCAGAGCCCACCCCCACAGTGATACACTTCCTCCAACAAGACTACGTCTACTCCAACAAGGCCATACCTCCTAATTTTGCCATTCCCTTTGGGGGTCATTTTTCTTCAAACCACCACACACAGCCATGTCCTTCATTGTGTTCACTGCTCCCATCCTCATGGTCCATTTGTAACATCTGTTCATTCTGTGATCCATGAAGTCAGGTTTGAGTTAGCATTCACAGTTTATGCTTACAGTTTAGATTTTCCTTTATTTTTGATAAAAACCCTTGATTCTCATCATTGATGGATAAAAAAAATGTTTAAAATGAATTCTAGGAGATAGGAGATGACTCATTGGGTAGAGTGTTTCCTCGGCAACCATGAACATCTGAGTACAGATCCCTAACACCCATATGAAAAGGTGGACATATTTGTGCATGCCATGACCCAACAGTGGGGACAAAGAGACAGGTAGATGCTGGGAACTCATTGGTGAAGCAGTCTATCTGAACCAGCAAGCTCCAGGGTTAGGGAGACTCCCTCCAAAAATAAGGTAGGAAGCAACAGAGGAAAGCACCACATGTCAACCTGTGACCTACACACACACACACTTAATTAGAGCCCCCAAAATACTTGTGCAATTTAATATTTGCCTTGAGTAATGAGTTTATTTTTATTTTGTTTCCGTTTTCAAGGCATGGTTTCTCTGTGTATCCCTTACTGTCCTGGAATTTGACCTATTAACTTCAATAACCATTGAAGTTATTTGCGGATAAAAATTAAGATCTCTCTGTGATTCCCTGACTAGTCATTAGTGGTAATGCCTCAGGTTGATAATCCTTTTTTTCTCCAATTACAAATTAAGTCATTCTTTTGGGGTGTGGGGTTTGAGACAGGGTTTCTTTGTATAGCCTTTGCTGTCCTGAAACTCTCTTTGTAGACCAGGCTGGCCTCGAATTCACAGAGATCTGCCTCTCTCTGCTGCTGTTAATGGTGTATGCCACCATGCCTGGCTGATAAATTATTCTTTTTGACAAGATCTGAGTTTAGGTTAATTATGGTCAGTTTCTCAGCGCTCCATCAAAACAGAAAAAAAGTAAGATCCAAGTTTTGTGGCATGGAGTATTATAAATACTTGTGAATAATGCTGAAAATGCTAGCCTTGTGTTTTCTATGTGCAGTTGCTTGATTGAGCACTCTATTTGTCTAAAGCGTTGAATGTTTTGTCATTAATCGTCAAATTACCCTTTTAATATGAAGTCATTGTACCGATTAAACACCTTTAAGTTAATAGTACAGAACTATAGAACTCTATATTTTTAGATCCCTTTATTGCAAAATCTGTAGGGGACAGGGAGATTCTTAGGCAGCATGTGATCTCTAGTGGCTTCAGTTTGTCAGGAAGTCTCTTTCTTCAGTGCACTCTGAAGTATGGTTGCTGGCATGGTTGGATGGTTGGATGAGCTTTTATTTGCTTTTCTTTCCTCTCATTTCCTTTTTCTCTTTTCTTTTTTTTCTTTAGCTTTACCCTTCCCTTCCCTCCCTCCCCTCCCTCTTCCTTCCTGCTTCCCTTCCCTTCTTTCCCCTCCCTCCCTCTTCTTTCCTCCCCTCTCTTCCCTCCCCTCAGCTGTTGATCAAGTTTTTTCTCCTGCCCAGTTCCCACAGTTGTTAATTCCCAAAGAAATGACACAGACATCTCCATTAATTATAAACTGAATGGCCTAGTATCTCAGGCTTCTTAGTAATTCTTATAATTATATTAGTTCACAATTCTTGTCTGTGTTAGGTATGTGGCTTGGTACCTTTTTCGGCAAAGCAGTCACATCTTGCTTCCTCTGCATCTGGGTCACAACTACAGACTGCGCTTTCCTCTTTCCAGCATTCTCGTGTCCTCATTGCCCCGCCTCTATTTCCTGCCTGGTCAACTCACCTATACTTCCTGCCTGGTTGCCATTGCCCCACCTATATTTCCTGCCTGGCTACTGGTCAATCGGTGTGTTATTAAAAATAATACAAGTGATAAGATAAAAGACCATTGCCCCACAGCACATCCCCCCTTAAAAAATAAACTCTGAATCTAATATCCATTGTTTAGCTTTTCTCCTGACCATTATCCATAACAACTTGTAACCAACATTCTAAACAAAGGAAATTATCCATAGTCCAAGTTTTTGGGAATGTGAGCATAGTTTTCCAGGCTACATTCTGCTGTTTGGGAGTACTGATAATCTTAAGGAGACCTAAAGAAAACTTTGAATTATGATCAAGTCCTGACTGGAGTATCTTGAGATACTTGATCATCTCAGGAAGCAGTCTTTAGTCTGATCTGGATGTAAAACTCAGACATCTGGGCCATCCACTCCTATTGGAGATTTCTCAGGGGGGTCTTCCTTGATCATACCCGATTTTGCTTAACCCGGAATGAATCCACAGCCCCTCATTTTCTGTGGAAACCAAAACAAAACCTCTTCTCTAAAGTAACATGCCTTTTGACTTCAATTTTGATGTCAAGGTATTTTCAAAATATCTATTTTGGATTAATTCAGCAGCATTTATAAACAAATATATTTTAGCAGCTGTTGCTCCTTCATCAGCATTCAAACAATTCAAAGAGAACATAATAACACACAGTATCCAGACTCTTTGTGTATTTTTCATCTTTATGTGGCTTTATTTTAAACTCTTACTTTTATTTTTTGGCTTTTTGAGACAGAGTTTCTCTGTATCTTTGGCTGTCCTAGAACTCACTCTGTAAACCAGGCTATCCTTGAACTCACAGACATCTACCTGCCTCTGCCTCCCAAGTGCTGGGTTTAAAGGTGTGTACCATCACACCTTGAACTCACAGAGGTCTGCCTGCCTCTGTCTCCCAAGTGTTGGACTTAAAAGTATGTGCCACCACACCTTGAACTCACAGAGATCTGTCTGCTTCTGCCTAGCAAGTGTTGGGATTAAAGGTGTGCACCATCACACTTTGAACTCACAGAGGTCTGCCTGCCTCTGTCTCCCAAGTGTTGGAATTAAAGGTATGTGCCACCACACCCAACTACTGTCTTTTTTACTTTAAGGACTTTATCCTCTTTTTTCTTTTCTCTCCCAAGCCTACATATATTTTTAACACACTGTAAACCATTTAGAGGTGTTTTTCATCTTTGAATCTCCCTTTACTGTATATCTCTCTTTTTCTGACCACATGAGTTTTTAATTTGCTAAGCAATATGGCTAGGATTAAAGCCGCAACTTTGATGGCTGGATCCACCCCATTTCTTAGCTTTCTGAGATTCCAGCCTCATGTTGGAGGTACTGACTGGAGCCATGTTTATTGCCACAACTCTATGGCGTTTCAAGGTCCCTGCTACCACCAAAAAGTATGCAGTCAGCTTTTCATTAAAGTGTTTCATGGCAGGGCCTCTTAAAAGAGCTGCAAGGTTTTGCAGCTAAAGCTGAGTCAGGAAGCCTGTCTTAAATGAGCGTCCTTGCCTCTAGCAAGCAGAGCCTACCCGAGAAAGTGCTGTTATCAAGAAGCCATGCTTAACAGTTATTTTATGTCTAAAATTACTTCCCAAGTTCTCACAGGTTTTATGTGAATGCAGCTGTCCACACATTGAGCACCATTCTGTTTGACCAAGCACAATTTGTAGTAAGGATGCTGCTAGTTTGTTCCCAGCTGATTAGCCCTGAAATAATCACACAGAAACTGTATTAATTAAATCAGTGCTTGGCCCGTTAGCTCTAGCTTCTTATTGGCTAACTCTTACATATTAACTTAACCCATTTCTGTTAATCTGTATCGCTTTGTGACTGTGGCTTACCTGCTAAAGTTCTGGTGTCTGTCTCCAGCAGAGCTACATGGCGTCTCTCTGACTCTTTCTTTCTCCCAGCATTCAGTTTAGTTTTCTCCTATCAACAAGCCAAGGCAGTTTCTTTATTCATTAACCAATAAAAGCAACACACAGACAGAAGGACTTCCCACATCACTTTCCTGCTTCCCTTCCTCTTTCCTCCCCTACTTCCCTTCCCTTTTCTTCCCTTCCCCTCCCTCCCCTCCTATCCTCTCCCCTCCTTCCTTTCTCTTTTCCTCTCCCTTTTCTACTCCTCTTCTCCATCCCTTCCCTTCCTCTCCCTCCCCTCCTATCCCCTCCTTCCTTTCTCTTCTTTTCCTCTCCCTTCTCTACTCCTTTTCTCCATCCCTTCCCTTCCCACCTCTTCCTTTCTCTCTCCTACTTCCATTCCCTTTTCAAGACAGTCTGTCACTGTATGTCCCTGTTGGGCTTCATACTTAATTCTTATCTTTTTGTCTTTTGTCTGCTAAAATCACGTGTGTGCTGATACACCTGGCTCCTGTGACACATTTTAGATGCCAGATGTTTTATCCTAAAGTTTTGGATTATGCATTACTTTATTGAAACTCCTGATAGTTCTTTAGAAATAAAACAACAAAAAAACAGTTTCTGTCTTCTAAGCACAGTCTGGATTCTCAGTGGGCTGGATGAACCTATGCTCCAATCTCTGGACTAGTCAGTCACTTCGGAAGATGCATAGACATCATTGGTTGGATTACAGTCTAAGACTGCCATCATGGCTGAAGATGAGGTTAATTCCATCTAAAACAGGATGACAAGGTTCACGAAAGGACATGTCAGTGAATGAAGGAAATGCATAACCCACAGTGCACCTGCTGTGGCTCCATGCTCCTTTATGAAAATAATGTAAGCCACTATAAGTATGTTCTGCATCCTAGGACATGCTTGCTGTTGTAAGTTCTTTTTCATTAATAGATGGTATTAGATGCCCATTTTGTAAAAGTTTAGAGAGATTATAGAATACTCAAGGCTGTATGGGTTAATGAAACCTAGACAGTGTGATTTCAGTATCCATCCATTTCATCATGCCATGGTCCCTCCAGAGTAAGACAACATTGCTGTTGAAAACTCATTAAATATTCTTATAAGTTCATTATCACTGTCCAGTTCAAGAAGATAATCCTCTCTTGCTTTACTGTGCAGTGCAGTCACAAGCCTTGTTGTGACAGAACTGAAAAATGGAAGTTATTTACCCTCTTTTGTCCACTTTGAGTACAAGATGTTTGCTGCATCCATAAAATGTAGTCCTCTGTGCCATGTGCATTCAGATATAAATATGTAAATACATGTACACACATCTGTCATACTCCATCCATAAAATGTGGTTACTCTATGCCATGTGCATTTAGATGTAAATATGTAAATATATGTGTACACATATGTAACATGCTATATATTACATAAAATGTGGTACTCTATGCCATGCGCATTCAGATGTAAATATGTAAATATGTGTATACACATATATCACATTCAGTATACTACATAGAATGTGGTACTCTATGCCATGTGCACTCAGGTATAAATATGTAGATACATGTACACACAGGTCACACGCTGTACACTATCACATACATATATCATGATACATGTATGAATATTGTGTGTATATTTCTTTATGGCTGTAGCCATGGGGTCTTCCTTGATCAAACCTGATCATCTTTAACCTTGAGCAAATCTACAAAATCCACAAATCTTATTTCCTGTGGAAATAAAAGCATAACTTCTTCTCCAAAGTAACATATCTTTTGACTTACATTTTGAAGTCAAGACGTATTTTAATCCAGCAGTTTTCATAATTCGGTGTGTCTTAGCAGCTGTCATTCCTTCATTAGCAATCAGAAAATCTAAAGACAGCACAATAGCATACAGAATCCAGACTCTGTATTTTCTTGTTTTTATGTGGCTTCTTTTTTTTATTCTGTTACTTTTGCAAGGATTTTATTATTTTAAAACTATATTTTTAACCTAAGACTGTATATACTCTTTCTCTTCTTTCTCCCAAACCTACCAGATCTTTATTCATTTTTAAACACACTGTAGCCCATTTAAAGATTCCTTTTTGTTGTTGTTGTTCTGAATCTGACTTTACTACTTACCTGTAATCTTTTTCTGAACCTATGAGCCTTTATACTGGTAAGAGGCATGGCTAGGACCTCTGTTTTGGTTGCTGGCTCCGACCTGCTTGGTTCTCTGAGAGCTGAGCTTCATTACACAGGTACCAACAAGAGACACATTTACTACCCCAACTCTTGGAAAATGTTGGGTCCCATGTAGCCACCAAGTAGTGTTTCTCCCACTGCTCATAAACATTATTTAAGCATTTGGTAGCAGATCTTCTTAAAATAGCCACCTGTTTTTTGCGGCTAGCAGTGAGCCAAGAAGCTGTCTCTCAAAAGAGCTGCACCTCTGCATGCTGCTAGCAAACAGCGCCTACCTTGGTAACACCAAGAAACTGAGTTTGACTCCATTTTTGTGTTTTTAGATTCCTATTTGAAGCTTTGTCAAGGAAATTCCTGCCCCATGTTGGAATGCCATTTGTTGGCAGAAGTTTCTGTCCCCCAAGCTGCTCCCAAGTAACTTCTTGGAGCCTTAATATTAATTATAAATGCTCAGGCTTGATACTATCTACCTCTTACATTTAATTTAACCTATATTTCTTATCTATACTTGCCCTGTGGCTTGGTACCTTTTCTCATTACAGCATGCCCATCTTGCTTTTTTTTCTCTCTCTCTGCATCTGCATGCGACTGCCCTCTCTGCCCTTCTTCCTCCCAGCATTCTCACACCTAACCTTATCTTGTCCAGCTTTTGGCCAGTCTGCTTCTTTATTAAACCAATCACTGAGGCATATACTCACACAGTGTAAAGGAGTGTTTCACAAGATGGCTTAGTTTTTAAAGTTTTAATTTTTAGAGGTCCCCGAATCTAGAAATTAATATCATTTGAGTTTTTGTTTAGGCTTTTTTGTTATTGTATCAGATAAAATTTCTTTTAAAATGTCAATAAAGTAAATCAGTGCACACAGTGGCAAAGGGATAAGTTTGTCTTTGACTGCGATTATGTGTTTGGTGGTTCCTGACTGAGACACTTAGGTACTTGATGTGTCTAGAGGAGGGATGGCGCCTGCTCTCCAGAATGTGCTGTTTCCATGTTTCTTTTGTCCTCACATAAGAAACTGGGACAGAAGAGCTTCTCATGCTGTCAAGCCTCCTAATAAATGTGGCATATGACTCTTGTCACAATTCATCTTGTTTTTCTTCATCAATTTCTCCAGGAGGTGATTTCCTGTCCTTTCTGAGGAAGAGGAAGGATGAACTGAAGCTCAAGCAGCTTGTGAGGTTTTCCTTGGATGTCGCTGCTGGCATGTTGTATCTGGAGAGCAAAAACTGTATACACAGGTAAGGAGTTGTTAGAGACAGTTTCACTGTTGTTACCACAACCCTGCAAAACTAACACATTTTCTGTAATACTACAGTTGATTCCTTTCATAAAGTCTATGTGTTGCTTTTTACATTCTGTGTGAAAGCCTTCTTTGACAGTTTTCCAGAAACACTTGATTCATCCCTTACTAAAGGTAAGTACTTAATTAGAAAATGGTTTAACTTCGTAGTTAGCATTTGCTTTATTGTAATTGTAAATAGCCTGACATGGCCTACACTGAAGTCAGAAAATGGTTTCATGTGTTGCTGTCATTTTCTAAAATCATGGAATAGCATAATTCTGTAAGAATAATTCTTTCCTTCCTATTGCTGTTTTCTTGTTCTTATTTGTTTGAGACAGGGTCTCTGTAACCCCAGCTGTCCAGGACCTTGCTATGTAGACCAGGTTAGCCTCAAACTCGTAGAAAACCACCTGCTTCTGCCTCCTGAGTGCTGGAATTAAAGGGATGAGCCACCACATCCGGCTATAACAATAATTCTTAACTGTAAAGTTGGCCAAGGGTAAAATATTTATGATTATTTCAAAGGAAATTTTAGAAAACTTATCTCTGAATTTTGTGTAGTGGCTTGGTCCTCCCACTTTACCGATTATGGTTTTATTTTATTTTTTAAAGTTTTTTTAAATTTTATTTTACATGTAAGAAGAGGGTGTCCAGTCCCCTGGGGCTGAATTACAAGTGTTTTTGAGCCACCGTGTGTGCTGGGAATTCTATAAAAGCAGTAAAGTTCTTGACCCCTGAGCCACCTCTGCTGCCCCTAGATTTTGGTTTTAACTGTTTGTAGCTAAGAGTGACCTTTAATATGGAACGTAGCGCACCTTGAGAGCTGTTGAAGAATCTGTGCCACGTCTCAGATGTGGTTAAGCGGGCAGGAGGAAAATGATGTAGAGAGCTGGTGCGTGCAGGTTTTAGCCGCAGGAAGCAGTGTGCCACACTGTGTGGGCTGGGGGGATCTGCTGTCACACCTAGGTGCAGCAGCCATTACTTGTTGGTTTCTTTATTGTGCTGCACTTATGACTGAAATCTCTCATTACATGGCCTTTGACTTGGTGCTGTGTTACAAGTGTTGATTCCACATTGTGGGGAGGTTGTAAAATACGGAATTACACCAAACTCACCTCTGCAGCACTGTTTTAATATTGTTCAACAATTGCATTTACTCTTTAAAAATGTCAGGGTGGATAATATTTTCCTAGTAACTAAGATGACTATGACTAAGCCATACCTCTATACTTCTGCCTAACTTTGTGTAAATATGTACCAAGTCACACTGTAGAAATTTGTAAACCCTAACAAACATTTAAGTTTAGACAAGCAAGAGATAAATCAAGCTCTAAGTCTAAAATCATAAAAGGTCTTGCTCTTATAGCTTGAGAAAATTCGCAATTTTTTTTCTGAGATTTTAAGGTATTTTATGTATCAAACATTTCTTCACATTCTCTATAGTAGCTGCTCTTAGGGTTTTCTCTATTAGGCATCTATGGCAGTAAGACTTAAGTAATATACATTATTATATTATTTTAATAATTTGTGAACCATCTGTAATATGCTGTGTCCTCCTTCTCCCACCACCAATTCTGGGGGTTAAACCTAGGCCTCCCATGTGCTAGACAAGTGCTCTTTCCCTTAGTTAAATCCCAAACTACTTTCTACTGTTTATTTTGAAACAGGGTCTGACTGTTTTCCAGGGTAGCCTTGAATGAAACATGTTATTCAAGCAGGCCATAAATTTATAATCTTTTAGCCCTATAATGATCTTTAATTTTTGGTATGCTCCACTTAGGGGAACCATTGCTTTAATTTCATATTATTTGCAGTGATGACTTACCCTGAAAGAGGATGGCTTGTTAATCATCATATCAAAACCATTCTAGACTGCAGATGGCAATGGCATTTAATTTCGTTAATCTGTCTAAATCATATCATTATGTGATGTAATATTATTTTTCATTTTCCCTTTTAATATGCTTCATATTTTTGCATGTTTTTGAAAGCCATTCTCTGCATGACTAGTCGTAGCAGTGGTGTGTGTTTGCTAGCTGATAAGATTTCACTCTCGAGCATCTTGAACAATGTCACTGAGAGCCGGAGTAATAAATAGGTTAAATCCAAACTTCAATGATTCGTATTGGCTCTCTGTGCTATGTGTTAAGAAGAAATCCAGGATCTGCTACAAAGATTTGGTAATTGATTAACCATGTATGGTAATCATTAACATAAAAGCCCCAATTTTGTCATTCTTGGCATTTCAGTAACCTTCTGTCTTTATTCTCATAAATGTATTTCTAATGCTTAGTCTTTGACATGATTTTCACTAGCCATAATATAGAAACAGTGTATTACTTTTCTGTGATCACAGCCATTGAATTCTTCTAATATCTCTCTTATTTCCCATGCTTATCATGAAAACTAGATGAATTTCTTATCCACAGCAGATGGTTTGGGTTCCTTCTTAAACTTAGATGTATTCCTTTTTCTTTTCATTTTTAATACAGCAATATATGGCATTGTATTGAGAGAATAAATCATTCTTTGTGTTGCGTTTTTAATAGTCATGAGTTTGTTCTTGTGTGCCAGACTAAGGAGCTATTTCTCTAGGAGAAGTAGTAATTACAGTGGAATCAACTTTATATTTAAAAATGCAGTCAGTCCATATTATCAAAGATATACCCAAAATATGTTGTACTTACTTCAATAAAGGGTTTTTTACCTTTGTAATAATTTCTAATTGGGGTATTTTAAAAATTAATTTAAACAATATAAACCATAATGAAAATTTTTTCATTATTTAGATAATGAATTAATCCCTGAGCCTCATTTTTAACACTTAAAAATTGGAAAAATAAATACATATTGAAGATTATAAAATCCAAGCAGCAATTTATAATATGCTTCAAATTGTTTTTGTTTTGTTTTGTTTTTTTTATGGTGAAAAAGTGTATATTTAGAATTAGCCGGCTGGGCTCAGTTTAGATGATTCCAATTTTGTTGGCAACATCCAGAGCATCATAATCATGAGCCAACCGAACATAGTTCTTCTTCTCTCCATCGGGCCCTATGAGGGTGTTGACTTCGGCCACATCAATGTCGTAGAGTTTCTTCACAGCCTGTTTGATCTGGTGCTTGTTGGCCTTGACGTCCACAATGAACACAAGTGTGTTGTCTTCTATCTTCTTCATGGCTGACTCGGTGGTCAGGGGGAATTTGATGATGGGTAGTGGTCAAGCTTGTTCCTCCTGGGCGCGCTCTTCTGGGAGTATTTAGGCTGCCTTCATAGCCGCAGGGTCTTGGGCCGCTGAAAGGTGGGCGAAGTGCGGATCTTCTTCTTTTTGTGGCTGTGGACGCCTTTCAGCACTGGAAGAAGGAAGCTCCTGCCCCTCCCAAAGCCGAAGCTAAAGCGAAGGCCTTGAAAGCCAAGAAGGCAGTGCTGAAAGGCGTCCACAGCCACAATATGCTTCAAATTGTATGACTTAACAAATGTTTACCTGTTCACTGATTCATTGACTAAGTTAGAACTCAGAACATGAATGTATTTCTAATTGTCTCTCTGCCAAATGTTTCTCTTTAACATTTGAGTGACACATTTTCTTCCTTCCCTTTTTCTCTCCCTCCCTCCTTCCTTCCCTCCCTCCCTACCTACCTCCTTCCTTCCCCCTCTTTCTTTCTTTCTTTCTTTCTTTCTTTCTTTCTTTCTTTCTTTTCTTTTCTTTTCTTTTCTTTTCTTTTCTTTTTTTGTTACTATAAAAAAAATAATATTTCATGAAGGAAAAGTAAGTGTGTAAATCCAGTGGAGAAAGTAAGAGAACATTCAGTCATGGCCTGCCTTTGGAGTTTGTTTGCCTTGGTTTCCAAGAACTTCTGCAACAGTTTTCTTGATAGTCTGTTTTTAGTTGTAGCAGTTTCTGCTCATAGATAGGGTCTTGAATATGTTTGTTTGGGCCTGATTTTAATCATTCAACTTTCTTTATAATAACTTCATAAGCCAGTGTGAAATTCTTTTCTGCTGTATCTGAACTACACTGAGGAACGGTGCAGTGGCATTTTCCAGCCTGTGCTATCAGATCATTGTCCATGTCATGAAGGGTATTAGCCATGACTCGTCCAGAAGTGACGTCACTAAAGACATAATCGACATAAGCAGCAATGGACTCTGATTTTATTTCTGATGGATCTCACTGTAAGATTTTATTTTGACTTATTCCTAAAAGTTGGTTCAACGTTGCCATCCTTGAATATTTATGAACATTTAGAAGGGATAAACCTCTATTGTCACATGCTTTAGTTAAAAATCATATCTACATACAGGTATGAGAATATTACTTAATTCCATTTCATCATCATCAGTAATAAAAGGGTGATTAAAAGTGATTGTAACTCTTTTTTTCTTTCCTTTTTTTGTTTTTTTTTTTTTGAGGCAAGGTTTTTGTTATGAAGCAACAGCTCTATAAATTAGTCTGACAGGCCATGCCTAGGACTCCTGACAGGTTTCTCACACCCTTTGCCTCCAGTACAGTTGTCTTCCTGCTCTGGGGACCTGAGATCTAAAATGCTCCAAATCAGGACAACTTTGACACAGTGGGAAAATCCCACATTTGAAACTTTGTTTTATGTATTTATAAAATTATTATCATGCAATATATATTAAGGTATATGTTAAATATAAAATATATTGCATTTAGATTTAGATCCTGTCCCCCAAGATACTCCATTATGTATATTCAAATGCTAAAATTATAAAATCTAAAATACCTTATCCAATTTTCAATAAGCAAGATGCAAAATGTACTTTACAGATGGAGGCACTTAACCTGTGCAGTTGTGGTCCCTGACTCCAGATGGTGTAACAACAAAATAATGACGCAAAGAGAAAATCAACCTTGTGATGATATGAACAAGGTTCTTTGAAAGGGTTATGAAGAATGTATACTATGACCTGTTGGTGTTTATGTGGGGATTGTGTGGTATTGGGATAACCAGGAAAGCTCTGCAGAGCCTCCCACCTCACTGAGGTGTGATAATCTATTGCTGGATAGGAGGGAGCATAGTCTACCTGAAGAAGAGTTAGGAGGCAGGAGAGATGGCTCAGTGGTTATGACGACTTGCTTGCTGCTCTTCAGAGGACCTGGGTTCAGTTTCCACCATCACCTCACAACCACCTGTAACTCAAATTCCAGGGCATAGGACACGCTCTTCTGGCCCCATCAGCACTGCACACATAACATTGCACCTGCCCCATCACACACCCCATGACCCTGTGCTCAGTAGAGGCGCTTTAAATAACAGTCCAGGAAAGGATAAAGGTCATTCTGACTTCCTCTTGGATGGAGCTGAATGTGGGAACGACTAAGAATGTGACAGCAGTGGGAGGTCACTGAGCGGGAGCAGCACAGCTCGGTTCAAAGTCAGATGCATTCTGGAGTCTTAGTCTCTGGTGTCTCTTGTCTGTGGGGCATAGTATGGCTTCAACACACAATATACTCTTTTGTTTTTTTTGTTTTTTTTTATTAAAGATTTCTGTCTCTTCCCCACCTCCGCCTCCCCTTTCCTTCCCCCTCCCCCAATCAAGTCCCCCGTCCCTCATAAGCCCAAAGAGCAGTCAGGGTTGCCTGCCCTGTGGTAAGTCCAAGGACCACCCACCATCATCCAGGTCTAGTAAGGTGATCATCCAAACTGCCTAGGCTCCCACAAAGCCAATAGGTGCAGTAGGATCAAAAACCCATTGCCATTGTTCTTGAGGTCTCAGTAGTCCTCATTGTCCACTATGTTCAGTGAGACCGGTTTTCTCCCAGGCTTTTTCAGACCCAGGCCAGCTGGCCTTGGTGAGTTCCCGATAGAACATCCCCATTGTCTCATTGTGTGGGTGTACCTCTCGCGGTCCTGAGTTCCTTGCTCGTGCTCTCTCTCCTGCTCATGGGATGTACTCACTCATATTTGGTTTCTAGCCATAAATAAAGGACATTGAGCCTATAACTCAGGTTCTAAGAGAAGCTAAATAAGAAGGAGAACCCAAAGAAAAACATATAGGCATCCTCCTGAATATTAATCTTCATCAGGCGATGAAAGGAGACAGAGTCAGAGACAGAGACCCTCATTGGAGCACTGGACAATATACTCTTTTGGAACTACACGCATCATCACAGCACATACCAACAACAAATGTGTGGAGCACTTTGACTCAGATTCAAGACTGTTGTGTCATGAATATCCTCTTTTTACCGTACATATATATATAGAAACATAATGGTTTAATTACAGAAAACAAAGATGTTGATTTTTTGTACTGTCATTCTTAGCCTATAAAGATCAAATTAGCTCATCTTTGGATTGGATTACATTAGAATGATTTTTAAAAATTTCTCCTTGATTTGCTGCTTGAGTAGCATTTTAAATTTACTATGTGAATTTTTACTTGGAGTTAGCACTTATAAAATATTTGAAGTTGTTCTAAACATACTTCTGCCATTTTGTATCTATTTGAAGCAGTATTCTCATCATTGATAAAATCACAGCATCAATGAACTCTGAAAATGTTGTCCTTTAGTATCAATCATTCAACCAGGATTTAATTCTTTTTGTTGTGGTTTGGTTTGATTTTTGAGACAGGGTTTCTCTGTGTGTGTTCCTGGCTGTCCTGGAACTCTGTTGACCAGGCTGGCCCTGAACACACAGAGTCTACCTGCCTCTGCCTTCTAAGTGCTAGGATGAAAAGCATGGGCCACTGTCACCCAGCAGAAATTTTATTCTTGGTAAATCTTAATAAAATTTAATCCCTAAAAATAAAAATAAACAAGAACATCCTTCTCATAGTGTAAAATTTTGACTTAATTTTTAAAAATGTAATATTCATATGCTAAGTATTTAAGAATAAACTTCTTTATGAACAATCAGTAAATATTTGATATATGTATGTGTAATAGATATATAATATGTTAATTATAATAATATGCACTATTTTATCACCATAGTCATTTAAAATGCCCTAAGCTTGTGGAATCAGTTTAAAAAGCTACAGTCTACACAGTTAGTTAGTGTTTTACCTGGACAGAGTGCATATCATTCCAGTGACTGTGTTTGTTTCTTTGTTGTATTTAGTGGGCCTTGGACAAGTTGAATATTCCTTAGAAGGCTGGGCACCAGACATGTTCTGTCTGCAGACTTCATAATGTGTGCATATACATGTCCTGGGGACTACAGACTTTGTAATGTGTACATATACATGATCTGAGTACTGTAGACTTTGTAGGATGTCCACATATTCTGAGTACTGCGGACTTTGCAATATGTACAGATACATGTTCTGAGTATTGCGGACTTTGTAATGTGTACATATACATGTTCTGAGTACTGCGGACTTTGTAATGTGTACATATACATGTTCTGAGTACTGCGGACTTTGTAATGTGTAATATACATGATCTGAGTACTGTGGACTTTGCAATATGTACAGATACATGTTCTGAGTACTGCGGATTTTGTAATGTGTACATATACATGTTCTGAGTACTGCAGACTTTGTAACATGTCCATATGTTCTGAGTTTTGTAGACTTTGTAATATGTACAGATACATGATCTGAGTACTGAGGACTTTGTAATATGTTCATTTCCATGCTGAGATATCTTGAAATGAGACTCATGTCTAAGCACAGAACTTTTTGCATCTCATATACACTTAAATGTAATACCTGAGGTATTTCATACAATGCTTTTAGCATACCTTGCTTTGATAGCAGCCTGGAGCAGGAGGTCATGTGTGTCTGTCTGCTAAGTAACAACAACTGTAATAAGAGTATTGTGAAAACTTCCTTATTTTTTATTTGTATTCTCAACTGACTGAAAAGGAAAAAACAAACAAAAAACAAATACAAAACCCTGCAACAGCATCTGGCACTTAGAGGTTAAAGAATGGATTCATAGTGAGTCTCGGCTCTGGGTTTGTCTTTGGTCCCATAGGAGTTCTATGCGAGACTTTCCTGGCTTCAATGGAAAGGGTCTTTGATCAGTTGGAGATGGGAGGCAAATGGCCAATTGGTGCTTTGTAGGATGCTCTGGCTTAGATCTGCCGAGAGCAGCAGACACGGCTGTGCAGTGGGATCTTAGAGAGATGCTCAGGGCCATGGCGCTTTGTTACTGCAGCTCTGAGTAGCTAGAACTTGAATTCCTTTCATTCTGCGCTCTATTGTTTAGAGGCCTTCCTCTGATCTTCCTGTTAACTAAAGCTACAGGATTGACAGGAGATGTGTGATAAACAGTAGCTGACTACACATTTATGACTATCTAGCCCGGACATTTGATGATAATTTTAAATATTTTGTATTGGGTTATTAGTTTTTTGTTCTGTGCACATTTTAAATGAGCACTTTTCATATAGCAGAATAGGAATAAACTTTGACACATGATGGATGAATTGGTCAATAAGAGTTTCAAAGTATTGATATCAGATGACTGAGGACTCTATAAAATAATTGTTTAACTCATAAATGTTAACCTTCCAATTGTATTTTTTTCATTTCTTTACACTGTGTAGATGATGAAAGAATTAATCTTACCCAATGGCAAGCTGTATAGATTATACACACATAGTCCAAATGTCTTTTTGGAATGCCAATGACATTTATTTTTTATTGTTTGAATGTGATTATTCCAGCGTTATAAGATGACAGTGTCCATGCCTTCCTCCAAATCCTGTCACCAAAGGTGCACACAGCCTCTAGGCTTTCCAGCTGTGCATAGTGTGTGCTATGTCCTCTGTGTTCTGGGACCAAGGTCGTTGTGCACTGGAGAAAGCAGCAGTGCATAAGGTGTGCTGTGTCCTCTGTGCTCTGGGACCAAGGTCGTTGTACACTGGAGAAAGCAGCAATGCATAGTGTGTGCTGTGTCCTCTGTGCTCTGGGACCAAGGTCGCTGTGCACTAGAGAAAGCAGCAATGCATAGGGTGTGCTGTGTCCTTTGTGCTCTGGGACCATGGTCACTGCGTACTGGAGAAAGTGGCAGCAGTTGAGAATTTTTCCAGAGTGTTCATTTCTGATATGTATTTTGAAAGAATTGTTAAGGAGCAGGTGTGTTGTTGTGTGGTGTGGCATAGGAGGCACCATCGTTGAGTCTCTGTGACCATGTGAGACCAGCCCATTCCTTATGGAGGCAGCAGTGGCTCAGACAGAGAACTTAGTTCCTTACCAACGAGAGAAAGCCTGTGAGGAATGTTAGTCCCCACTGGGTAAAGTTCTTAAATTGTACATTTTGCCTCTTTAAAATTAGACTTCTAGTTACTCATAATTTAATAAATGGATAAAATAATTGTACCTGTGATTTTAAGACTTATAAAAATCACAGGCAAGACATTAACATAATCTACAAATGTCTATAACCAAATGAAACATACTTCATGTGAAATTTAATATTTTCTCATTTTTAAAAATAGCCTTGTGCTATCTTATGATTTTTTTTTAATTATAAAACTTAGAATGTGTGGTATTGGGATGCATGTGTGCATGTGTTTTGATGCATGTGGAGGCCATAGGTTGGTGTTTGGATGTCTTCCTCTAATACTTTTAGCTTGGTTTTTGAGACAGGCTCTTTCAGGGAACCCAGAACTACTAATTAGCTAGACTGACTGGCCAGCATCACCAGGTATAGATTACAGATGGACACCATAGTGCCTGGCAATCTAAACTTGGGTCCTCATGGCAGGCAATTTACTGACGGAGCCATCTCACCAGTTCCCCATATTATAAGATATGGTTTTCTCAAATGTATACCATGTGAAGTAAAGAAAATTAAAATTTTCATGAAAAATATATACTCAAATACATATTCTAATGAAAACAGAATGTTGAGCTTTCTGTATTTCTTTTATGATATCATATACTCTTACTGATGGAATTCTTTTTTTCTTGTCTTTCCTTGTAATTTCTAAAGTTCCATAGATGATACCAATAAAAATCCATGTGTTTTTTTTAATTAAAAGTTTTAGATTTATCTAATTTATGTATGTGAGTGCTTTGCCTGCACGTATGTATGTACACACTATTGTAATTTAGAAAAAAGTGGCACGAGAGAGAAAGACACCATGAGACAGAGTTCTCGTGGAGGGATTTTTATTAGGGGAAGGGAACTTAAAGGGAGGGAAGGAGAAGGGGAAGGGGGAGACTGGCCTCTGAGGACAGTGCTCAACTGAAGTCGTCTGATCAAACATTCAAAGGCTGCCATAGGGGGTATCTGGGAGGTAAGAGGGTGGCTGTGATGCTCTGCAGTGATGCTGCCTGGATCTCATGGAGAAGAGGGCACATTTCCCCTGGCAGCAGCACAGAGCAGTTCACGTTTCCGTATACCTACACCATGATTCAGCTGCCTTTCCTGCTGTCTCTGCCTGCGTTAGAAAGTATGGCCATGATCTAGAGCCTCTGTATTTTGCTGAGAGATGCGAATAGGCCTTCAGCACTCCAGACCCCGAGGATTCGTCTTCCCAGTTAACAGCTTTCAGAGTTCAGGGATAAGGAGGACTGTTTGCCTCTGCTAGAATGAGTGCTGTCTTCTGCTGTTTGTCTTGATCAGTTCCAAGTTCCCCTGCTGTGTAGTTATCATATGAGAATGTCAGCAGACCTTTCAATCACAGAAGCCCACCAAAATATATTCCTTTCTCATTTTCTAACAAAAAAAGCAAGAGAATATGAAGCTCTGTGTAGTTTGGGAAGTTTTTATAGTCTGTAAAAAGATTCGGAGAGCCATTTCCAAAGCCTGTTAAAAGAGATCCCATTCTCACCCCTGGGTGCAGCTCAGATATACCCAAGAATGTTACTGAAAGTCTTGTCTCTGGACTGCTTCTAAGGTGCTTCAAACTGTGGTTTTCTGTATCCATCCTGGGAGCCTCTTGAGGCAGAACCATGTTCTCTTCATGTTGAAGAACATCCTTGTTGCCAAGCACAGTGCCTGGCATGTAGTACAACCAAGTAACTCATGCATCAGACAATTAAATGAGGGTTAAGCATAAAAGAATCTTGATATTTTTTAACAACACAAATTATTCTTGATCTTAATATTTATGTTTTATGATATATAGTAAGGAAAATAAATCTGCCTCATTTGCTCCAGAAAATATACTCAAAATATGATCTCCTATTAAAGCGGTGGATGCCTTAATATGCAAGAGGAAAACCATGGAGAATAAATTAAACAAGATACCAAAAAAAGAATATATACATATATAAGTCCTAAGAATGGCACCTTTTGGCGTCTTAAGTGAAGGTGACATTCTAAGAATGAAAGTGTTTGTCCCTGCACAGTGATCTGTAAGTGCATAGTCCTGAGTGGCATTCTTCACATCTTGCCTCCCACTGTCTCTAATACACAGAGACTTGCTATGCAGTGGACCAGGAAAGGCCTTGTCTTTTGTAATTTTCTTGGATGCAGTGAGAAGACGCCAGTGGGCAGGTTGGAGAGGTGACTCAGCAGTTAGAGCACCTGCTGCTCTTGCAGAAGACCCTGGTTCAGTTCCCAGCACTCACGTGGTGGCTCACATCATCTGTAAACCCAGTTTCAGGGCACCTGATGTCCTCTTCTGAACTCCATGGGCTCCAGACACACATGCAGACAAAACACTCATACACATAAAGATATATCTTTAAAAAAGTTTTGAAAAGCCATTTAGCGCACAGAAGACTAAAACTGACATTGGTAATTCTTTTGAGTTTCCCAGTGCTGTCATTCACTGGTTTCCATTTACCCTGTCTGGATCATTATAGCACTGCAGATATATCAGCATATAAAGGTAAACTTTATTAAAATGGTAACATTTAATAATGCTGGTTTCCCATTTTTCATGTGGGAATGTCAAGAGTTGGTGGCTTCTGAGGACAGATGGAGCTTCACTTGAAGCTTCTGAACAGGAGGTATAATTTCAAATATAAATTCCAAATAGATTTAACTCTCAACTATAAATATAAAATATGCTGTGAAGAATTATTTTAATTTCTGGGTTCTATCACAGTATCCATTCATTTGAGATTATTAATGCTAATTAAGGTTTTACATTTTTCTAACATATCATTGTAAAATCTCTGAAAGTTAAAGGTTGTTTGGTAGAATCGGCTCAGTTACTAATGAGTTGTCTAAGGTGAGTGGGGGTGACTCCTGGGCTCCCCAACTACAAACTGAACTGTGCGGAATAGTCATGCATGGAAAAGGACTTGTCTGGGCACGACACAGTGAGTGGCATGAGTAACAAGTTGTATAGGAAACGCTCCTCAGTCTGTGAGCTTTTTGAGACTTGTGATAAAGGTGGGTTTTTTAAATGTTGGGTTATCCAATTTAGAATTGTCAGATTAAAGTTATTTGAAGGAATTTCTTTTTTAAATTTTATTATTTGTGTGCTTGTGTGTGCTTGTGTGATGACTATGGGCACATGTGTGATGGATATGGGGACATGTGTGATGACTATGGACATGCATGTGATGGCTATGGGGATGTGTGTGATGACTATGGGAGCTGTATGCGATGACTATGGGCACGCGTATGATGTCCATGGGCTCATGTGTGATGGCTATGGGTATATGTGTGATGGCTATAAGCACATGTGTGATGGCCATGGGCACATATGTGAGATGGATGTGGGATATGGGTACGTGTGTGATGGATATGGGTACATGTGTGATGATATGGGCATATGAGTGATGGATATGGGCACATGTGTGATGATATGGGCACATGCGTGATGGATATGGAAATGTGTGATGGATATGGACACATGTGTGATGATATGGGCTCATGTGTGATGATATGGGCACATGTGTAATAGATATGGGCACATATCATATCTGGAGATCATAGAACAATGCTCAAGAGCCCATCTTCTCCTTGTCTTCCACTGTGGAATCCAGGGATTAAAGTCAGGTTATCAGTGTTGGCAGCAAACTCTTTTACCTAGTAAGCTATCTTGTTGGCCCTTTAGGCATTTCTGTCAGTAAGTTTCATATTAGTGCTCAACCACACAGATTTTGTAGGATTCTTCTTCCAGGAAAGAGTCCTCTGCTCTTTTTTGAAAAATCAGAAGTGTCAGCTTCTGATGACTGATTTCTGATACTCTAATTATTAAAATTTTTAGTCACTTTTCCTTTCTTATTAAAAAAATGAAGACTTTTTAGTGAAGTCTTTTCCTTTTTTTTCCCACACACTCTTCTTTTTTCAAGCCATGTTAAACATCTTTGTGATTAGCATATTTTATTTCTGGTATAAAAAATTTCATCAAGAGGGCTTTTACCCAAAAGAAGATATGAGGCACACCTAGACACCCAGACTGTGACATGGAGCAAACTGAAAAGCCAAAGAAATTCGATGCAGTGGTTTAGTTTAGGAAAACATGTCTTCGGGTGGTCCGACAAATGAGAGAATATGGTCTGTCTGGGCCTATAGGAGCTACCGCGTGTTCCCCTGACCGCCTCAGTCCGACCGCAGCTGTGTTCTGGGGAGGTCTTCACACTTCCAAAATGTCTAGCCTACACTAGGGAGATGGGAACCCGTGAAGTTATCTGTTGCCAGTTTCTTTACTAGTAGATGCTGATAAGTAGCATCTTTCTGAGCCCACTTAGAGCTATAACAGAATCGTTTGATCTGTGACCTCAGTGGAAGGCTTGTCTGTTCCTGTCGTTTCACAGAGTTTTCAGTTTCCCCCTTTTAAGGGAAATTCCGGAAGATGATCAAAACAAAAGGATGGTGTCCGTGGATTACACTGATTCTCTCTGTGAGCACAACTTGACAGTTTGTCATCCAGAGTGTTGATAAATGCATTAGACTCCTAGTTCTAAGACTGCCCATCAGCATGACCGTGTGTTTAAACGCTGCTGCCCTGCCTTGCTCAGAGAAATAGTTGTGTGTACCCTGCTCTGCCGATGGCCGTGACTGCAGGCTGCCAGCCTTCTATGAACATTGTTACCCGTGTAGCTGCCTGCATGAGCTCTTGCACTGCCTTTGTAAATAAAGACAAATGCGTAGTTTGAGTGCAGGCAAATAGAATTGTAAGGATAATGTCATTTTCTACTTCTTGTGTGTAAAAAAATACTCATTAGGTCAGAGTACTAAAGCAGAGTGTATAATAGCAGTAAAAACCCTGTGTGTTACG
This sequence comes from Neodon shergylaensis, assembly GCA_025134845.1. NCBI lineage: Eukaryota > Metazoa > Chordata > Mammalia > Rodentia > Cricetidae > Neodon > Neodon shergylaensis. Next base: position 8,030,863 of record JABTXL010001118.1, read on the forward strand.
ATGCTTTCTTTTCAAAGGTCAAAGAACAGAAGAGAGTGGAATTTGGAGGCTTACGATAAAAAGTATTTTGCTACTTTCTGTCATAAATACCAGAGATCTTGGAAGGGGACCTACTGTGAGACAATTTGTCCCAGCATCCAGCTTTCATTTCATCTTAACAGATGGGGTCTTTACTTTTATTTGAGGGACTGTGGGCATTACTGATGCTTCCCAGCTCACGGTGCAGCTCCATCATGTCAAGACGGAAGCTCCAATACTCGAGGATTGGAGGGGAGACCTGAATTCACATTCTTATCACCGCTGCTTTGCTTCGGATTCTTAACCTATTTATTAAATATCCCAGTGTCTGTGGGTCCTCAATACTCAGTGTCAGCAAAGAAATATAAGGCAAGAAAAACAGAAACCAGAGCTTGGAGAGATGGCTCATTTAGTAGCTAAGAATGGGCACTGCTCTTCCAGAGGATCCACAATCAGTTTCCAGCACCCATGTCAGACAGCTCACCATTGCCTGTAACTCCAGCTTTAGGGGATGACTATGGCTTCTGAAGACACCCCTCACCTGCACAAACCCACACGCTCTGGAGACGGCACACTCGCATGCACAACCCCACACAGTCTGTAGGTACTATAGTCACGTGCACAGATCCACATACAGACATAAACATAGTTAAAAATAATTCTAAAATTCTTGAAAGATAAAAAGCTCCTAACTGAGCTCTCAGCTGGGAGGCCTGGAATAGCATAAAAACCTTTATTGTTGTGTTTTGAGTTTTGCTATTGTTGCTGCTACTGTTGTTTTGGTAAAAATTCCCGTGCAGCCCAGGCTTATTAGATACTCAAGGATGAACTTGAACTCCTGATCCTCCTATCTCCTCCTCCCAAGTGTTCCTATTGCAGACTCACACCATAGCAATGGATTCCTCTCTTACCCTGAAGACCCAGCCCCCCCAGGAACTCAAGGTTTGGAAATACTATCTGTACTTTTTCTCTTACATATTTTTAGATCTCTTTACATAATATGGTGGACTGAAGTGTATTGTTAGCTATTTTCTGAATAATTATGCAATCATAATGTAGTCACTGAAAAAATTGTGATTAAAAAGCCAGTTTATATACATACAGACATGAGTCTGTCTACTAGAACTCTTAAAGATGTACTTCTATTTTTAATTACATGTGCATGGTCACGTGAGTTCATGTGCTCACCAAGGCCAGAGGCCTTGGGTCTCCTGGCGCTGGAGTTAGAAGCCACCTGACATGGTGAGAGCTGAGCCTGAGTCTTCTGCAGGACCATTACATGCTCTTAACTGGTGAGCCGCCTCTCCAGCCCTGTCTACTGAGTTTTCCTGAGGGACTGAGTTTACTTCGTCCTATGGTGGTTGTACTTTCAGTGAGAATTTCAGCCCATCTCTTCCCCTTTCTCAAACCCATGCATAATCGGGATGTGAGGAGAGTATTGGCAAAGACTGAATGGAAAGTGCTCAGCATGGTGCCTAGAACATTCTAGCCTCTCTGAAAATCAGTTCTAATGTTGTGTGTGTGTGTCTGTGTCTGTGTCAGCGTGTATATGAAGAAGAGTGTATGTGCTCACGTGTGGAGGCCAGAAGACAAACTCATTATTCCCCTCAGGTGCCATCTGCCTTGTTCTATGAGACAAGGTGTTTCTCTGAGACCTGGGCCTTACTGCTTAGGGTGTGCTGGTTGGCCAGAGTTCCCAGGATCTGCCATCTCTACCGCCTAAGCACTTGGATTATAGATTTACACCACTGTATCTTACTTTCTCATGTTTGGCTGGAAAGCCCCTTCCTAACTGCCCTATCTAGCCAGCCTCAGTCTAGAAACTTAAGTCAATTTTAGCAGCAGCAGTAACAACAGTGGTTCTAGAATGTTTAAGTAACAGAAGACTGGATTTTTTTTTTCCTCTAATCCTTCTAAAATGCTCGATGTTTGATGTATAAATCTCCTCTTGTTACTTGAAGATAGGAGTTTCAGAGTGACAGCATTCTCAGCACACCACAGCTTTGCTCCTAAGCCAGGCCTGTTTCTGAGGCATTTTCTGTTTTTCTCCAGGACCCCTGGCTCCCCGGAAAGGAGCAGCAGTCAGGGCTGACACCACAGCTCTCAGGGGCAGCTCTTTTCCTTTGCAGTGTTCAGAATTCATACCTTTCTCAGTGTTCTTCTTTACTGCTGCCTCCAGTAATTGGGTTGGTTCCAAAATGATACTTTGGGTCCTACTCCTTGACCTGTAACGGATTCTCTGCGGAAAACTGCAGTTACGCTCCTAGAGATAATCACATCTGTTGTCTTTAAACACTCCTGTTGCAGTTGGCGGTGGCTGCTCACACACAGAGGGCATTCACCTTCCTCCTCCCCAGTCACGGATGCCCCATTTTATGTGCATGGAGGGTGGAGGCTATGGTCTCCATGCTCAATCTTTATGTAGTTTAGCTTCCATTCCTCTTGGAAGGGCTGAAACGAACAGGATGAGTCACCTGCCTGCTTCTGCAGACACCACGCTGCTTGGAAATGGGAGTTTGACATGTTGCTTTGCACACTGTTCCTCTTAAAGCTCAAACACGGATAGCAACAAAAAGTTGTAGGCTGAATTGTCTTTTTCATCTATCTACAGAAGGACTGGTTAATGAATAAGAATGTATTGCCTGTGCTTTCTCACATGCGCAAGGACAGACCTTTTCAACCCTGATCTCCGTCAGCCACCCAACAGGTTCTCACTGAACTGTTTATGTTGTGCCAAGCACAGCACTAGGTGTTACACATATCGTTGTATGATTTATAGTCGGGTAGAGGACACAGATAAAGTCAGGTAAAGAACCAAATTGATATCCACTAATATGGCGCATGCTGGGGATACAAGTAAGAAAGTCTCACATTGCCCAGTGTTGTCATTTCAGTAAGAACTCAAAGAGTTAGCCATGTGACTGGGCTACCATGGTGCTCAGCAGCCAGAAGGAAGGCCCTAACAATTCTGTTCCAGCCTAGCAGGTCTTGAGGCTTCCAACACGGAAGCCAGTTGGTGCCTACTGCATTCCCATGATGGAGAAATCCTAAGGTGATCTCTCTTGATGTGGTAGACATTATTGGTGGCATTTATTGTGTGTGCTTTAGTTGTGCATTGCCTTCCAGCATAGACATAGGCATTCTGGGAAACTGTAGGTCATTGTCAGTGCATGGTTTAATAATAGTATGAAAATCCAGGTATGAAATATTTTTAAACTCTTCATCTTTATGTATCATTTATGTGCTTGCTAACTTTGCTTCTCTTTTTTTCAACTTTTGACCCTTAGCAGTAGAGTCCATGTCATGGTAGAGCCATCATAATTGAGTACCTAAGTCTGTACTGTGTGCAAGGAACTGTTGGGTGCCAAAGTTATGGATGCTAAAATGATTCATGTGTGGTACCTGTCTATTGTTGCTATATTTCAAGCAGATTATTCATGCATTTTTTGTTGCTGAGAATTATTAGTAATTTTATATGTCACTGAGTGTCATGAATGGCCATTGCCAGCAGGAGGAAATAACACTTTATACAACCATCTCATTCCCCCTTTTAACATTTATTTTTTATAATTTATTTATTTTATGTGCCTTGGTGTTTTGCCTGCACATATGTCTGTGTGAGGGTGTGAATTCCCTAGGAACAGGAGTTGAAAACTGCCCTGAGAGTGCTGGGAATGAGCCAGGACCTCTGGAAGAGCAGCCAGTGCTCTTAACTACTGAGCCATCTCTCCATCACCATCCCTTGTAGTGATGGGGTGAGCAAGCCTGCTTTTTGTCCTGCCCGGCTCCCTCATGGCTAGCTTAGCCCCAGAAATAATTACACGGAAACTGTATTCATTTAAACACTGCCTGGCCCATTAGTTCCAGCCTCTTATTGGCTAATTCTCACATCTTGATTAACCCATTTATAATAATCTGTGTAGCACCATAAAGTGGTGGCTTACCGGGAAGATTCTAACCTACGTTCATCTCAGGCCAGAGCTTCATGGCATCTGCCTGTCTCTGCTTTCTTCCTCCCACAATTCTGTTCTGTCTTCCCTGCCTACCTATGTTCTGACCTATCAGGCCAAGCAGTTTTCTTTATTAATTAACCAATGAAAGCAACAGATAGATAGAAGACCCTCCTACATCAACCCCTGCCTTTAACAGTACCACTTCCTCCGTGCTTTATTTTAACCTTCCCTAGTTTTATAAACAATGCTGTAAATACATTTTCACAGGTCTGCAGTTTGCCATTGAAGCTGCTGTGAACCCTAAGAGCAGCCTAGCAGCAGCAATGGCTGTAGCCCTGCCTTGAGTATGAGTGGAGCGTGCTCTGCCTCACCCCAGCCCTGCCTTGAGTATGAGTGGAGCACTCTCTGCCTCACCCCAGCC
>JABTXL010001118.1:8035264-8049376 GCA_025134845.1 Neodon shergylaensis
CCCCAGCCCAGCCTTGAGTATGAGTGGAGCACTCTCTGCCTCACCCCTCTTTCCCCACTCATGGTCACATACGTATTTACTGTACTGTTGTGAAAAACTGTCATGCATACAATTCTTAAATTAGGAAATTTATTTTATAAGTGACTACATAGTCAAACTACATTTTTACTTATAATCATGATTTAAAATATCTTTGACTATTTCCAGGTGGCTTTGGGGAGGATATAAACAACAGACTTTTCTTAATTAAGACACTCCTTGTAAACACTTTAAATGTCAGTATGGGATTCTAATCTGTTTTCCCTGATTTCATTAATAATATGATGGTTTTCTGCTTTCTATTTGAGAATTACTGAATTAAAATCAAGAAAGAAAGAAAGCGTAATCATTGTCATGCTTGTGGTGCCTGCCTTCCTATAGACAGCATCCATTTTACACTGTTCAGGCTCGAGTGGGGTGTTCCAGAGTTGGGACTGCAAGTGATAAGGTGCCTATATTAATATTAAGCAATTTCCATGGGCTAATTAATTGTAAACTACCAGAGTATTTACATGCCAATGTACTAAAGTTCACATTTTACAGGCTGAAATGGTCTGTACTGTTTGTATTAGCACATGGATCACACTGTTAATATGCTTTCTATCAGAATCAAAAGAAAAATTTGGATTGGGAACTTTACAAAATGATCCTACGTGTGTATGAAAAATAAATATACCATAAATAAACAAAACTAGATATATGAAGTTAGATATATAATTTTTATATATAAAGATATATAATTTTTCCATTTATATATGTTACAATATAACAATAATTAGGATAATAATGTATAGACATACATTTGCAAAAATAATGGGAGGAAATAGAATATAATGTGAAAGATAGACTATCATGTAGATAAAAATTCAGGATTTAGTAAAAGTGGTTGGATTGGTTAAATAAGTGGGAACATACCTGAATACATGACGTTTGAGCACAGGTAGCTGCTTGGGGTAGGATTGGAGTCAGGCATGGGAATAAAGTCACTTTGGTATTTAATGAACCATCATTATTTCATGGCTCTTGATTGTTTTTTTTTTTTTCACACACTTTATTAAAATAAATGTTTTCCCCTAAGAAGGCTTTTCGGTATTTTAGCCATTGTTCTGTTACTGTGAAGAGACACCATGACCATGGCACTCTTACAAAAGAAAGCATTTTGTTGGTGGTTTGCTCACAGTTTCAGGTGTTGCCCATTATCATAGTGGTGGGGAGCATGGTGGCAGGCAGGCATGGTGCTGGAGAAGGAGCTAAGAGCTACCTGCATCTTGAGCTGTGAGCAGAGAGAGAAGACTGGGCCTGGCATGGGCTTTTGAAACCTCAAAGCCCACCCCCAGTGACACACTTCTCCCACAAGGCCATGGCTCCTAATCCTTCTAATCCTATCAAAAATTGGCCCTCCCTGGTGACTCAGCATTAGATATATGGAACCCTGGGGATCACCTTATTCAAGCCACCACTGTATTCCTTCCTCAGAGCCCTACATTACTGTGCTCAACAGCAGCACAGCAGCCCCTCTGCTAACCCTCAGTAGCTTCTGTTAACCTCATCCAATAGCTAAAACAATAGGAATCATATACATAATTAAGATTTTATAAGTAAGCCACCTTAAATTTGAATAGTTCACTGTCAGTTCAGTGTATGATTTTTTAATCATATTACAACTTGTATGAGTATTTCTGACCATGTATTATTTTATAATACAAATTTCCTAAATTGAGGCATATCTCAGTTTAAATGGGCAGTCTTTCCAATGAATGAAGCTAGTGGCAGCCATACTGCAGAGGGCATTAGAATGGAGGCTCTTGGAAGACCAGGGGGCCTGCTTACTCTCACACCCCTACCCCAGTACAGTGCCTGGGTTTAATAAGCATTTGAATCTGCCTCTGCAGTAGAGCCTGTTCCTATCACTGCCTCTCTTACTCTGCCATACTGTGCACCTGCACATTGTCTGCTCTACTGGCACACAATTACAGCAGTGATTGTTTATTCTACTTCATGTCTAGATAACTAATGTAGGTTTGTTGAGAGGAACTTAGGGAAGAAGAAACTAAGTTACAAAAGAAAAAAAGCACTTTTTCTGCTAAGTTAGGCTCGCAAACCAGATTTGTAGTTCTATAGCATTAGCAATGTGAGTGGAAACGCTCAAGTCTCTTCGCGCTTTAGGTCAGCCGTCCGCAACGGCTGAGAGCTGTGGATTTAGGGGCCCGACTTAATATAACTTTGTTCTGTACTGAGTAAATCACAGCTACAGATTTCTCCCCTGCCAGTCTTAATAGTCCTTTGCTGCTAACAGAAGACTTCTCCTTCTGTGACCCTCAGTGCAGACAGACAACAGCTGGTCAGCATTAATCAAACCGTGTGCATTAGCAGAAATATTACTAACTATCGTTTTTCTATACTTCCTTTGACTGAATTATATAATGACATTTCAACTTTTACATCGTGGGCTATTTAAAATTTCTTTATGGCCGGGTGGTGGTGGTGCACACCTTTAATCCCAGCACTTAGGAGGCAGAAACAGGTAGATCTCTGTGAATTCAAGGCCTGCCTGGTCTGCAGGAGCTAGTTCCAGGACAGGCTGCAAAACTACAGAAAAACCCTGTCTTGGGAAAAAAAATGTCTTTATACTAGGAAATATGGGATCAGTACTCTGTTTGCTCTTTGGGCTTGTGAGATGATCTCCTGTTGCTGAGACCTAACGTCTTCCTCGGGGGAGGGGGTGAGAATGCGCAGTGTGAACGTCTCAGACACTGGGAGTCAGGTAGAAGGCTTACAGCAGACTCATTTATATAACAGCAGGGAAAAGCTTATATACTCTCCCAGCACCAGGCGTTCTGATCTGTTGATAGTTTACACTGTGTGGTCACCCTCATTGACCAGGCACAGGCAGGCCCTCTGATGGTGCCTATTGCTGGGCCCTCAGGCAGCATCGCCTGGTCATCCCTCCTTGGCTAGACATGATCAGGACCTCTGACAGCACCAGGCAGACTCCAGGTTTGCTCCTTTTGGCCTGGTAGACCTCAACTTCCTACAGTCTCCCACACATACGCTGCTATAAAGAACAGGAAAGGGTGCTTTTGGTTTGTCAGTAATAACTGAGCCGCCATTATGTGTTGGATAGTCTTAGTTGCTAAAAGCAACTGATACGCTCTTAGCTTAGTTGTATTTTAGTCAGTGCTGAAGAACTTGTTGAGCTGATTAGTGTCATAGGCACTGCTTAGTAGAGTGGCCAGTTGTATAAACTGAGATGGCTCGGCTGAAAGACAGAGCCACAGACCAGTTAGAATTCAGATTCTGTTTCTTGTCCAGCATCTTCAGTTTTCAATGTGTTGCCAATGTCATAAAATAATTCCAAGCAGTACCTGAAACAATTGTGCCTAACTAAAGTATGTGTCCACAGTGAATATACAGAAATTGGCATAGTTGTTGTTGCTATTATTTAAGTCTTCTCTGAAGATTGAACCCAGCATGCTGCATCAACATAGAGAGCCAAGGGCAGGCCACTTTAGAAACTTAAAAAGTAGCAAAGACCCAGAAATCAACGTTATCACCTGAAACCAACTCAAATGCTTCATTTGGTGTTATGGAATGTGGTACCTCAGTCTTTACCTAAAGGAAAGCTGTAACAAAGTGAGAATTCTTCTTTTTGTAAAGGAGACAACTAAATAATTAAGTTGCTACCATAGGAGTATATTTATCGTTCATTTCCTTAAGCATGCTTGCATGCTTAGATTCTCTCCTGCATGCTTACTTAGATTCTCTCCTGCATGCTTAGATTTTCTCCTGCAGGATTAGGCTCTTGCATGCTTAGATTCTCTCCTGCAGGCTTAGATTCTCTCCTGCAGGCTTAGATTCTCTCCGGCAGGTTTAGATTCTCTCCTGCATGCTTAGATTCTGTCCTGCAAGCTTAGGCTCTTGCATGCTTAGATTCTCTCCTGCATGCTTAGGCTCTTGTTTGATTAAGCCCCTGCATGCTCATCACATAGCAGTTGCTCTTCTCGTAGGTGGGGGATTAGACTGTAACAGAGGATACTTCCTGCCTCATATTCTTCTTTATTCCAGTGGAATTCCAGGTCCTGGCCTTAACTCCATCAGGCGTCAAGGACAGGTTGGAGGAGTAATAGAAGCTTCTGGTGCCCCAGTAAGGGAGTCAGCTCTCCTTAGACCTGTAAAACACCAGACCCCAAGGCACAGCATGAGGACAAAACCCTGTTGCCCCCATTCACAGGAGATAGGTCCCTTGAATCCAACTCAGGTAACATTGTAATTCCAGAAGTCTCAGTTAGTATATGGTGCATAGGGACATTGACTGAAAAAGAACAATAACATGAAATAAATACAGCCCAGGGGAGAGCTGTCCATTTATCTTCCGTGTTCATTATTACTTAATCTGTAAAATGATTTCCTTCTGACTCATTTGCAGAAGGCATGTACAGTGTAAGTTTTTATTATAACTTCTGATTTTGCTGGAAAGGAAATAGCTATGTTGTTGGAAAAGGGTTCTTTATCTTGTAAGTAAATTGTTAATTTGCAATTGACAGTAAAAGAAGAGTCTGTAGTCGCCTGGCCTTTATTTCAGAGTACTCCTCTTAGAGCAGAATAGAGGTATGAAGATATAAACAGTGCTCAGGATTTATAGTGTGGTTCACAGAGCAGGGGCTTCCATCTTAATTATGAATGTCAGCCTAGCCACAGCCCTACCAAGTGACTGTCACAGCAGGTGAGTCCTAAAGGGATTGGTTTTGGTGATTCCTGGTGACTCAGACTCACAGCCTGTGAAAGTGCTTGGGTGTCATTGATGGGGGTGGGATCTTGGAAGGGATCAGAGCCAGGGAAACAAGAGCTTTGGGCCAGTGAGCTACAGGATCTTCATAATTCCTTTTAAGAATGCTGAGAAGGGCACTCTAGAGTTGTTCTTCAGAATTGCTCAGGACAGTTCTACTGCAATCCTGGCTTGCGCCTTCCTTTATAAACTAGTCTGATTCTTCACCACTGGGACTCACTGGGCTTCTGCTGTCCCTGGGTTTCTGCTTCTGCCTTTCCCTTCTGGTTTTCTCTGTTGCTGCACAGAGAGGCAAACAATCTGCACTCAAACGTGGAAAGGAATGTAAAGATGTCTGAAGTCTGCTGTGTGGCCTGGGCATCCCTGTCAGCCACAAACCACACTGAGGTAAACTGAGAGCAGGATAGCTTTATAAGAGAGTGTTTTAAAAGGTATATACGTTTTTAAAGGTATTCTAATTCTGCCTTTCCTCCTATGTTTTGGAAATGTATGGAAAGACAGTAACACATACATATCACATGTAAAGCAGGAATGTTTCATTTCATTACTGTCTGAGACATTTTCTCTAGAAAATGATCTCAAGAGTAATGATAGAGTTGAATTTAGCTGGTTATAGCTTGCAGTTTATTCTCATATGTAGATTGTCATCTGATTCTGACAGTAGTCAAGGGAAGCAATTATCACTGTTGCGTAAGTGAAAGAACACAATTTGAGTGAGAATACATGTGTTTCCAGGGCTTTGACCTCAATATCTACTTCCAAGTCTGATCCTTTTTTTCTCATTGTAATCATGTTTATGCATATATCAAATTGTATTTCAGTAATACTAGAAACACATGGATTTTAGTCCAAGCTTTAACTCAGTTACCGCTGTGACATTTATATAAATATTACATCCTCAAGAACTTGTCATCATTGTAAAATAATTTTGACATCGATATGAAGCAAAAAGGAATCCTAATATAATATTAGGTAGTGCAGACTGTACAACCTGTCTATTTAAAACTACTGTTTGCAAAGTCTTCATTTCCTTGAAAGTAAATGGTGTCTTCTACAAGCAGATTGCCTAGTCTGCTCACTGAGGCTCTCTTGAGCCTTTGTAAAGGAAAGAGACATGGGGACGGAAGGAAGCCTTTATCCCAGATTAAGTCATGCAGGCATGTTTTCTCCAGAGCAGAATTGGGCATGCTAACTTTAATTCTAATTTGCATGTGTGTGTTTGAGTTTGTGTGTGAGTGCATGTACACTCGTGTGTGTGTGAGTACATGTACACTCGTGTGTGTGTGAGTGCATGTACACTCGTGTGTGTGTGAGTGCATGTACACTCGTGTGTGTGTGAGTGCATGTACACTCGTGTGTGTGTGAGTACATGTACACTCGTGTGTGTGTGCACGCACGTGTGTGTGCATAAGTGCATGCACATTTATGTATGGGGGAGGTCTGGGAGAAGGGAAGGAAATGCACCAAAACCGATCTCTCACTCTGTGGCTAGGCACCAGTGTGCCCATGTGTAGTCAGATTTTGCTTTGAGCCAGCAGCTCACAAACAACACAGAGGCTTATTATTAATTACGAAAGCTTGACCTTAGCTTAGGCTTGTCTCACTAGCTCCTAAAACTTAAATTTACCTGTTTCTATTCATCTGTTTTGCCATGTGGCTTTTTACCTTTCTTTCATTTCTGTGTGTCTGACTCCCTCCATGTCTTGCTGGCATCTTGCTGGTATGATTCACCTGCCTAGATTCCTCCTCTTCCTCCCTCTCCCCAGAAATCCCACCGATCCTCCCTATATCACTATTGGCTGTTCAGCTTTTTATTTCACCAATCACAGCAATACGTCTTCATACAGTGTACAAATATTGCTCAACACCTCTCAGTGGATGCTCTCCCTGGGGTTTATGGAGTTGTCCTGATGAGTCTGCCTGCCAGACCTCTTTCTCTGTGCTCATGTCTAAAACCTCTCCTAAGTTGTCACCCTTGGCCTAGCTTTTGGAAAAGGATCAGGGTTAAGACAAGTCTGACTTCTGACTGTAAAATATAAGGCCCTGGAGGACCTCAAAATTGTTATGAAGTGTAGTGACTCTCTCATCCACAGAAGGAAGAACTCATCTGATAGAAAAGAGCCACAAACAAAAATAGAAATATGAGTGGTGGAGAGATTAGAGACCCATAGAAGGCGAGTTTTAGAGCTACCCTTTGGCTGCAGCCCAGAAGATGAACAAAGCCAGTTTTTAATTCCACTGCTGTTAAGGGGATTCAAAGGCTGCTTGGTTCTCTTTCCCATGTGGACTGGGCTCTGCTCTAGTAGCTAGTGAGTTGTCTAACTTGGGAGGGATGTGGCCTAGCATCTTCTGAAGGCAAACTGATACCCTTAACCCTGGGGAGACCCCAATTGATGTGACCCTTACTAGTTCTCTGCATCCTCACTGTCCCCCGGGAAGGAGGAAGCGTGTCTCCACATGCAGAGAGGATAGGGAAGCATGTCAGGTAAGGAGCGAGTACAGAGCATGCACAGGGGAAGGAGGGAGTCCAGAGATGGGGAGCAACTCTACTTCTGCTCAGTGAAGAAGGAAAACACTCTCTGAGTTACCGTGGGGCACTTGCAGGTCTTCAAGATTTCCATAGTCCATATTATGTGTTAGTAGTTTTATGTTTCTTGATATAAACATTAGCAAAGAGAGTAAAAAGATGTTAGAGGGGAAATCCATAGCCATGGAAGAAGGTATAACTTCCAGTAACAAGATAAAATTCTCTGGGTATCTAAGATGTAGCCTAGAAGATGAAGAGCATGCAATTACTTGGTGATAATCCTTACACCGTGCATATTAAATTATTTCATTACATTCCGTTTTTGTCCATTAATTTTTAAATGAAAGAAAAGGAAACATTCAGTGAAGATCTTGTTGTCAACTATAAGCCTTAGATTTAGTTTTCCACTAAACTCATTTTTATTGCTTGAATTAATGTTGCTGTCAAAATTATTCATTTCTCCAGTTGTTCCTTCCTGTGGCGACTTCACTTGATGTTCACAGACTGGGTGCTGTGGGGTCACGTGCCCTTTCAGAGTTGGCCTGACCTATGACAGGCACATCGTGAGTTTCAGGAAGGACTAAGTGGTCGCCCTCCAGGACTGTATCAGAAGTGAATGAAGTTTCCTAGGGAACTGGGGCAAAGGAGAGGGAAGGCCTCACAGAGACTCTGAGGGAAGATCTTGTTACCATGACTGAGGGACCTGGGGTGTTAGAGGACCTCAGAGAGGGTCAGCAGCAGCAGGATCAGAAGGATGTACTTGAGTTGGTGTGCCTACTAGAACATCTAGGAAAAGGAATGGACTCCAGATAAAATATTGGGGTGGGGGTAAAATCTATAAAAGTGAGACTGGCCAATACTTATGTGGCCATTGAAGCCACTGGAAAGGATGAGATTTGTAGGTGTAAGTGGGTGAGGGCTGAGGCCAGAGCAGCATCTGTAGAGAGGGGAGCCAGTGGAAGATTGGACTTAAAGGGACCCAGTGGGCCCAAGCTTTCTCTCAACATAACGACAATCTCTTTCAGGCCCCCTTGGGGTTATTTTCTGAGTCTCTGTCTTGCTTTCAACCCTGCAGAAGGTTCCTATTGCAACCTCATTTCAAAAGCTTCTCATTCTTCACAGCCCAGAAAGCTTGCTAAAAGAGAGAAATAGTCCTATTAGACATCACCAAGGTAGCATTTTTAAGGAAATACAGCTTGACTGTTATTCTATTTTCAGATGTCAGAACTGGTTCTTATTTCACTGTTTTCTCCTATTACAATTTAGAAGTTTTCTGGTAAGTCAGCATAAAAATCGTGGTAACTCTATGCCCTATTACAAAAGCAAACCTCTAGTGTTCTTCTGGTATGCTGCGTTGTTATGGGAACACACATTTTGCTGACGTGTTCTCAAGCTTAGTATTCTGATGAATTGGCCCGGGGATAGAAATCAATTGAAAACTTCTCCATATTACAATGGCTAGAATGAATATCAGTTAGGATGATGGGAAACCAGTTGAAGGACAGGGCCTGCACAGTGCTGGGTAGATGGCAGTGTACAAACTGAATTAAAGAGAGAAGGCAGCTGTCAGTTATTAGCTCGCTGGTGAGTGTATAATCGAATCATATCAGAAATAAAAGCCAAATTACTTTTCTCTTGCTCCCTGCAAAGGCTCACGTTGCACTCGTCTATAGTGCACACATCTGTAGTGCACAGTAAGCAAGACATTTCTGTTATAAATATGAGCTGGTGGGGTAGACAGTGTTTTGTTACTAACATTGTAAGTCTATATTTTCTTCTGTGCACACAAAAGAACCATATGCATATTATCTTAAAAAGCAATGAATTATTTTCATGGCTCTTATGTTTTCAATAAAGCTTTAGACAGAAAAGAATGGGTAGACTGAAATATAACAGACTTTTTACTGTAATAGACTAAAATTATGTATGCCTTCCTATTATATTGGATAATTACACAAATACAAATAAAGACAGAAAAGAAAATACATTCTCTGAAGCAACATCGTGGCATCTTGAGCGGAACTAACAAGGCTGTCACTTGGAAGGTCACCTTTCTTGTGCTTCATTTGGTCAAATATGTTATTCAAATTACATGGGAAAGAGCTTTGTAGGATTATATAGTTCTTTACTAGAGCCCAGACATTGTTTTAAATACAAAAACAAAAAACAAAAAAAAAACAAGAATACCATGCAACTACCAAACATGGTCCTTTAATTTTCCATCAGAAAATTATTAATGATTTTTAAGCAAGCAGAAAGAAAATATAAACACTAAAACCTTTGTTCAAATGGTTTGATGTCCAGTGCTGCCCCTCCAGCAGTCTTAGAGTTCAGATGTATCTTCGAACATAAGACACTGGATAATAGACCAGCAGAGCCTCTTTGAATCCCAGCCCTCCAATGGTAGAATGAATTGGAAGGAAGAGATTGTCACATGGCCAACATAAAAGTCCCGTATGCTGTAGTAAGTGGAGACTTAAGGGTAAAGCACCCTTCTCAAAACCCGTCTTTGCCCTCTAGCTTGCACAGAAAACATCATGGACCACTGGACCTCTGTGATGTCACCTCTCCTGACTTGGAAAAAGTTGTAGGGTCTGGTGGTTACTATGAGCAGACCAAAGTCTGTTCAAGGATAACACCTAATGGAGGGAACATAACCAGGACAGATGGGTGATCTATAGAGGTAACGTAGAGAATTCTTCTGACACTGGGGAGGAGTAAGCAATTTATAGTTTATAATACAAATTTCGCTTTTCTTAATTTTCATAAGCCATATTAGTGATGCCCTTTTTTGTGCATTAGGATTGTTTATTAGGAACGAAAAACCTCATAAGAGTTTCAAGTTTTGTAAAATATTTGAAGATTTTGATGACAAAACTGAACAACCACAGTTGGTACTATAGACTAACTGGAAGCGACGCCATTCTCTAACCATACCAGAAGGTAGAAAAGCTTTGACTTTGGTATTAGAATGTCATCAATTTTTACTCATTAGTAAATAGCATGAAATCTTTGGTGTTGAGAGTCTTTGTAGTTGGCCTTTGTTCCTCCATGTGCTGGGAGGAAGCTTTGCTTCCAGCTGTACTTTGTTGTCTGTTGAGGAGGATCTCGTGTGAGCTCAGCTCCTCTGACCTGCTGCTCTATGAAAATGACGCTCTTGGGTACTGGGTTATAGGTGTGGTTCCCAAGCCCAGCTCACAGAACTCACTTAGGAACACAGAAAAACCGCTCTCCATCTCTCCCATAAACAGAGGTAGAGAACTTGCCAGTCTACATGCTAGCTCCTAAAAACTGTTTTCTAGAAGTGACAGTTATGACTAGCTCACATTTCACTGACCAGATCGTGTTCCATAACATGCCTGTGTATAGAGCAGTAAGAATGAATCCTCTTACAAGGCACGGCACCATGTGTTTGTGACCTGTGACATAGCTATCACACCGGTTCCTTTATGTGCTACTCCAGCAATGCGTGCATTACTTCTTAGTTTATTTATGGTTTTAAAACCATAAATGTCTCCAAGCACATCAGCTGGAGAGGCCTTGAACCTCATGGCCATCTCTTCAGTATGTCAACCAGAAGGTGGAGGCCAATGTTCATTTTTCTTGATTTGTTACTACTGAAAATTATCACCTCCTCTATAGTTTTAGAAACAGCATCCTTGATATTTTTTAGGAGATTGAAGATAGAATGCCAGCAACAGCTATACAATCTGTTTTTGTTCTGTCATTTACATAGTAAGGTCTTGTTTTGTTTTGGGTGGTCGTGGAATTCATGCTTTATACTGGAATTACCAACAGATTAAAAACTGTGGCAAGAGCATCACTAGTGTTAGAGCATTTGAAAGACCCGATCCATATCTGCTTGCCTAATAATCTGACGCAGCTCCCTTCTCTTTATGGCATCAGTGAATGACAAGGATGAATATATTGCTTGACTGCTGAATTACTGAGCAAATATGGGTAGGAATTACATAAAGAAGCAGGCTCTGATCTAGGATGTTTTATGGAATAAATGTGGTTTTAGGGATTGTAAAATTTATTTAAGAAATTAAAAGAGCCATGCTTGAGGATTCTGCAAAAAATGACACAGCTTTATGAGTGTTCACTGAGCTAGTGCTGTGCAGCAGACTGCTGAACACTCCAGGCAAACACACACTGTGTTACAGGTAGTGGGGGCTGGAGAAAGAGTCAGCCTACGGAATCAGAAGGCAAATTCAGTTGGAGAAGAGAGGGGAGGCAAGTTCTTGTTGTCACTGTGGTCTTCAGCCATGGTGTTCTTTTGTCCTTTCTACTTGGCCTTTTTTATGAAGTCTAGTATTGGGTTTCAGGTTCATTTATTTGATTGTTTGTTTTTAAAGTAAAAAATATAGTATATTAGAATTGTAGATTGTAGTCTGTTCCAGATAGTGAGACCCTAAAAAGTTTGCCTTTTTAATGTTATGTGAGTTGATTGCCAGATAATGAAATAGATTGTTGAGGGGTTTTGTTTATTTGTTGTTTGTTTTGTGGGGTGGGATAGGGTTGTCCCGTCACTGAAGGTGGAATGCGATGACTTTAAGTCAGTGACATTGCATTACTTCTGACGCTCTGCTGTAGGCAAGAATCTGTCTATGCTGGGTGACATGCTCCCCTTTCATTAGGACTGAGGTCCCAGTCAGGACAAATGCTAGGAGCTCTGCTATTCCACTAAATACCTCGAACAGCCAGAGTCAGCACTTGGAACCATCTCAGGACATCAGGAAGAGTTTCATTAAGGAATGAGATGCTGGCTACTCTAGCCAGAGCCACCCACAGTCATGGAAAAGTGAACAAATAAAGTTTATCCTGTGCAACAGAGAGCCTCAGTATAGACATGTAGTTCTCTTTACGCCAGCCTAGGGGATGGAGATGCCTTCTCCAATAAACCTGTAAGTGTCAAGTTAAAGGGCGGATAGGCAAAACATTTGAGATCAGTCCCAACAAATATCTAATATAAAAACTTTTTAAATTTGACCTACATTTCATCCCAGAACATTTACCTTCCTAACATGTCAATTCAAAGACTTTTTCCCTCAGCTCAGAGTTCACTCCCTCCACAGCCCATCTGTCTGTCATCCAGGTAGTCTCCATCCTGCCTGCCTGTCTCTAGTCACCAGCACTTGTGTGCACATTTTACCCCCCACAAAGACAGTATCCCACATCATTTCCAACACTGGGTGCTTCTGAATAGAAGAGCGAGGACTGGAGGCTGAGAGGACCAAAGGGGGCAGAGGAGGTTAGTCAGGAATACACAAGCACAGGCAGACAGAGGAGGAAGTTCTGGGGTTCCCCAGGAAGGAGAGGCAATCATCTGCTCCAAACACAAAGGAATGCTGGGGACAGGTTGATCTGACCCATGCATGTTATATGCATGTACTGCATCACACCACCCCCATAAATATGCATCACTATACACTTTAACAGCGCTTCAGGGAGCAGTGATGCTAACTCCTGTTTCGATCTGGATGTACTGTGTACGTGCAGAGTTATTTCACTGTACCCCGTGACAACCTGATGAATACCAAATGATCTTGTTCTGGTTAGTGCTATAGGAAAAAACGGACAAAGCCACAAACCAATGTCGTATTGCCACATAGCCTACGTTAGGGGTCTGATGAAGGATAAAAGACCACAAGGGTATATGTACATACTCAGAATTAGCAGGGCACGTACTCAGAATAGGCCAGAGGCATTGGGTCCCTCTTGCAGCTACAGTTTCAAGCAGTTGTGAGCCACCTGACATGGGTGCTAGGATTGAACTCAGATATGCTGCATGTTCTCAACCACTGCCATCTCTCCAGCCCCTAGATAATGTTTGAAAACTATATCACAAACTCCACTATAGGAAACTATATACAGAGGCCTCCTTTTCCTTTGCCTGCGTGTGAGCTTTCTGACAACTCTAGGGTTAAATGTGTATGAAGTCACTGACACTTCAGTGTGTTCTAGAGGACAAGGTGACCTGCGCCAGGGCTCCAAAGGAAATCAACTGAAATCTCTCGACCGTGAAAACCTCCTCTTGGCAGAGTTCTATAACAATAGCTTGAAAAAGAAAAGCTTATAAATTTCATCTCATTTGGGGAACTTAAATTTACCTTTCAGCCAAGTGCTTCAGTGCCTGGTGTTCTTAATGTTTTTCCTTCCATCAGTTGGCAGGAACTTGCCTCACCCTCCAGCCCCCACCCCCACCTCACATCCAGCCTCCTGATTAAGTCACCTATCTGAGCTTTACCTATCTCTCCATGGAAGCAGAAAGGAGGCACCCCGTTACCAGCGGATCTATCACTCAGACCCAGGGGATTTCTTAGGAGGGCCTTGTTCAGTGAGATAAAACTTCTGAGATTACTCAGGAGGGGCAGATTTGTGGAAGGAAGTCCATGTACGTAGAGGATGTTCTTACTGGACTTTATTACTGTCACTGATGCTGCATTGCTCAGGAAATGTATGTTAATGTTTTCCTCTTGCTTTTTAAGGCCTTGAGTTGGATGGACTGAATATTAAAGCTATTTGATTGCTAGAAAATAGACCCTACATTTTATAAACTGCATGTGATTATTTTAAAATAAAGCAGAACTTGTTATAAATAACAGTGAAGCCGGTTGTGGTGGCGCACGCCGGTAGGATTTGCTGAAGGAGGCAGAGGCAGGAGGATCACGAGTTCGAGGCCAGCCTGGGCTACACATTTAAGAAAAAAAAAAATTAAAAGAAGAAAAAAAAAGAAAAAAAAAGGAAAAAAAAAGAA
>JABTXL010001118.1:8049476-8073974 GCA_025134845.1 Neodon shergylaensis
AAAAAAAAAAGAAAAAAAGAAAAAAAAAGGAAAAAAAAAGAAAAAAAAGAAGAAAAAAAAATAAAAAAGAAAAAAAATAACAGTGAAAATTAAGCAAACATACATCTTGGTATATATTTTTAAGTCATGTACAGTTGGCATACTAGCTAACCAGAACTAAATAATGGATTTTAATAAAATTATGAAAAATGTAAATCATAATTTTCTACCTTACTTATTTCAGTTTAAACAAGAAAGGAAGACTGGAATTTTATAGTGAAATAAATTTTGTTTTTAGTATCTTTTATTGGTTTCCAATTCAGTATCTTTTACTGGCTTCCAAATGTTTCTTAGCAATGAGGTTAAGACCTGAGATCAGATCTTTTACACACAGGACCACATGAGAAATTCTCTGATCTAATCCAGCTGCCATCAGAGATAATAAATACCTTCTTTCCAGGTCACTGACTTCCATACTACTGTTGACTACTAATCTTTATTATTGACAGAATTTCTATTGCTGTAGCCAGATTTTGGATGATAATCACTTTACCTGCCTTGTTCTGTTGAAATAGGGGCGGCTGGGGCTGCGTCCCCAGCACCCCAGCCGCTTGGCCGCTTGGCTTATGCCCCGAAATAACAACACACAAACTGTATTCCTTTAAACACTGCTTGCCCATTATATCTAGCCTCTTCTTGGCTAACTCTCACACCTAGACTAGCCCATTTCTAATCATCTGTGTAAGCACCCCAAGGTGCGCTTACCGGGAAGATTCTAGCCTACGTCCATCTTGGATTGGAGCTTCATCGCTCACATCTGTCCGGGAGAATGGAGCATGGCTTCTCTGCTCCCGAGAGCAGAGCTGTCGAGTCTGAGCTCACTTCCACTTCCTCCCGACATGCTATTCTGTTTACTCCTCCCACCTATGTTTTAACCTATGAGGGCCAAGCAGTTCCTTTATTACTTAACCAATGAAATCAACAGATTGATATATGACACTCCCACATCATTGTTCTTTCTATAAACAGTAAATTTCATTCTTTCAGAATCTCTAAAATATGAATTTGTGGTATTTTCCCAGATATTGTACATATATGAAGTTATGATTTGTAAGACATTATATAAGTCATACAATTATCTGTGCCTAATTAAAGCCATAGAGTCTTTCTCAAAAGTGACACATTGGATAATGACTTAGAATCTACATGAAGTAGATGCGGGATTGACAGAGTGAGCCGTGGTGTGTGCAGTGCTGGCCCATATGGCAGCTGTGGCACTGGCACGAAGGCTCTGCCATGCTGTATGCACCATTACCTCAGAGCTAGTGAATTAGGAGGGAAACCGGTAGGTTACCAGAAGATTCAGTGATATGCAAAGGAATAATTAAAGACAAACCGATTTTCAACACCATGAATAAATTCAGAAAATATATTAGAGAAATATATATGTGACAAATGACAATTATGATTCAAAAGGAATAATTGTATAACTTTCTAAACATGAATTTAATATAGATAACATTATATTTGAAACATGCTAAGTCCAAAAGTCATTAGAGAAATGTGAATTTTTTAAAAAATGGATATCTTTTTTTAAAAAACTGCGGAGGGTAAAAATGAAAAAGAATAGCATGAATCAGTATGGATGAGAAGGAAAGTAGACACGCATATGCCAGCACTGCAGTGCCAGCTGCAGCCTCTTTGGCAATCACTTAATACTGTAATTCTCAGAAATCATGACGTTTGTGTCTACTTTGTTGCGCTGTTTTCTTTCTAGGAATCTATTTTATAAAACTGATAATTACATGCAAAAGATATGTGTGAACAGATGTCTTTGCAACATTATTCATGACAATAAAAGAAAAATTAAGTGTTTTATTTAAATTATGGTCTGTTCAGTCATAGAGTTTAAATATTAAGTGTAATTAAATTATGGTCTGTTCAGTAATGGAGTCCTGTAATGTAGGAATATTTGTTGGCAAGATAAATTTTTGTACTTTAGTCTTAACTGAAAAAGACAAGCCAATTTTCAGATAAGATACCACTTTCTTGATATTTTGTATCTTATAAATCTGTACATACAGCCGTGTATATTCTACATAGATAATTTATATGTTTTTAGAGAAAATTTTGGAATTCCAAAATATCAAAAGTGATATCTATTTTTAGACTCCAGGTAAATAATTACATATATTTACAAGACCAGGTGTTCAATCCTAGTGATACAAAAAGAAAATAAAATCTTTAATTACAAAGTCAATCCATCTTTAATTATGTATTAAAAGGGTTTCATGTTGTGCATATAGTTGTTGAAATGCATGATATGCATGATGGAGAAATCTGTCATAACTGGGCGCACTTAGGTTTTAGAATATATAATTTACCTGGAAGGTAATTTTCTAGCAGCTCCAGCTCTCAGGAGAATAATGAAGAAATCAGCACTGGGATATAGGCCGCTGGGTAAAGTGCTTGCCACCCAAGCATGAGGACCTGATTAGAGACCCCAGAACCCACATAGAGCCAGATACAGTTGCACACACCTGCAATCCCGGTGTCTGTTGGAGACCAGCTTTGACAGAAATACCACTTACCAGAGTAGGGGCGTGGGGATCAGAAAATAAGGAAAGAGTACGACGATGCGAGTGAAAATAATAAAATAGAAACATAGGACACGGGAGGGAGTCCAGTGAATACTGAAACCCATGCTTTTATATCCCAGTACATCAGAGGGAAGAAGACAAAAGACTGCCTTAACATGATACAAAGGACAACTGGAACAGCTACTTGATTCAGTACTTTGAGCCATCAAGCAATTAATCCATAATTTTTTTTAAAGCATTCTATCTAGACCAGGTACCCTGAAGGCAGCCATTCCCAAAGTCAAACCTCCTATTTCAAAAGAAGGAGCAGAAGTATGCTTGAATTCTCTGACCTTTGGTCAGGCCAGGAATAGATCTACCTGTATGGACCGTCTTAATGTCAAAAGGACCAAGTAACTACACCCTAGGTCAGGCTGTGTAGCCCTGGTTGTTGTCAACAACTTTGAGCAACCTCAAACTCTCTGACCTTCAGACAAGGTAGAAATAGGGTTACATTTCTGGGCCTCCACAGGTGTTCCTTCTGCATGATGGAGTTGTAGACTGGAGATGCCCCAGAAACTCAGGACTCAGCAGGTCTGATATGCACAACAACAAATAAATAGAGAGGCCCTGTCTCTAACAGAGTGGGAGACAAGACTGGTACCTGAGCTGCCCGTGCGTATGCCCACGTGCAAACACACACACACACAGGGAAGATGTGTGAAAGAGAGCTGAAACCTAAAGAAAGCCGTAAAAGCCACCCACTGACACCCTGACACTTTGCATAAAGAAACATTTCGGCATTATTATTTTGACTTGAAGCTTAAGTCTCATAAATTGGGTTTTTAGGTTCTCAGATTTGAATTAGAAAATTAGAGAAGCTGGGCGGTGGTGGTGCACACCTTTAATTCCAGCACTCGGGAGGCAGAGGCAGGTAAATCTCTGTGAGTTCGAGGCCAGCCTTGTCTACAAGAGCTAGAAGCCAGGACAGGCACCAAAGCTACAGAGAAACCTTGTCTCAGGAAACAAAAAAACAAAAAATAAAAAATAATTAAAAAGAAAAGTAGAGAAGAAGTTGGAGGGTGTAGACTAGAGAGAGGAGACAGGAGACTTGGAAGCAGGAACAGCAGTGAAGGAAAGGGGCAAGTTCTGAGGTGAGTGTAACTAGAGTCTGCCGAGACAGTCCCTCGGGCCTCTCTCTCATAGGCCTTGTTGTCCTCACTGTGATTTCCTTAAATCATGGGGATCATGTGACCTCACTTTCACTCTGCTTAAAGGTGCGTGAAAGTGTAACAGAATTTTACCAAGTTTTTCATTAAGGTAACTACACCTTTATCTTGGACAAAATAATGAAAGTGGATCTCTGCTGCCTCCATAATTGTCTGCTTCATGTGTTCTGATAGATGGAAGTGTCAACACCAGAGAAGCAACAGCCACATGAGACGGCTTTGAGATGCTAAGATGACAAAGGCCAAGTTTTATTGAGTTGTGTGACCTAGGAGACAGGATAGTCCATGGTGGCGCTGTTTTACCCATTGGTAAGAATGCCACCTAGCCAAGGTCAGTCAGGTCTCTAAAAGCAACATAAATTATGTAGGTCACTTTCTTTCTTTACTTGTATATTTAAAGAAAAGGAAGGGCATAAATGTTGTGACATGCTTTATTCCTTAATCTCAGCAGGCTGTCTATGTGACAATATGTATAACCTCATTAATAATGCCTAAATTTGAGGCCTTTCCCAAATATTAGGGCTCAGCCAAGTTGCCTCCCTCACCTCTACCACTGGTAACAAACAATACCAGAAATAGTTCCAATAATGAAAAATCTAGGGCATGAGACAAATGCCCAAAGTCTGTCCCTGAGACAGTGTGTGTGAGGTAGTCCCTGAACCTAAGAGACTGACCAGCTTGGCTGTATTCAGTGGTTCAGCCCATCCCTCATCTCCCAGGGGCAAGCTTCTTTCATCCATCCCTTTCCCCTTAAGTGTATCTTCACCCTGGGCTGGACCTTGCTGTCACCAGTCACATTTCCTCCAGGGAACCCTGTTTCTTGGCTGAGCTTGATCACCCGTCTTACTATCTTATCACCTTATTATGACACTAAATTAAGCTCATTTGATGTCCTTTCCCCCTCACCGTAGACTTACAACACTCTCTAGAGTGTGCATACTAGCCTGAATGAGCCCTGGTTTGTTAAGTAGAAGTCAAGCAAACGCTGCATAGACTTTCTTAATGTCTGCTGGCTAATTCTTAAATAATAAGTATATATTTTAAGGTCTGAGAAGCCAGTATCTCCTTAAAGGTATTGCTGCCCCAGCACACACACTCATCCTCAGTATTTTCATGTCCTGTAAATTACCTGAGACATGATTAAAGATGAAGTTTCTTGGTTGTATTGCTGGTATTGGAGTAGTCATTTGTGTGTGATATTTTTAAATGTTTAAAAGTAGAACTTGTTGAAAATTTCTCTGGTACAGGTAAATCCTTACCAGACTCACAGCATGAATTAATATTACTCAGTAACCAGAATGGCATTTTATAAACTATAATCGTATATGCAAAGTAATGGACTCTAAAATGATAAATTATAGATAAATATTTTGAAGAACTTATCTTCAGCTAGTTCTTTGTCTCTTTGAAGGTGGAAATAGTCTGAAATAATTTAAAATAGTCTTGCCGAATAAAAAATTATTGTAATTCACGAAATAATTATTTTCTGCTGTGTGATATTTTTGATGTAAGTTTTAGATTTTTAAAATCATACATCTGTATTTTCAGTGTCAAGGCAACATTTTCTCATATCACTGTCAAATAGAAGGCTAGACTCAGTTGCAGAACAGCTCAATTCAAATGTAAAATTTGGTTTTCTATTTTACATACTGTTTTACTGAGCTCTGTCACTCCAGAAACTGAGTGTCTGTAAAACTGAGCCTGCCTAATAAGAAAATGCATAGATTAGTAAATCTGAAAACTGCTACAAAAACTCCAGATCCCCACCCCAGGTACAAGGTAAGAAAGGCTAAGTTTGGACGTGCAGCGAAGTGCATGGTTTCTCCCTCGCTTCCGTTAATGGTCATATTTTCCTTCATTGGCAAATTGCGACATTTGCTGTGCTGAAGAGCTTGACTCCAGGAGAGATGGCTCCAACAGAGAAAGTAGCACTAGACTGTAGTCTCAAGAGCTGTGGAAGCATCCTCTGATGTAGTGTGACATCGCTCACAGGGTCCTCTTTCTCATGCTTTAGACATGGTCCAGTAGGCATGGGGTTTTTTTCTTTTATTGAAAGATTGTTTTCATACATTATATTCTAATTATGCTTTCCCCTCTTCCAACTCCTCTGAGATTCCTTCCACCTTCCCTTTCATCAGAATCCACACTTTTTCTATCTCTCTTATTAGTAAACAAACAGGCATCTCAAAGAATTTTTTTAAAAATTAAATTAAACAAAACAAACTAGAATAGAACAAAACAGACAGAAGAAAAAGAGCCAGAGAAAATGCATGAGGTACGCATGTAGATGTAGACACACATGTTCATATAGACATATGTTCATACACACAGGCTCCCCCTGAAAACTCACAACTGGAAGCCGTATTATATATGCAAAGAACCTGTAAGGTTAAAAAAAAAGAAGGCCTTTCAAACTCTTATGAGACAAAGAACTTCCAAAGACACCCCTGAGTTTCTTTTGCCATCTCCTGCAGGGCATGGGGCCCGCCTTTAAGTGTAGTTTGCATCCCCACTGAGACTCCATTGGAGAGAACTGACCTTTCATGCATGTGGTTACCAATTAGACATAGCTTCTGGATTAGGGACAGGGGCTTGTCCACTTCTCTTCTCAGTGCTGGGACCTCGCCTGGTGCAGATTCCTACAGGCCCTATGCCTCTGCCACAGTCTCTGTGAGCTCATACATGTATTGATCCTGCTGTGTATAGAAGACTTTGTTTCCCTGGTGTCCTACATCCCCTCTGGATCTTCTTTCTGCCAGTTTCCCTGAGGGGAGAGATTTGATGAGACATTTCTCAACCGAATTATTGAACCAGATTTTTATAGTAAAGCCACAAATTCTGGCATCCGTTTGAGATTTCATTGGAAACGTTTGCCCAACCAAGCTTCTTTAATCCCAGTGCTTGGGGTTGGGACGCGGAGGCAAGTAGATCTCTGTGAATTTGAGACCAGCCTGGTCTACAGAGCAAGTTCCAGAGCTTCCAGAACTCTATAGAAAGATACTGTCTCAAAAAATGAACAAATGAAAATGATAATAAATAAATTAAAGGTTGCCTATATTGGGATCGCTAATATTATCTGTTGATTTAGTTACATTTTCTTGGGGTGTATACTTAGGGAGGTATTTGAGTTGGAATGGGAGAGGATTTCATGAGATTTTTTTTTAATCTTAAATATGCCTTATAAAAACAAATATGTCTTTTCGAATATAAGAACAAAGTTTGGATTTATGGTTGTATTTTTGCTGATAAAATATTCTAGCCCGTCAAGGATACCATCCATATCTGCTTAAAGACCCAGGGTTGGTAGTGGAGAGAGCGTCAGGTTCCCTTGCATTTCTAACTACATCACTGGTGCAGTGCCTAATGCACAGAGCCTCTCCGCAGTCACCGTCTACCAGCGTGACTCTGAATTATAGCCACTTAGTGTTCCCTCTGCAGCAGATTAGTACTGCTGTTCCTGTTACAGACAAGGAAAGTGAGGCTCGAGGTGGCCTCCTAAATGAGAATGTGTATCTGACCCAGACCAGGGTCTGCTTTTAACCGGTAGCTGCTGGCTCTTGACTCGGGAAAGTTGCTTTTGCTGTCACAACCTCCTCTTCCCCATTTTAAATGTTTTAGACAGTTAATCTGGAACCAATAGAATCAAGAGTCAGGGATCAGTGATTATTCTTCCCTGGGGATTTTTCTTAATGACTTTGACAAATGTTTTCTCACAATCATTGTCTGAGACACTAGGAAGAGCACAGCTGTTGAACACAAACACCTATATTCGGGGACCCTACAAGAATGGGTTCCCTTTTATCGGATGTAAGACATACTCCTGCAAGAATGGGTCATCTATGTCAGAGTCAAGTTTCCGGAGAAGTCCCCGTTGGAACTACAAACATGCCTTGTCATTATCCTTCACGGCAGGTATCAGGGGCAGCTGTAACATTTCTGAACTAACCCAAATATTGAAAACTGAAGGACAGGAGGAACCCTTCCGAGGTCATGGTTCTCATCCTCCCGTTGCCAGTGCAGATCTCCAGCTCCAGTGTGTTAAAGGAAAACTGCTGTCATAGTGTAAAAGGGTAAAGGCTCCGTGGACTCAGAAATGAGAGAGGAAGCACATTGGGAGGGGGAAACAAAACCTGTTCCTGGGATAAGCGTCTGGAAGACTGAAAATACAGGAAAAGGGAATTCATCCCATAGCCTTAGCCACTGACATCTGGGATGGAGGTGAAAGAGAGAGGAATGTGTTTTTAAATATGTATACCTTAGGAAATGACTGTGAAATGTTTCAAGAACGCAAGCATTGTTTCATATCTGTGTTACTTTCCATTGCTGCTATAACAAATTGCCACAGACATAGAGGAGTTCAGGGTCCTACATGGGTCTCAGGAGCCTCTCACTCAGGTATCAGGAGTGTTATTATCTGTCTAGAACAGTGGTTCTCAACCTGTGGGTTGCAACCCGACTGGAAAACCTCCCTCTCCAAAGATATATACATTGTGATTATTAACTGTAGCAAAACTACAATTATGAATTAGCAAGAAAATAATTTTATGGTTGGGCCTCACCACAACATGAAGGTTGCAGCATCAGGTAGGTTGAGAACCACTGCTTTTAAGGCCTCCATCTTCTTTCCTTCATTGTCCCTTCCTTCATCTTCATAGACATCAATTCAAACTCTTTGTCATATTTCTTTCTTATGACATGAGTCCTATTGCTTCTCTCTCAGGACATTTCTGGTTACATTAGGCCTGCCCAGATAATCAGGATGATCTTCCCATCCCAAACCCCAAGTCCTACCACAACATCTTAGAAACCACACACACACACACACACACACTGAGGTCACATGGATAAATTCAGTGACTGCGTAGAAAACAGGAATTCTTAGGAGCGATCTGCAGATCAGTACCAATGCAATGACTCGCAGGAAGCAGATGGTCTTAGCATTTGTGTCTGTCATCTCCATACGTGCTCAGAGCTCGCCTTCTCAAGAGGAGAGGACAGTGGTGAGCTTTCCAACCCTTTGCTCAAAAGTGTTGCCTATCACAAGTCACACCCCCTTGTCCTCTGGCCACCTAACTGCAGAGACTCAGAAGGGCAGCCACTGTCCTATGGAGTGAAAAAAATCAGATAGTGCTGTATTGTAAATAACTTATATCATACTGCCTGATATTGTCCCTGATGAGAAACACCAGAATTACTGGAAAACACAATATGAGTAGTCAATGATAAAGGCAGTTGTGGGTGAGTAATGGTCAAAGTTGGAGGAATAGATACATCACTTGGGAAGATGTGATCACTCTAACAGGTGACAGTCCATGGGAGTTGACACTCAGCATCACTAAGGTTCTTGGAGCTCAGGAATAGTAGGTACAGTATAGGAACTTAGAGTGAGCTTCTTAACTGATGTGAAGAGTATAACCCAGATGACAGGAGACCTCTGAGAAATCTAAAGACTTGGGGAGGGTTAGAATCTGCAAATAATGTCTTGATTTGTCATGAAAGTGAAGACATAGATCCTGAAAACTTGGACTGATGATACTCTTACAGAACACTAAAATGGACTGTTGATCACGTGGGGATCTACAAGAGGGAAAGCGTTTGTCAGGGGAGTCTTTGTGAGTTGGGTGGTAAACTATCTTGAGAGTGAGTGCCTGTGTGGATAGATTGGAGAAAAGCTGTGCTTATTCCAGATTTGCCTAAGTATTTGAAGACATTTCTCATTATAATCTTCTGTTCCAGATAATGAAAAAGACTCTAGTTGGCAATCCAGTTAACAGGATTTATAATTAGTGGAGGATAGAAGAAATTTTTTTAAAAAAGACAAATGAAATGGAGAAGTAAGCAAGTCAGTGAGCTGGGAAGATGGGCAAGTCTGAGGTCAGCTCTGGAGCCACCATGAGAAGAGAGAGTGACCCCTGACAGTTATTGTCTGACCTCCATGGCATGTGCATGCCTGTAGACACACACACACACCAACATGATAATATTTTTAAAATAAATGATGAAAAACTGAGCCAAATGATGAGAATTCCTTTAAATAATTTAAGGAATTTAAGGTTATAGTTACAATAATCAAGTTATTCACATTTTAGAAGAATCGCTTTTTCTATAATATGGACACAGACTGAAGGAAGTTCACTTTAGAAATAAGCCAAAAGGCACAAAGTGAGGTTGAATGGAGTAAAATAAACACATGGCAAGCGCTAGAGAATTAGGAGACATGAGATGTTGGTGATAGGCAGAGCCTTTAGGGTGCCCATCAATGGCTCTCAACCCGTGGGTCACGACCCTGTTGGCAAACCTCTGTCTCCAAAAACAATTTGCATTACAGTCCTTAACAGTAGCAAACTTCAGTTATGAAGTAGCAATGAAAATAATCTTAGGGGCTGGCGAGATGGCTCAGCAGTTAAGAGCATTGCCTGCTCTTCTGAAGGTCCTGAGTTCAATTCCCGGCAACCACATGGTGGCTCACAACCATCTGTAATGAGATCTGGTGCCCTCTTCTGGCCTGCAGGCACATATGCAGACAGAATATTGTATACTTAATAAAATAAATAAATATTTTTTAAAAAATAATAATAATCTTACAGTTGGGGTCACCACAACAAGAGGAACTGTATTAAAGGGTCGCAGCATTAGGAAGGTTGAGAACAACCACTGTACAAGATCACACATGCATCCCCTATAGTCAGAAGAAAGAACATGACCAAAATTCATGCAACATTATATTTCAAGAAATCTGTGGGCAAAAGAAACCAAAAGTACATTGTCAAAGTGGCCTGGTGCCTCGGAGACTACTAGGTTTTGGAGATCAGAGCCAAGCAGAGCCAACTGCTACCTGCAGGCCAGGACTGTGTATAACAGGAAGACAAAACAAAATCAAATCACAGTACATCAGGAGAGGAGATAAAAAGTGGTCTGTGGAGTGGAATCAGGACTCAGGCAGGACCTCTGTGTTCAGCTGATTATGGGAAATGTCAGCTGAAAAGACAAGACTAGACCACACATTAAGTGTGTAAATTACACTAGACGGAGACAGGACCGAGCTGTGTATGTGCACACTGTCACAATAGAGGAATCTTGGTATAGACTGCTTCCATGTGCAAGTCAGTCAGTACAGGAGGCCTCCTATTCCTCAGTCTCTTGAAAATATACACACAATTAGATTAAATCAGGTCTTTATTATCTTCTGAGATGTTCTGTTATGGTTTTTAAATCTACTGGCAGTTCAGTACAAAATAGATTTTCTTAGAAACCATTTCTGTGAAAACACTTTAAAATGTCATTTACTGCTATGATCAGCAATAGGAAAAGGCTGTAAGATTTCCACTGTTTTAAATTTGGTCCCCCTTGATCTGTCGTGTCTGTACTGTAATTTTGCAAACCATTTATCTTCTCACTGGAGTCTCCTGCTGGAGTGGACAGTGCTCGTGGTTTTATTTGATCACAGGCGGTGAGTTCTGCTATTCTTTTCCTGATATTGTGCATCTCAAACAGCTCCCTAATGAGTCCTCCACTGAGCCCCAATACTCTTAGCTTTGATAGATTTTCCACTGCGAGACTGGGCTTCTAGAAACAAGTGACTCGTTTCCTTAGTGACTCTTTGTTTCTATGGAATTTCATTATATTAAAATCATGAATTTTTGTTCCTACTGAGAATTTTTCTAGTAGAAGGTTCATTTCCCTTTAGTTCCTGATTTGGGTGACATTTGGAAGCTGGGAACTTGGGAACTCATGCATCCATTCATGAAGCGTGAATTAAGAGCGACTGTGTCGTTGTGCTTAGGCTTGAGGTTCTAGATCCAAAAGGTTCATGAGAGATAATGCTTCAGTGTGCAGTGGTGACGCAGCTAGGAGGGCTCGCAAAGGCAGTGGTGCTGGGATCAGTCTTTGGGGGTGAGCACAATCTAGCTAGAGTAAGACAGGAAGTAAAGGCAAAGTTAAAAGAACATTCTCTGTCAAATAGCCTATATTTTACAGAAAGACACAGGTGAGTCTGAAACATACTAGAAAACAAAATGTTGGCAGGGAGAGTACTTGACTGAAGATCTCTGGACGTGTAGACTTATGGCCTCTGTTCATCTTCAGTCTGCCATGTTCTTGCACTTCAGTGTGTTCTCAGTCTCAGTTCTGTCTGGAGTGCCTCTCCTACCTCTAGTCTTGCCTCTGACAACAGCTGCTTTTCCACAGTCTCCAGGCAGCTTGAGCAGTAACTGGTCCCCTCAAAGTTGGAGTATTCACTTTGCCCGAGCTCCACTTTCCGTCTGCACACATGTATCCTCACCTTCTCTTACCTGGTTCAAATCCTGCCTGTTCTATGGTCCTCCGTGACGTTTTTATGCATCCATTGTTTCAGTTGATCCTGCCTGCTGATCTGCTCTCCCCTGTCTCCCTGTCTCACTCTTGGTCTGCACTCAGTGTCCCTCCTTCCACTTCATGGCATGCGTAATTCATCCTCGCCTTCCTGTAAAACATGGTGTCCCCTCTCGTGGGCCCCTTCTAGCTTGTGACCTGCACCACATTGGCTCCGCCATAAATACACATATATAAAAATCAGAAGATCAGATCTGCTTGTGAGAGAGAGCATGCACTAACTGTCTCTCTGAACCTGGGTTACTTCACTTAACACAGTATCTCCCACTTGCATCCATTTCCTGCAAGTTTCATGACTTCAGTGGCGATTCTCAGCCTTCCTAACGCTGCGACACTTTAATGCACCTCCTCATGTTGTAGTGACCCCCAACTATAAAACTGCTTCATTGATGTTTTATAACAGTAATTTTGTTGCTGTTATGAATCATAATGTAAACATCCAATATGCAGGATATCCAGTATGCAACCCCTATTGGTGTTAGAAAGGGTGTTTGATACCCCCAAAGGGGTCATGACCCACAGGTTGAGAACCACTGCTTTTTAGCTAAATAAAATTTCATTGAATATATGTATGACAGTTTCATTATCCAGTCACCTGTTGATAGATATGTAAGATGATTCTATTTCCTTGCTATTGTGAATGAAGTAGAATTAAACATGAATGTAGGGTAAAGAGTCCTTTGGGTATATTCACATTAGAAGCTACCATGAAAAATACCTGTAATAAATGTGGATATGTCCATGAATTCCAATATACTCACTAAAATTTAGTTACAAAATTAAAATAATCCCTAAATGGCATTAACAGTAACTATTGGGTGAATGGTTCTTATGAAAATGTGAGTTAATATATTGCTGGGTAAACAGACAGTGCTGAATGCTTGTTTTAAAACAATTTAAAAGATGAACTGTAGAAAAAACAACTCAGGCACACCCGTCATCGTATTAACAGCCATTATTTCTAGCTAGTTACATGAGAGCTGTCCTTTGTCCTCACTTTTTGCCCTGTTTTGGATTTACAAGTTTTTTTCACAGTAGACTTGTGGGGCTTCTACGGAAAAAAAAAGTAGTTGTAATCATTTCAACCATTTTAAATTTATTTCAACTTCTGAAGTAGTATTTTAAACTATATTCTTCCTTCAAGATGTTCAACTTATTCCTTGCTTCATAGATTGCTTGCTACTCACCAACCAGAAATAGTTTTGGACCGTGCTTTTGTATGTTTGAGACAAGGTTGCACCCTATAGCACAAATGGACATGGAACTCACTGCATAGCCCAGGATAGCCCCGAACTCCTACCAATCCT
Organism: Neodon shergylaensis; assembly: GCA_025134845.1. NCBI lineage: Eukaryota > Metazoa > Chordata > Mammalia > Rodentia > Cricetidae > Neodon > Neodon shergylaensis. Next base: position 8,062,941 of record JABTXL010001118.1, read on the forward strand.
CTTGCTTCAGTCGCAGCATTAGAATTACAGGTGTGACCCACAGTAAGCCTCGAGAATAAGCTTTATATGCCCTGCTGCCAGGACCTTTTTGTGCTTCTTTTATAACCCATTATCACATTCTTCCTTACATTTTAATCGTGTGTATCAAACTCGACCGTGGCTAGCTCATGTGCACACACAGAAATCACGGTGGTTCCTGGGTGAATGAGTGCTGATGGTCATTCTCAAAGTGCACAGCTGTTCCCTGTAAAGCGCTCATCATCGAATTAGGGAGACGGTGTTTCAAGGGAGAGATGAACTTTGACTTCCAAAGCATAGGATAAGAATTGTCAAGAAGAGAGTGTATAATCAACAATGTTGTCAACACTAGAGAGTCTAAAGCCTACCCATAGATTCCTCTTTCCCAAAATGCAATGCAAGGATTATGGCTGAAACGGAAGCTGTTGAAAGTAGCACTTTTACTTAGATACAAGCTTCAGTGGCATTTGAAGGCCAAAATTATGAATGAAAGTCATGGGCTAGAGATAGTGAGTAGCCTAGACTTGTCTCTTCCCTCAGTCATTTGATCCTGGCTCTGCACAGAGTAGATGTCCACTAATCCACAGAGCAGATCGTCCATACCTTAGCAGCCCTTTGGCTTCTTCCCATTCACCTGCCTTTTTATTTCCTCATGGCGGTTATTAATGTGTATTAATATTAAATAGGATGAGTATTTTCCCTTTGTTCTAGCTCGAGAGGGAAGAAATGGAGGAATGACATCTTTCTGCCTCAAATCACACATTTAATGATTAGTTGGTATCGTCACATACTCCTGTCACTGTGGTAACTGGAAGTGAGGCATCCTGGGTAGACTCCCCTAAAGTTAAAGGTTAGCAGTGGGACTGTGGAGTGCCTAGCAGACATTGTGTCTTCCAGCCCCACAGAGAAGGGATTTGTGAGCCTGCTGGGTATTAGCAGAGCCGGTTCAGTCCACTTTTCCCTCCTCTCTGTTTGGGGATCTAAATATAGCTTTAGTTAAAGGAACATCGTGTGCATGATAATTTCAAACATTTTCGGTAAATGTTTCTGAAGAGGAGCGCTCTTCTGGAAATACACAATCACGTGCTCTGCCCAATACCAGCCCCTGTGCAGAATTCCTTCTCTAATTCAGCCATCCACAGCCAGAGCCGTTAAATCTTGCTTCTCTGTATGAAATGAATCCAATAAAATCATGGCTTAAGCTGTCCTTCCTATCAACTCTGTGTCTTGACAGTTTATGCTCGTCTCTGTTGCCTTTAATGTTATCTCTCTTCAAAGCCAGTGGAGACAAAGGTTGGTAGCTCTTGAGCCACACTGCACCCTCTGAAAGTGTCTTTGTAACCAGGGTGGCACCTGTCTGGGTCACAGAGGACAGCAGAGAGAAATGTTTCTGGGCAGTTGTTTAGCTATAAAAGCACTGAGAATTTTTCTGAACAGACTGAGTTTAAAATAAAAATAAGCCTGCAGTAGCTGAACTTCCATTTCGGAGTGGGCTCAAACTGATAAAGGCAATGTGTGGAAGCTAGGCAAAAGCATCGTGGACTCTTATTTTATCCTTGCATTTTGTGCATACTGATGCTTTTCAGTTTCTGTCTCTTTAGGGTCTACTAGAGACTTTAGGGTATCTGTAACTCAGAAACACCAAACAGCAAATGCCCAGATAAAAATTTGTAAGTCTCTAATAGGAGCGGTTACCTCATGTTCATGATGCTTCCTGGACCTGAGTTCCACTTTCAACTCTGTTGTTTCTGAAGGGTTAGGTGTTCGCTTGGTTGACTAGAGACTGCTTCTGAATATTAAGGCCAGGAAGGTTCTTCTCAAGCAGGAAATTTTCCTGCCCTTTGCCCCCTTCTCCCACGCCCTCTGTGGACTCATGTTATCTTTTCTGCAAGACTGATATTTTTCCTTGGACAGGTAAGCCACCTAAGGGCAGGAACCTGTGCTTCCCAATTATAACTCATGCCATTCCTCTGCATCTTACAAACCCAGGGATTCTTGCTGCGTCTGTGAGCTCACCCTTACTGGCATGTCCTATGGGCAAGAACTCTGCCCTCATCTGTTATATAGTGTAGACTCATGGTTTTGAAAGCTTTTATTAAATTTATTCTTTGACAGTTTTATGCTTGTACATGACACATTCTGATTATTGTCACCCCACTCTCTGTGAACTACACCCAGAATTTTTAATGCCTTCTCTTCCCCTCTATGTCCTGTCCCCCTTTTCATGACTTCTTGCTCCACTTTGTGACTTTTTTTCAGAATTTTCTTGTTTTTCTTAATCTCTGACTTATTTGGGGCTACAAGAAACAAAGACCACAGACTTGGGTGGTTTTCAAATCACAGAAATTAATTTCTCACATTTATAAGGTGAGTATTCGGAGATCAGAGTACCCAGCAAGTCTGCTCTCTGTGAGGACTCACTTCCTGGTTTCCAAGTGACCATCTTCTCAGGTAGAGAGCAGCGAAAGAAAAAAACTGTGTCCCCTGTCTTTATAAGGGCACTGACTCCATTCATGAGGGTTCCACACTTGTGACCCAGTCGTGTCTCCAAGACTGCCCTCTAATACAGCCAGTACAGGGGCCTGGGACATCAGCGTTTATACACAGGTAGGAGACACATGAATCTATAGCAGTCAGAAGCAGACTAACTAAAATATTTAGTTATCAGCTGCTTCTCTGATCACTAAATGCTCTGTGGGCATTTACACACCCAATTCTTGCTTTTCACTTTTTAGAAGTGTGATTCTTTTGAGTTTGGGGTTTTTCTTTTTCACAGTACCTTAAGAATAGGAAGTCTTTCATTTTTATGAAAAACTAGTTACCATGGGTGGGAGTCTTTGCTGACTTTTTTTTTTTTGGAAGATGGTTTTTAGAGAGATGTGGAATAAATAAAAGCATCTGCTCTCTTACTGTTGAAAGAAAGAATAAAGTTGGGTGCATATAGTTACACTTTATTTTAACCAATGAATAATTTTAAAATGTTAACTCCATTTACTATTTTTTATACCCTTTCATAAATATGACTCCGAATTTAGGGAAAACCATTACATACCAGGTGCCTGATATGGTATAGACAATAATTTCATGGTAGTCTGGTAATATTTGCATTGCTGTATCGCAAACAGAATGAGTCACAGAGGCTCTCTGTGGTAAAGCCAGGGGCTTACCTGCATAACAGCTGTTTGCTTGGTCTTGTACTAATAGTCACAGTATATCCACACTGTGTTAAACTTGCCCAAGCTAGCCTTAAAAAGATAATTGGTTTCGAGAAAACAGCTGAAAAATCTAGAAGAACTCTCCCATTCTCTCTCAAAGACGCATCTGCTCCCTGGGACCTGTTCCCTGTTTCAAAGAAACTGAGCAGTGAAGTAGACTGAACTTCTTCTCAAAATGCTGCTGCTGCCTGCAAGACGATCAGACGGCACTGGTGCAGTGTAGCTCTGCGATTACTCTGACTGTTTCAACGCAGGCCTAATATGAAGGGCCCTCTCTTCTATGGTTTTATTATTAAAACACTCAAAGGCAGCCTAGTCTTGTTCTAAATTAACTGGCTTCACTGTATTAAGTGTAAACACTTAACATATTCTTTTTTTCTTTATATCACTCTTTAAGTAGTGCTGGAAGACTGTGAGACAAGGAGGAATGCACTCAGAGTATCATTTGCTGGGACAGAGCTGCTCCAGCCAGTATGTCTACAAAAAGTCACACTTAAATAGCTGGTAGAGTTTAGAGCAGAGAAAGCCAAAGAGAGGGCCAGTTTGTGTCTGTACCCCATGATGAAAGCAGATAAGAAAGGAAGTGTGGCACCATGAAAAGGTGTCTGCCCACTTGCTGGTAGTACGGCTGAGACAGAAGGACTACTCCTGAGCAGTGGTATTTCTCTGGCCGCCAGCTCTGCCATGCCTGTTCCTGCTGGGCAGTAGTACTTGCGGCTGTTAATTAATAGATGGTCTCATTCTTCATTACTACATGACCTGTCACCCCAAAACACAGCAGTTCACCACAGCCACTTCCATTCTTCTTATTCCGCCATTTGGCGTCAACAGCTTAGCTAGGCCTGTTCTCCAGAGTCAACATGGCTCCACTGGACTGGAGAGTATAATAATAAAGGCTTGTTCGACTGACTAGAACCTTTATGCAGGCTGAAAGTTACGCATTATACACACACATTCACACACACCTAGACTTCATTGCATGGTATCTGTGTGTTCAGGAAGACAAACGTGGAAGCTACAGGGTACCCTGGAGTCTCTATCCAGAGCCTTGAAGGACTCTCTTGTCACATCCTTCACAAATTGCTTGGCCATGGTTCCCATGCTGTGCCTTTCTTAAGGGTCTACCTGTCAACCTTACCTCCAAACATGTAACTTCTAGGCTTGTAATGGATGCAATCAAGTTGTTTTCTCTTACAGAAGCAACTCCTTGAAAGGGAGAATTAACTTACCTGTGTGCAGTGTATAGCAAAGGACCTGGCACAGAGTAATGGGGTGATCTGTTGATGTGTCCTCACACGCATGTGGGCCTTGTGTTGTGTACATAGAGATTAAATTCTATGATTAAAAAGTTAATGGAAATGGCACAAAGTAAATTGGAAGTGTGTGCTCGGTGGTTCTAGTGTATATCAAGGAAATCACAGTATTCAGTATTCTTCAAGCCTTCAAAGTCATAGAGATCACCCAGTGTTTCCTTCTTGAATTCCCAAATCACATAGCCAGCAATGACTTATCATCATCATCTGGCTTCATAGTCTGTTCCAGTTGTCTTGTGTCGTGCATGTGTAATGTCAGACTTGTGAACATATATTACGAAGTAAGGTCACAATAACAGAAGTCTCCTCTCAAATATCTTGATTGCTTTGCTTAAAATACCATCACCTTTAAATAATAACCTAATGCTAGTTGATAGTTCCAAAATGATTTGGTATTGCGTATTCTTACTGAGTTCTTCCCAAATCTGCCTGGCCACTGTGGTGGCTGTGTATTCGGCCACCATAGCCCTGCACCTCTGTGGAATGCTACCGTGAATTCAGCAATGGTTTACCTTGTGGTTTGGGTGTCATTAGTTTTGCTAATTCTTGCAAATCCTTTAGGCAACATAAAATCATTTTGTCCACCTTAAGCCTTTTCAACACTTTTTATAACTGTGACCAAAAAGTTGGCTAAAGTAAATTTCACTAAAGACCAAAGGATACAATGTACATAGATTTGGTTTTGTTGTGGGATGTGTATGGGGTCCAGTAGTCCGGACTGGCGTGTGTGTTCTCCACAGTTGATAGGATGTCTGTGCAGGCCCTTTTGTTTCCGAGTTCACACTGCAGAGTCAGGTTATTCTCCTGGGTCTGTCTGCCTTTAGATGTTAATTGGTCTTTTTTCCCTTGTAGCTTTTAATAGTTTTCTTTGTTCTGTACATTTAGTATTTTGATTATTAGCGATCATGGGAAATTCCTTTTTTGCTCTTCTCTATTTGGCGTTCCGTATGCTTCTTGTACCATGATAGGCATCTTGTTCTTTAGGTTGGGAAAATTTTTCTCTATTATTTTGTTAAAAATGATTTCTGTGCTTCTGACCTGGGTTTCTTCTCTTTCCTGTGTCTCCATTATTCGTAGATTTGGTCTTTTCATACTATCCTAGATTTCCTTTATGTTTTATGCCTAATGTTTTTTAGATTTAATGTTTTCTATAACTGAGGTGTCTATTTCTTCTACTTGTTTCCATGTTTTCTGCTCTTGGATAGGCTAACCTCTGAGGCTTTTGCTTGACTTTCTGAATTTCTCATTTCCAGTTTTATTTTGGCTTTGGTTTTTTCTGTAGTGATTTCATTTTTACTTTCATATCTTAAACTGTCTCCATTATTTTATTGAACTATTTCTTTGTGTTTTCATTGTCTTAAGTGGTTTGTTCATATTCCCTTTAAGGTCCTTCAACATATTCATAATCACTATTTTCACATCCTTGTCTTAGGCTTCCGATCTATGGCACATCCCAGGGCTCTGTAGTAGGGTTAGTGGGTTCTGGTAGAATCATAGTGTCTTCGCTATTCAAGCTTGTGTTTTTGCCCCATGGTCTAGGCATCTGTAATTGTGATGATGGAGGTCTTGGATTCTGCTCTCTGGTCTTGTCTGTATTGGGTGTATTCTCCACTGTTGGTTGCTCTTTGCCCTTGGATCCTGGGAAAGTGTGGTGGTTGTGAAGTCTCTGGCAGAGAGTGCTGTTGCAGGTCAGGTAGGCAGGTGACAAAAATGGAATAGAGATGCACGTGGAGGAGAGGCTGAAGGGCTGCGGGAACAAACTAAGGGTTGGGTTGGCACCAAGAGGCAGAGTCCCTAGGAAGTGGAGGCTGCAGCAGGACAGAGAATGAGTCTCAGGAACAGGGATGGAAAGGGTAGGGACTCTGGGTCTGCACCAAGAAGTGGAGTCTCTTGTGAATGGAGTTGGGGTAAAGGGAGGAGCTCCATCAAACAGACTGCTACAGGACCTAAAGTCTGGACAGAGCCTAGTGGGGACAGGAAGGATAGTTGTTTTTTTTTTAAGATTTATTTATTTATTTATGTATATAGTATTCTCAGTACTCTGCCTGCAGGCCAGAAGAGGGCACCAGATCTTATTACAGATGGTTGTGAGCCACCATGTGGTTGCTGGGAATTGAACTCAGGACCTTTAGAAGAGCAGGCAATGCTCTTAACCACTGAGCCATCTCTCCAGCCCGACAGGAAGGATACTGAGAAATCACCTGCCTGGTGTGTCCACTACGGGTCTCTGGTAGGAAGTGTTTCTGCATATCAGCAGGTGATACTCACACACAAAATGGAAATGGACTAGAAGGGAAGACTGTGAGGGTGGGATAGAAGAGCCAAGCTGGGTCCACATCAAGCGGCAAAGATGGAGGTAGTGTGGAAGGAGGGCACCTGCCAGTGGGTTGCTGCAGTGCTGAAGGGGAGACTGGAGAAGGCTTAGTGGAGGACAGGGAGCAAAGGAACACTGTTTCTTGGCCTTCTCGTAACGCAGCCTCCCCAGAGTGACTGGCATTCGCTGGGTTGTGATGCTCATTGCACTGGTAACCTGGAAACCTTTCCCTCATTTCTGTCTGCTACTACTGTGCAGTAGTGATATCCATCCCAGTTACAGGAAGATGGTGTCCTTAGCCTGGTCCTTGCTAATGGACACCCCGCCTCTGACCCCTCCAGTCACTGCTTATCTTCCACGAGTACATGAAGCAGCATCTGAGATAGCATGGCTTACATATATGTAAATGCCGACCTGTTTTACTGTTGTCATTGCTAGATTACAAATCTGTTTCAAAATGTTGTTGGATTTTTAATGCCTTTTCACCATGTTATGCTCTTTCTGTCAACCATCATGAAATATATGGCTGTCATGCCCACATAGATGTTGGGCAAAGAATTATAAAATTACTTTCCTTTACACAGTGGTCTTCATGCTCAGGAAAGAATGGTGCTTTCAGCTCCAAAGCGCAGCACGAGTTCTAATTGTTCTTTTTTTTTTTTTGGCTTTTCGAGACAGGGTTTCTATTGTTCTTAATAATAAAGCCCGGAGTCAGATATTAGGGGATGAAATCTGAGCGATCAGAGAAGCAGTGCAGGCAGCCACTAAAGAGACCTTTTACCTCTACTGAATCCTCAGACCAAAAGGACAATCCTGTCCTCAGACTGCTGCCTCAGACTGCACTCAGCTCCTATCTCCTCCCGCCTTATATTCCTCTCTTTGCTCAGCCATATCACTCCTGTCTCCACCTCCCTAGTGCTGGGATTAAAGGTGTGGGATCCCAACTGCTGGGATCACCTTTGTGTGAGCTCTGTTTCTCTTTTAGACAGATTAATTCTTGTGTACCTAGGGGTGGTCTTGAACTAAGAGATCCCTTTGCCTCTGTCTCCGGGGATTAAAGGTGTGTGCCACCACTCCCTAGTCTCTAGTGGCTTAGCTCTGCACTCTGATCTCAGGCAAGCTTTATTTGTTAAAACACAAACAAAATATCACTACACCAAAGTCCAGAGGAACAATGTGTAACAGATAAACAGATTATTTAGGAAAACACTGGATGAGATGTTCACTCTCCAAATTCCTAATCTGGGAGTCCTAACAGTAAATCATTGCTTTGGGGGAAAAATTTGTAAAATGGATTTAGCATGTAGCATAGTATGCATGAAGTTGAGTGTTGAGAGAGATACCCGTCAAGTTACAAAGCACTAAATAAATGGCTGCCATTACTATGGTGGCTGTTCAGTTAGAAATGGTCTTGTCACTTTTTTCAGTGCTGCTCTGGGTAGCATTTTAAATTCTGTTGTTAGTGAATGATTAACACTGTGTTTGATTCTGGTATCTGTGTTTTTGTTACCTAAGAAAGTAAGTTCTGTTTCCCTCTATCGTCTCAGAAGAGGGAAGTGCAGGTTTTAAATCTCCTTCCCAGGTGTGTTTTAGAAATAGAAGTCCCTGTCACACTTGCTGAAGTGACCAGGGGAGATGGCCCTCACAGCGCCGTTATTCTAGCCTACCATAGCTTCTGTCCCTAATGCACGTCTTAAAACACTTCCGTGGTATTACCCTTGGAAATCTGGCATATCTGTGAACTAAAGGGATTTAAACATTGTCTCCTCACCAATGCCTTTTAATACTCCCCCTCTTCATCTGGACTAGACTATTAAGGGGTTTAATCATCAGTCGGAGTTTGTTTAAACCTTATGCCAGAGATAACCTCTAGAGAGCCAGTGTTCCTGCACGGTGCATGCACAGACGGTGGGAAACAGCTCACACTGTCTACACAGAGTCCATTTCCTACAGCTTCAGCCTCCCAGATTAACTACAGTAGCTAACTAAATGCAAGGACAGGCCCTTCTCCCCTCTTGGGATAAATTAGCGATTATGAAAATTTGATTCTGATACTTTTCCGGCATCTATCTTCAGTTCTTCTTAACTGCTAAAGAATGTGGTTTTCTTGTTTTGATTTTTGAGACAGGGTTTCTCTGTGTAACAGCTCTGACTGCCCTGAAGCTCATTTTGTAGACCAGACTGGCCTCCAGTTCACAGAGATCCACCTGCCTCCTGAACTGTGGGACTCCACAGCCCCGTGGGAATGTGGTTTCCTAAGGAGAATGCATGGAGTTTGCAGCTGTGCTGTCCAGCTAGCATCTCCTGCTGTCCTGCAGTGGCTCCCCATCGCCTGCCTGTGTGAAGAGAGGACTTGGCTGTGTTTCCCAACAGCTGTTGTGTCTCCTTGGCCAGCTGCTGACCCATCTAAATCTGGCCTTTGGTACAGACAGGAACAGAATGGGTCCCCGATGCCACCCGTACATCCTGAGACACCCCTCCTTGTCCACCTGTTTCCTGGTTTGCTCTGAGAAACAGCTCATGAGTTTGTGTCTACTGTCATGTGCAAAATTTACGGCAGATTTGGGTGATCTCCTTCCATCACGATGTTTTTGTGTTAAAAGCATTGGGTGGCATTTATGTTACCAGCATAGAATACTTTCCTCTGTAACCCAAACCTTGCTAAATTAGTGTACTGCTTACATCTGCTGGCATAGAAGTTACCAGAAGTCTTCTGTGTTTAAAGAAAATACGTCCATGAGTAGAGATTGTTTTAATATTTTCTGAAGGTTAACCCTTTTTGCTTTTGTTTTTATGTCTTATGGCTCAGAGGTTAAGAGCATTGACTGTTCTTCTGGAGGTCCTGAGTTTAATTCCCAGCAACCATGGGTTAGCTCATAATCTGAGCTAGCGTATAGCTGAGATCTAATGCCCTTTTCTGGCTTGCAGGCACACAGAACACTATATGCATAATAAATAAATATTTTTTAAAAAGATACGTATCTTTTAAAAAAATTAAAAAAGGAAAGAAGCTGAGTGGTCGTGGTGCCATAGCATGCTGCAGAACAAACTGATTGCCACAAAACATCATTTGCTTCAGACGAAACTTCTGCCTTCAGTTGCTGTCAAGGCAGCCAGGCCTATCAGCCTTAGTCTCAGTGAGTGTGGCTATGTCCCACAAAAGCAGATACTCAGGGTTTCAGCTGAGGCATGCACGCTCACACATGGGTCAGGAGAGCCTCTCTGGTTCTTCACTCATTTCCCTGCGCTCTACCTGGTAGCTGTCAGGTTTATCTAGGTAGAAAGACGGGCATCTGTGGAATTTATGAGACTAGTTCAGGTGCCTCCTCTGTGCCTGTTTTGAGGGATGCTGCAAATGCACTGAAGAGCAACAGAACGGAGAGAGAACTCCTGTGATGCCTTTCCAAGTTTCTGTCATGCTCTGGAATCCATATGCATGAATCTTGAAAACTCTTTGTGTTTGTCTGGCTCACCTGGAAGCTTTAGTTATAACCAGCATGCATTGCATTATGGGCTTACTGCCTTGACAGAACCAAAGTTACACGTGTGGGTTTTGAAGACTGTCTGGATCCAGATTTATAAGGCTGTGTTGTTTGCAGTAAATCCCCTGAATTAAATGTAGCCACAGCCTTTCAGAAATCTCCAACACATCATCCCGTACTACTAACCACAGATCTGTTTCTGATGACTGTTAGGAAGGTACTAGAAGAAGAGGGTAAAGGGAAAGGAGGGAGCCATGAGACCTGATGCAGTGATGTAACATGGCCTGATCTGGTTAGTGGAGAAGTGCCAGTCCCCTTCTGGATCCTCCTCTGTGTGCAGCGTCACAGTGCAGCCCGGAAGCCGTTCAGAGACAGCACACCCACAGTGCCACCTCCCAAACCAGATGAGCCAGGCCTGCACCCACATTAGAGATTCGACATTCTTACTCTTCAGTGTCTCAAGAGGATGTCAAACATGTGAAAGTGTGGAAACATCATTGATTAGATCTCTGCACCATGGTTCTATAGTCTCCCCCAGTTGTGTTTCCAGGTGCTGCCCCTATTCCTTTGTGACCATGACAGACTCCGATATTGACATGGTAGCAAAATGATTTCCACATGTTGTTCCGGGCCTTGTGTAAGAGCAGTAGTTTCAACAGTAGCAGTACTAACCCATGAGCAAGGGCAGTACC
>JABTXL010001118.1:8073984-8135551 GCA_025134845.1 Neodon shergylaensis
CCTCCTAGCCCTGCCAAGTTCTGTTTGTTAGATGAGGAAAGCACAGCCAAGTATGCCAAGGCCACACAGACAGGTAGTGGGCTGGGGTGTATTATAGCCAACCGTGGGTAAGACCTGGAGTTCCCAGGACAGCATGGCTAGCAGCTTCCTACAGATGCAGTGAATTAGAAACCAGCCAGCCATTCACTGTCACTTACATTGGCAGGAAACTCCCCCCGTGGGAGCACATGGTGAGCTGCCACATTTAAAAGCCGGGCAGTGAGTCAGATTCAGTTTTTAACTTGGGCTTCTTCCATGGTTCTCCGTTGTGAGTCTTGATCCAATGAATAAAAGTAGTCGCAGCAAATCAGCAGAGCGAAATGCTTCCTGTTTCTTTGTGAATGGCTGTAAGGACAGCCAGCCAAGTTCCCTACCAAAACGGAAATGCTATTTCTCTGATCATAATTGTGACCTGTAATTGTAAGGTTAATTGGGTACTGTTAGGTACCAGTGGGATGTTTATGTGTCTCTTGCTAAAGATGCAAATTAGACTTACCTGGCGTGATAGTGTCTGCCTGGATTGACCTTAGGATGCTAGGGCAGGAGGATCTAAATGGCTTCAAAGCCAGCCAGGGCCCAGTGAGACCTCATTTCAAAAAACAACTTTAAATATGATTCAAGACTTCCAAAAATTAATTCTTATATATGTGTTCCAAAAACACATATATAAGAACCAGTTGAAAAGAAAACCAACTATTTGCTCAGGAGAAGATAATTTAAAATGAAAAGCCAGAAGGGATGCCTTTATCCTGGACCATTTATATGAGAGGGTACCCACTCATAGAGTGTTTCTGAGCATCCTGTGTCCCACACACATGTCTGAACGTTAGGAATCTACATTGAGAATGCAAGAGGTGGCAGGATTCATGTGTGGTTTGAAAGATCTTCGCATCTGTGACGGCCACGTTTCCCTGCATTATATCCCAGCCTGCACACATACACTGGCTTCTGCACTGGGCAGGGTGGGGCATCCCCTCATGCTGAAGCCCTTCTGTAGACCTCTCTACTTCTGTCTCTCTACGGCAGATATACTCAGCAGAGCTTTTAGCTGCTTTTTCTCCCTTCCGTTGTCCGCTGTGGTCACGCTCTTATTACAGCCACTGCGTCTCTAAGATTGCCCTAGTCCATGTCGACCAGTCAGTAACCAGCTCACAGTCTGCCCTGGAATTATCCATAGCTGATCAGTGTTCCCTCTTAAAGTACAGTCCTCACTGAACAGAGAGGTAGGGCTTTCTCTGCCTCTGTGCTGCCCCCTTTGTTTTGGGCCCTTCCCTAGACCAGTGTGTCATCTTTGGATGCTGCCTTCCATCTCTCTACACTGGCCGTGCATGCTTTTCTAATCCCATACCTTCAAATGCCATCTAAAAACTACAGCTGTCTCTTTGATCTCCCTTGTGACTTCAGAATTGATATGCCAGCTGCTTACTCCCTCCTCCACTGAGACATCCCATAGATCTCTCCAACTCAAGGTATCTAAATCCAGGTTCACCACTGTATTTTGCTTATAATCACACACACACACACACCCCGACACACAAAGTTAAGAAATGAAAACCATTTAAATAGCATAATAATTCTCTATGTAACAAATCCAAGCACAGAATATGGCTGGCAACTCTCTGGAACTCGTAAGTGATCCCAGGCTCCTGGTTGCCTGCTGTTCTGATGGTGTCGCTATAGTTCCTCTTCGTGCTAGGTCTTCTCTGCTCACACCTTCCTTCCTGTCCCTGCTCAGGCTAGCAGAAGGGAGGGGGAGAGAGCTACAGTCTCTCTCCTTGCTTTCAAACAATTGTGTGAACACTGTGGAGAATTCCTATGCTGCCACTTCATCAGCCAGCACCTAAAGCACAGCCATGCCTAACTGCCGGAGACACTAGAAAGCTTCATGTTTTAAACCACATGGCCAGACATTCAGCTAAACTCTAGGTTCCTGTACTCAAGTGGAAGAAATGGATGTTAGGAGGAAACTATCTTTGTCAAACTTGACTGACACACACCCTTCCTTCAGACAGTACCTAACTGACACACACTCTTCAGGTCTTTGAGTAAATACCAGCTATCAAAGAGGCCTTCGGACAAACCTGTCTAACCTAGGATTCCCTCTTGTGAGTCTGTCCCTTTATACACGTTGACATCCACGCACCATAGATCCTGTCCTATGGTGATAACACTCATGACTTTCTATATGATCTGATTGCTGCATGCCCTCCTCACTAGACTTGGGGAAGGGACTTCACTGTTAGCTCTGATTCATCCCGTGGATAGAGTAGAGCTATGAGGGAGAGCGAGCCGAGCCACCATGCAGTTTGGTTTGTCCCGGGTGCAGTAGAATGGTTCGCCCACTTTCTTACCACCTTAGCCTTTCCCCCTCCTTGGGGAACCTCTGGAGATGGCCTTTTACCGCAGCCACCTGCCACTACTTCTCAGGCACGCTAGCCACGCTGCACATACTCAGCAGCACATGTGACCAAGTTGCTTTTGTGGACAGCAGGTAACAGTCCATTATCCCAGCAGCCCTTGGGCAGTGCTGCCCTAGGGTAGCTGGTCAACATAAAAACAATGTCAAATTCTCTTAGCCTCACCTCTGTGGCTTCCTCTTTTAACAGAGAATCTGAGTTTTTCTATTTAAATGGAAATCTGGCTGATGCCTAGAAAACTAGCATGTGGCCTGCTCCATATGCAAATGTTCTCCTGGGTGATTTTTACCTGTGACAGAATTGATGGGAAGCCTGGTAAATCGCAAGCGTTCTTAACCTCATTATAGATACACTACAGATGTGAAAATGCAAAGTGTGGAAGTCAAAATGTAAAAGCGGCTCTCAACTTGTTTTAATGGGCGTTCTCTGTGTCTTGTTATAACCCAGGGACCTGGCTGCAAGAAACTGCCTGGTAGGTGAAAATAATATTCTGAAAATCAGTGATTTTGGAATGTCTCGGCAAGAAGACGGCGGAGTATATTCATCTTCCGGCTTGAAGCAGATTCCGATTAAATGGACAGCACCCGAGGCTCTTAATTATGGTATGAATGGACTCCAGTTTTCCTGTTGGTAGTGAAGGTGGGCTGCATCAGCACAAAACACCCACGGCATGGTTGGGGTAGAACAGAATCCAGCCTGGAGCTTGAGGGGCAATCCAGATTCAGTGTATGTTCTTACCTTGTTCTTAGTCACAGACCCCAGGGTTCATATCTGTGAGATTGCTAGGTTACAGTAGCCAATGAGTGTTCAAAGAACGATTCCCTTTGTTATGCACCATTCCTCAGAACACTGCACCTTGCACGTGCACACTTTTATACTTGCATCAAGTGTTGCAGGGTCTGGTCTGCTAGTTTGAATGTCTTATAATTGGTTCGGTAATATCATCTAAGGTTAAATAGTGTCAATCAAGTCCTCGATTCTCCCTCCGCAGGATTCTGGTCTCAGCCTCTGTCCCTGGAGTTTACATAAATCTTGAGCAAAGAGAGACGTGGGTATTGTCTCCTATGAAAGCAGGCATTATTTATTTATTTATTATTATTTTTGTCCACTGAAAAGTTTTCCATTTCTCTGTTGTGAGAAGTGCACACATGCCGTGTGAATGTGTGGAAGGCAGGCCATGTCAGCCCACAGTTGTCAGTGTGTCTGTCATGGTTGGTACTGTACTTCCCACAACGGTGTTTTCTGCACCCAGTAGCCCAGGATGTGAGTGTGAACTAGTTTAACATCTTGAGGAGCCACCAGATTTTTTTTCTAGGTAAAGATTTGAGTGTAATTGCCTTGGATATTTGTCAGGGCTGAGTCGGTTGCCTCATGCCAGCACGGGGAGCTCTTGTGAGCTTCCTAGTCATCTACACCAGGCTTAGAGTTCAGGGACCCCATCCTTTCCCACAGGCATCTTCACAGAGCTGGGTGCCGTTCCTCATGGAAAAACCACTGGATGAAAGATAAGACTATAACACTCGTATGTGTACAGAGTCTTTCTTTAGGTTCAAAATATTTGTGAAAAGCCCTTGTGCCTGGATTTTCTTCTTGTGCTTGAGTGCTTATGAGAGTAAAAATCCACCTCTTGATCACAGTGTGCTTTAGTGTGAATACTGACCTCACTAAAGTACTTACGAGTCTGAGGACTAGCTCCAGATACATGGGCCAGACAGATGCATTTCAAGTGAAAAGGACAGGTAGGAAGCCTTCAGGTTGACTCTGAGGTAGCATTTGCCTTTGATACAGATTCTGTACGATGCCGTTGGGTGGGGAGGAGGAAGACACTGTACAGGTGAACGACAGTGCAGGTTAGTAGTTAGTGTCCAGTCCAGGAGGAGATGCCCAAAAAAGACAGCCTCAGAGCGACCCTGATTGCTGGGTTAGTTCTCACATTTGGATTGGGGGTTATCTCATGAAAGTCCTTCTTTCTTGTTAACACCTCAAGTTTTTCATACCCAGGAGCCCTTCCTCTTCACTGGTCCCTCCCTCGCTCTCGCTGCAGGCTGCTGCAATAGCTCTCCCATCTCCCAGGGAGAGTCAGGAAGGTCAAAGCGATCCTCTTGCAGCTTTGGCTTAGGTCTGTTGGATTCAGCTGTGCCATTAGTGTTACTTAATTTAAAATGTTTTTAAGAATCAGGCACTGTTAAAGGCTCCTTACCCACACCTGTCTCTAGCCATATACTCTCCTTTCAGGGACAGATACTTTTTCTGTGCTCTCAGCCGTGTATCTGTGACAGTCTAGCTTAGTGACTTTCTCATTGCTCGGTCAGACACCCCGACAACAGGAACCGATGGGAGGAGGAGTTTATTTCTGACTTGTATTTATAGAGCGACATAGTCTGTCATGGCAGGGAAGACACGGTAGTTACATTGAACAGGAAGTAGGGCCTGACTTTAAAGCATCAACAGCAGTGACCTACTTCCTCCAACAAGGTCTCATTGATTACCTTCCCAGATAGCACCGCCACTCAGGGACTAATGGATCACACATGCATCTCACACTGTACTCCTTCCGTTCTCAGTCTAGTTTTCAACAGAAGTACTAGGCTTATAAAGAAAAGGTAGTATACTCATCTTCATCTAAGAAACAACGTCACCTACTTACCAGTTATTGGGAAAGTTTTCCAGCAAGGAGTGGGAGAGAGGGTCTTCCCCAGGAAAGAACACACCAGTTGGTTGTCCAGTGTGAAATGGTCAGCCCTAAAGCATGCATCCATGTGACATAATAATATACTGAACAGGGACATACTTAGGAAGATGTAGTATGTGCACATACAGCTGTGCATGCAATAACAGTGAGAAAAGAGGCCCTGAATCTGGTGGGGAGTGGGGAGGCATATAGGAAGGTGTGGGTGGAGGAAAGAGGGAGAAATGCTGTAATTATAATCTCAGAAATTATTTAAAAAGTTAACCACTTGCCACCTGATTGTTTAGGGTGATGGCGGAGCTCACGGCTTAACTAGGAGAAACTCTTCTCGGTGTGATAGAACTTCCAAGAGTCTGGAATGAGAGGGAGATGCATTTTCTCCTTAGTTATGTTGTCAGCGACAGGACCTGGGCAGGCTGTCTCCTCGTCTATGGTCGTGCAAACTGTAGTGCCTCTGCTCCAGACGGGCACTGTGAGGGTCAGTGCAGCAAGACAGCAGCAAAATGCTGCCCTGACTCACTCCGTGGTTTTACAGTGATCCACCAAACCAGATTCAAATGTCAGGCAGGTTCCGTAGGCTTTCTGAAGTGTGGTCTGTGTACACACAGAGCGCCTTTCTTGATCTCCACCAGACAACATAAGCTACGTGTCTCCAGATCTTCACTCCTTTACAAATTAGCCGTAACCTTTAGCCGCTGAATGAGTTTCATGAAAAGACTTGATATGTAAAGAAGAAAAGTAATTTTCCTACCCAACAGCACAGGGATGTCCACAATGACCTTCTCCGAAGTGGGAAGCTGCTCAGTGAGTCCAGTCTGAGAGCCACTCCAGCACAGGCACGCTCCAGCCATCTGCCTTCTTCAGGATCGGAAGAGGCCGCTCTGTTTTAGAGGAAGAGTACAGTTTTCCAGGAGTGGCATTTTTAAATCCTGGGGTAGCAGGGGGAGAGAAAATGCTGAGTCAAGAAACCTTCAAGCTGCGCATGGTGACACAGGCCTGTAATCCCAGCACGTGGGAGATCGGGACTTGAAGGCCAGCCTTAAGCTACATGGCAAGCCTAGGCTACACGTGACCTTGTTTTTAAAAAAAAAAAAAAAAAAACAGAAAAACCTTAACATTACTGCAGGTGGAGTTTGGTTGTGGCAGTGCACATATGTAGTGTTGGACAAGTGCATATTGTCTTGGAGATGGGGAGGGATGTTTCTGCTTCTCCTCCCTGATCTCATATCCATCTCCAGAGGCATTTTTGGTGGGATTTTATCTCTGTGCTTCTACTGAAGGCTACCAAAAGGAAAAAAATCTAAGAGTTCAGCTCATGTAGCTCAGCACAGGTGCAGCACGATATTCTGACAAAACAAGGCAGCATGTAATAGAAGAAGTTGTTCTTATCAGCCAGCTATGTTAATTTCCGCTCTATTCAAACCTCACAGAGAAATGCATTTTCTGCAAATGAAACTATCAGTGGAGAAAATGAGACCTTTAAACATGTAAGAATATCTGTAAACAGTGATAAGTAAAAAAAATTGAAGTTAAGAAACTTTCCTTATTGCTTTAAGTTTGTTTGTAATTTTATTGGGAAAAAAATGATGCAGGCAGAAGGCCAAATTGTAGGGCTCCATCTTATTTAATCTCCTAGGGACTGATGTGTGCAAATTTATATTTTTATATATAAACCAACCACCTCATTCAGATACTGTAGGGGAAGTAAGCCTGCATGCTGGCTGAATTTTGTTTTTGGAAAAGAAGAAAATCATTTTATAGGTCATTTGATTAAACTAGCCTCCTGAAGACTCCATTTAATTCTTAACATTGCTCGGCATGGAATTAACACAAGTACCAAGAACGGATGCACTTGTGACATTCCTTTGGAGGCTTAGCCGTGCTAGCATGCAGGTGACACTCAGAGCCGAGCCCTTATCCTCCTGTCCCGCTGACTCACCTGGCTCTGACCATTTCCTCCCTCTCAGGGCGATACAGCTCTGAAAGTGACGTGTGGAGCTTTGGCGTCCTCCTGTGGGAGACCTTCAGCCTAGGAGTCTGTCCGTACCCTGGAATGACGAACCAGCAGGCCCGGGAACAGGTGGAAAGAGGTGAGCCAAGGCCTGGGTGTGTCACGTTCATGTCCGCCAGCCTCAGTGATCTGTGTTCATGGGCACCAGGATTGCGGTGCCCATGGCGTGTCCGCCACCAGATCTGGGAGGGAAGGGTCGCAATGCTATAGGGAGGAACATGTCAGAGTAGTCTGTTTCCAAACACCATAGGTGCCATGGCTCCCGTAGAACAGGGCAAAGCCTTGCCAGTCAGCCCATGTCCAGTAGGTGACATGCAGCTACATGTATCTGTGAACATGGCCAACACAACTGTGAACTTATTTAAAACATTTCTTTTGCAATTCGTTTTTGTAACTTAATTGCAGTTCTCAAGTGTGAACTCTGTAGATACCAGTCCTGCACTATCACAGTTTATGAGATCGTGTCCATGTGCAGGGCCCCTTTACTTTAGAGCGAGAGACACCACTTTTGTCCTGCCCCACTGAGGTGACAGAAGGCAGGCTGCCTTAGAGTGGTGTTGTGTTCCACACCAGACAGATCCCTCTGGTATCCAAGTGGAAAGGCTTCAGTTTCCAGAAGGATTTAGAGAAGCTGTGGTCTGAAGAAGCGCCGTGGTCCTCCTGACGGAGACAGGCAGGGCCAGGTGGCAGTTACACTGTCACATGCTTGTGTCGGACACAGCTTCCAGCGAGAGCCATGTTCTGGTCAGGTCTGCCCCAGCCTGGCTCCTGTGACCAGCATGCCTTGCGTAGCCCGGGTGTGGGGGTGCCTGCCTTCCGTCCTCACACACACACCTCCCAGCCCCAGGACCCCAGCGCTGCCAGACAGCAGCCTGTGAAGGCTGGAACTTGTTCCTTCTCTGCTCAGTGCAGAATAAAGCCCCATCTCCAGAGTATGCATCTGATAATTCTGGAAGCTGATCCTCGTAACTCAGCTCTGTATGTGCGTATGCTACAGCTTCCTGCAGGTCTGCTGACACACACATGGCTCTGTAATGCCATCTGCCAGAGGGACACCTGACACCAGCAGTGATCTGTAATTTCTGCCCTGCTTACAGCATAAGGCACTAACACCTACAAGCAGCGTACTGTACACAGCGTAATGCCCTGTGTGAGTGTTCATATCTTCCCCCGCTCTGAGTTCTCTCCTCTTCTGAATCTTCAGGATACCGGATGTCGGCCCCACAGAACTGTCCAGAAGAGATTTTTAAAATCATGATGAAGTGTTGGGATTATAAGCCTGAGAACCGCCCTAAGTTCAGCGACCTTCACAAAGAGCTCACTGCCATCAAGAAGAAAATCACATAGTGCCAGCAAGGGCCAGACTCCACCTATGGGACTCTGTCCTCAGCCACCCTGACTTTATGCCACCTTACTGCAGCCATCTTTGAAGGTTATGTTTTTTATTAACTGGGTTTTTAAAAGTCTGTTCCACTTTAAATATGTTAAAGGCAAATTTATTCAAGAAATAAACAGTCCTACCCAGGGCCGTCTTAGCTAACCACAGAACCTACCGTTAGAGGCCACTGTGCAGAGAAAAGCACAGGCCTAACCGAGAAGATAAAAGGCCTGTGTTTTCCTGCCCAGGACCATTGGTGTCCCTCCAAGGTCTTCTCCTTGAGGCACAGCCCGTGGGCTTCTGCCACAGGCCCTCCTCAGTCGGTGCTATAAACAGCGTTGGTAGCGCACGCTCGCAGGATGCCTTCCCACCACAGTGGGCTTTCTCCTCTGCCAAGGCGAGATTGTATCTATAAATATAATCATATATTGGGAATTACTTGGACCTCCTAGGGTTTTTCTTTTCTTTCCTGTCAGAACAAGCCCAGTGAGAACATCACACCCCTGTGTTATTTTGTCTTTTCCCTCCTCAGTCCAGGCTGCAGAAAGTAGTGCGTGGAAAATTCCCAGAGAGCACACAGGATGGAGGCAGCTGCTTCTGCAGGAGACTGCAGAGGACAGGGATGGCAAGAGACGTGTGACCAGGATGGCAGGCTGGGAAAATAGCAACTAGCCAGTGCCCAACAGGGAGAAGACAAAACAGCCAGCCTTCCCTCCAGATTTACACCTTTATAATACACTGTGTCTGTGGTCTGAATTTCCCAACAAGGGCTAAGAAATGTTTCAGGAGCTCCTAGAGCCTGGTGGAAACTTTCTTAGAGATACTGAAGTCACAGAAGGAGCAGCTTGATAATAGCCGTGTGTCTTCATCCTGGGGACAGTCCCTGAATGGAGTCCTTTCTTTGTGCCAGTCTCTGAACCTTCAGAACCCATGGTTCATTTGCACAGACGCATCCACATACACCTACTGAAGAGTACTGTGGCTAGGGATGAAATAGATGGGTCAGAAATCAAGGACTTTTGATGAAGAAAAGCCCTAAAGATGCCCACACCTCAGTCTCCTCTGTGCCCTAAAGGCAGTGCCCAGAAACCTTCCTGATAGCTCACAGGTATGCAAGCAGGCTCATCAGTAAAAGTGTCTCTGGCCTATCAAGTGTACAGCAGTTAAAACTAGGATTTTGTTGAACTGAATCTCAGCTGTGTCCAGGGAACGGCCCCATGATCTATCCACAGTTGTCTCAGGATCAGTGTGTCTGGGAGGTGCTCTCACTCAGAGGAAGATGTGGCGCAGAAGTCTTCATTAAGCCCTCAGGCCTCTGTTCGGGCAGACATCACCTTAGGGGTTTCTTGGCCTGTGTTGAAGAACTTATGAGATGACAAGTCCCTCCCTTCCCTTCCGGGAAGCGTAGAGCATAGAGCAGATTCTAACTTCCAGAGGAGGCCACTGCAGAGGAGTGTGACTGTCCCCTCATTCCAGCCTCCTTGCTCACTTTCTACACATTTAAAGCTCATACACGCAGACTAGAGTAAAGGCCGTGTGCGCCTGCCCACAGCAGTACACTGCCCCCCACACAGCAGCCCTGGCACAGCACGGCGCCCCCGCAGGTCAGACACTGCTAAAGCAGAGCTTGCTTTTAATGACACCCACCATGGAAACCCAAGCGCAGACTCCAGAATTCAGAGTTGGCGCTGTGCTCTCCAGGCATCTGCCGGCCCTCAGAAGGAAATAAGACGTTCCCTTTCAGGATTTCCAAGTCAATCCGCCTATAATACAATTTTTGTCTATGAAAAAGAAAGAAGCACCTCTCAGCACTACTCTAGCAGCCAGGGAAAGGAGACTGGCTTGGCTCTAACTCTGTGAACAAGACCTGAAGCTTAATCCTTGCATTCTGCTGGAAAGAGAACATGGAGTTGATAATTTCACTCATCTAGGCTGTTGGGATTTGCAATTCACATCATAACTCTTTGCTTAAATTAAAAAAGCTTTTCAAAACATCTTGACATCTGCAGCATTTAAATTCTATTTTCTTCTTTGTCCCAGAACAGGCAGAGGTACAGTTTAAGATTAACTCATTGGGAGCCTTTCAGGATCATGTCAGTCGTATAGAATATTAAATTTAACATAGGCGCATGCATTAAGAAAAGCTTATGCAAAACATTCTTACTGTTAATTTTGTTATGCTCGAAGCATAATTTATTCATCCCTTCTGTCACTGATAATTATTGGAATTATGTACTTTAGGAGGCTAATCCATACCCAAAAAGTGCACATATAAATACAGTTCTGATTTGCAAGTTGATTTAGGGAAAAGAGGCTGTAGACATGCACAAAATTCTAGGATTTGTCTCATTAAATAATAATAGTAAACAGTGCTGCCCAAAATTACCCACTAGTGTGGATACGCTTGAGCCTGGCTGCAAGCCTTTATTTTACTAATGGATTATCCAAGAGTTGCTGGTAGCCCTGCTCATAGCTACACTCAGCACTCCTTCAGTGTGGCC
Organism: Neodon shergylaensis; assembly: GCA_025134845.1. Lineage (NCBI taxonomy): Eukaryota > Metazoa > Chordata > Mammalia > Rodentia > Cricetidae > Neodon > Neodon shergylaensis. The sequence continues at coordinate 8,085,020 of JABTXL010001118.1, forward strand.
GTCCCGTGACATCTGAAAGAGGCTGTCTGCCTGAGCCCTCTTCCTCCCAGCCCCTTCCTCCTGTCACGCCGTCGACATCCTCCATGTCTCTTCACAGCAGATGCCATTGTCACAGAAGATCCAAGCCCTCATAGAAACTAGCACAGAACTGAGAGAGCTGCAGGGACGCTTTGTGTGCCATTATCATCGGTAGATGGAATCAAAGCTTTCATATGACATGAAATCCATCTTAAAGCGGCATGAGAGTTTACTATTAAAATTATTACCTCTTATTAACTGATTTACTCTAAATATCACTATTTTACATTAGATTTTTTTTTACTTTATATTTTTCTGGACTTACTAGTTTCATGTCAAGTGTGACTGTGTACTATGTATCACTCATTTCTGTATAAGAAACTGATTGAAAAGCCAGCAAGCTCACCCTGCAAGGAGTTACTGATACAGACTTAAGCTCCCGTAAAATGTCCCTTTGAAAGTCACATTCTAATACAGATGGTCAATCAACTACATATCACTGCTCTAAGCCAGTTTGAGAAATGTACTGTCACCTCCACAAACCACCCCACTGCCCTCTACTGAGTCAAAGATTAAATTCAGGACTGGCGTTAGAACCACTGTATCCTGACAGGTATGAAGATTCTGGGACAGCCGGGGAAAACCTGCTGTCACATTCTTCATTCCTTTACAGTGCCCACGAGCAATGAGCAGGGCACAGCAGGTCTGCCAGTGAGCTGCCTAGGCATGCAGGGAGGCAAAACAGGAAAGAACCAGTTCCCTGGAGCAGCGGGAGAAAGTGGACAGGACCGACAATGCCCCTTGAAGCCTGAGGAAACCGCCAGGTGTCAAACCATTCCCACCAAACCCAGAACAGATCAACAGCCCCAAAGCTGCAAAAGAGCCAGAGCCACTCCCTGCAGCAGGATCTGCTTGGCGCGCCGCCCAGAGCTGACACTGGGCCACGTGATGTTCCACGTGGTCCCCTGTGCTCGGATCTGAGGGACAGGAGCCAAAGCCTCTACATTTGCACTAGTTATCAATGCTCAAACATCCGTGGCAAAGGCCACGGATTCTTCACATTAGATAGCTTTTTTATGCAGTAGAAGCTAATTCCTAAATGAGAACATGGTTATGTCATCTTGTGACACCTTTGACCACTAGTAAGTAACTCCCTGGTTCCTGGAGTTCCCTGCTGAGGGGCCCTGCTGTGCTGCCCTGTATGGAGGGAAACAAAGGGGGGGGGGGCTGGAAAAGTAGCCACGTTTGTTGACTTTACACTAGTAATAATTAAGGGAAGGAGAAAAATAGAAACATTCTGAAGCCAAGCACAGTGCAGTGGGGTAAGGGAGTGGGCATCCAGCAAAGGCATCTGGGAAGACAGAGGGCAGTGAAAACATTAGAGACCCACGGAAATGCCCAAAGACCAGGCAACAGGGAACCTGCCTCCTAATGGACAGTCCCAAACATAACACCCTTCAGCCTCTAGAACTGTTTCTCCAAGGGCTTCAGTAGACTCTCTGGTCTGTCTTGTGCCCCAGCCCCACCCCCAGGTCTCAGCTTTCCCTGCAAAGCTACAGAGGTGGGCGTTTTTCCTAAGCATGGGGAAACTGAGTTACAGCATACACAGCTCAGTGTGGGGTCTACAGGAAACTGTCAGATGTCTCTGGGTTTCACTTTAGTAATAGAAAACTGTAACACGGCAGGTTTAGCTTCCTTACTTGTAAGAATCCTCAAGCAGAAATATCTACCGAGATCTCTCTTTGAACTTCAGGATTATGTGCCCAAACATCTGTTTAGCCAGTAAGATGCAGGCGTTCCACAGAGGCCTGGAGTGCTGGGTGACAGCAAAAGACCTGCAACAGAATGTTTCCCCTCCCTTCTGCCATGCCAGGCCCAGGAAGGCTAAGAGCTGCGGCTTTCCGTACTCGGTTTTGACTGCTGGCTACTATCCTTTCTCATCTTCACCTTTGCAATGTTTCTCTTGACCAGAACAGAAAAGCCTTAATTGTTGGCTTATAAACCCAAGAGTTCTTCTCAGGGCTTTCTTGCCTAACAGGAAGTGCAGGCCTCTTGAGAAGCCCAAGCACACAGTGAGCCTATGAGAGGAGGCGACCTATGGAGATGGCGTTGTTAGGTGGCAGGTATGCTGTATGAACGGCCTTACCAGCAAAGGCTTGGGGACTTTTTCTAAGGACATTAAGACCACTGTGAGTGGGCGTGTCCAGGTTGAAGGCTTCCTTTTTGTCTTGAGCTAGCAAGCTGACCTCCTGCCCCCAAAGAAATAGTGGGACAGAATATCCACAGTAAAGCCCTGGACATCCACACGCTACTCCAGGCTGATTCACTTGGTGTCCTCTAAACCCTTCTTAAGAGCAATAGCTAAGTTGTTCAAGTTACATCATGTTAAGTGGTCTTCCAAAGCTTCAACTAAGAGGGCACAATGAGGGTTCAAAGTAAGCCAGTGTGCCTTACTAGATACCCCAGAACACTGTACGAAGACATCAGTTCTCCTCGTAGCTTCCCAGAGTACCTCCCTTCCTGGAAAACCAGACATTGCCACTTTCCCTGTCTGTTAGGAATTTCTGTAGCATCAGATAAGTAGGCTGTAAATGCCACCCAGAAGATGCTAGACTGGCCCCGTAAGAAGCCAGGTGTCTGCCTGTAACCACCAGAGCAAACAACAGAACCCCACAGGCACCTGTGAGCATAGCAAGAACCCAAGAATGAAAAGAGAAGTTGCCCGGGAGTCCAAGTCCCCGTTCCTATTTTCCTGGTGGAGCACTTGTCAAATCACCCTGAGGTGTTCGAGTTTCCTGACAATCACTGCAGAGCAAACAGCCCCATTGTTCAAACCCTTAAGGGCTAAGAGGACTCAGACAGCTGTTATTGATACTCTGTGTTAGCTCACCATTCCCTGCCTCTTCTTTTCTAAGGGTTTTCCTCTTAGAAAGAATTTGGTGGGGAAAACTTGCTTGCCAGCTCCTCAGATAATGCTGGACTTGTTAGCGTGTACAAACACAGTAGCAGGCTTGACCCTCATCCAGAGCACAGAGGGCTGTGGTAAATCAGCCATGGGGTGCTGCGGGGCACGTCCCATGCTAGCTGTGATCGCTCTCCTTTAACAGCAATCAGAAGAGCAACACAAAGCACAGCACAGTTCCACTGTGAGAGAATTTCCCATCACTCCTCAGACCCTGGGCCTCGCACAGACACAGTACCCAGGATGTGGACACATCCCAGCGGAACTCGCTTTTTATTTACTGCCAGTGGGATAGTTTCCTCCAGCTTCAACAGGCTACTACTATAGGTAGGCTTCACAACCAAGTGGCTCCGAGCATCAAATCAAACATAAAAGAAGCTCATTTAGTTCAAATTCAGGGTCAGAGTGGCCAGAGACACAAAATACCCTTTGTCTGCTGGAATTTCACTTCATTAACATGGTGTCTGTTGCTTAGCTTTATCACGTGATACAAGTTATCCTTGTGGGCACAGTTCTTGTGGGACAGCTCCATCCTCCTTCATAGACCACCAAGACTACCAAATCAGCTTCTTGCGTCAAACACCTCTAGATGTTTAACTGCCCATAGGTTTTAGGTTTGTGTTTCAGTGTGTAAACGGTTGAGCAAGTGGGGACAGCGGGGACGGATGCTGGTGCACACTCTGTTGACTTTGAGCCATAGTTTGTGTCTGAGTATTTTAGTCTGGTCCGAGTGCTTTGGTAAGTGCTCTAGAATGCCAGAACTCTCCAAAAGCATAACTATGCAACCACATCAGGTTTAAAGAGAATACAAGAGAATGAAAGTTAGCATCAGAGACACACAAATACTCTGACTTCTTCAGGAATCAAGCAAACTGAGCACAAAAAGAAAACCCATCACATTCAATGGGTGCCCGGGCCATGCAACTACTGTGGGCTTTCAACCTCCTCCCCCATTTTCCCAGCACAGGAGCAGAGAGCAGGAGCAGAAATATAGTTTCCTGAGTTGCTTTCTCTGCTTGTTATTTGGAGATGAACTCAGTGTTGAGAGAGCAGGGCTGCCCTTAGCTACCTGCTGTCTAAGTGTCCTGTCTGCAAGCGTCATTGTGAGCCAAGCACCCCTGCCTTGTGGTCGGTTCGCAGTCTTCTTGGGTGCCAGTGTATGGCCATTTTAATAACAGGTTAAAGCACCTTTAATCTCTTTTGTTTAAAAATAATATATTTGTGAAGTGGATGAAAGAAACACTGGAAATAGGGTGCTTCTGAAAATATCAAGTATAAAACATGTTCAGGGTCCACAGTGGCTTTTCTGGCTTTGTAAACAATACTGAAAGTAGACGACAGCTATACCTATAGCAGTTGGTTGTCTACCTTTGGTCATTTGTATCTCTGATCTGTCTTTAACTGTATTTATTTGTTATGTTTTGCATTCAGAAGAAATACACTTTGAATTTTGGCTAACATTACAGAATGTTCTGAAAATTGCCTTCTACATTTTTTTAAAACAGACTCGCCATTTTTGTAAAGTTGGGCCATTTTGGGGGGACAGCCTTCTTTTCTCCTGCCAGAGACCAGTTCCCATCCATTGGTCTGCAGGGCCTTTTCACTGTGTTCTTGTAATAATGTAAAATATTTACAGCAAACTGTGCAGTGTCTTGTTTGATCTTTCTGCCGTGTTTACGTTTCTCTTCCTCTACCGCATAAATATGCTCAGGAAAGAAGAAAATGAAAGTGAGGTTTCCATGGTAACCAGCCTCCTCTGGCTGAAGCACTGCATGAAATTATTAGCTTTGGGTTTCTCTGTAATTAAGCGCATCAGTCCTGATGATGATGACTATGCTGCTCCAGTCCAATCGTCTCTTTCTGTTGAGATCTCAAGATTGAAATGCAGTCCGAGTTTTCTGTGTGCTTCGGGAGTTTGCCAGAATTTTCTTAAATGTATTTTGGGGGATTTTGTTTTGTTTTTCACAACATGACTTGTTTAGCTCTAACATGAGAATTTAGAGGGGGAAAGTGGCTGGAGCCGATACTTGGAACCACACTGAAGTGCAGGAGCTCAAGTACCTATCTATCATGCTCGCTCTGGTGCGGGGCTTGGCTTCTGCATGCCCATCTCAATACTGCATGCTGTTATTTACCTAGGTTTTGGGTGATCCCATATTATCTCCGTCACTCACTTTGTCTACATTAAGCCAAGCCCTGTCTCCTAAGTCCTGAGCTTGAATAGTTGCCCCAAGTAACTGCTTTTGTGTTCCCAGGGCAACCCACAGCTTCTTAGGTGTCTTAGTTTGTGTTACTATTAACTGGGGTGGAACACCATGACCGAAGGTAACTTGGAAGGCAAGGGTTTGTTTGGCTCACACTTCCACATTACTGTTCATCATGCAAGGGAGCCAGGACAGGAGCTCAAACAGGGCAGGACCTGGAGGCAGGAGCTGATGCAGAGGCCATGGAGACTCGTTCCCTATGGGTTGCTGAGCCTGCTGTCTTATAGAACCTAGGACAACCAGTTCCGGGGTGGCCCCACCCACAATGAGCTGGCCTCTCGACCATCAACCATTAATAAGAAAATACCCTGCCTGCAACCTGATCTTGTGGGTGTACTCCCTCAGTTGAGGCTTCTTCTCTAACTTGTGTTGAGTTGACATAAAGCCAGCCCATGTTCTATGATAAGCACAGCACCCATCCCATGTGACCTCACTGCTCTTACAGCACCCAGTACCCTCTGGGTGTTTCTGGATTGGAGCATCTTCTGACAGCCCATCACTGTCTGTGTGGGAGTTGAGTTGCTTGTCCAGCATCTCTGTCTGAATCCTGGACCAGCTCTGCCTTTCTTGACTTGGTTAGGACCAGGTGCACCTGTCACCCTGGCTCCCCGACTGAATCCCGTTCCCCATAAGGAAAGAGCAGCATCTCTGGAAATCCCGAGCTTCCGTGGCACTTGAAGCCTACACATCACCGTGTCCTCCCTTTGGCTAGTGATTTCTTCGGCAGCTGTGATGTTGCTCGTAGAAAATACAGGAACGAGAACTCGTTTCTATTAAGAGCATTCCTGAAACCATGCGACATCTCTCCCCGTGACCCTCAGCAGGTGTTTCCCCGCCATCTATGCCGGCACATTCTCCTGGGAATTTCCACCTCAGGAACTGGTGCAGTTCTGATCAGAAAAGAGTTCCAAGCACCCACCGCACTTTACAAAAGCTCAGAAACCCAAGACTGAGTCTTGACAGACAGGAAGGACAGCAGCACACAGTCTTCAGGACAGAATGCTTCCTTTGGGAGGAGTTGATGTGGTTCCTGCTCCTGCGCTCTCTACAGCCCTGGGTTTTGCCATCCACAAGCCTTGTTCTCTAGCTTCCATTGGCTATGGTGCTCACTTCCCTACATGGCCTCATGATGGCCTTCTAACTAATCCCTTTCACCTCTGTCAACAGTTTTCCATTTCTGTTGCCTCCCGACAACACTGATCTCAAAGGCCCCTTCTAACGTTGAGATTCTCTGATCTTTAAAGTCTGAGGTCATTTGGGGGGTGGGGGTGGATTCCTGAATCACCATTGCTCTACAACGTGAGTTCTGACCCTTTGCTTATTGCTGGGCCAGCTTTCTGACAAACGTCAAGAGATGCAGCTCTAAAGAGGGTTATTGTATTCATTGTTCAGAGCCTTTACTGTGGTCACTTGGCCCAGGTGACTTGGCCTTGTTTTGACACAGGACATCATCACAGAAGTCTGGCAGAGAAGGCCTGCTCACATCATGGCACAAGAAAGATGATCATCTAGGGTCCCCATACTCCTTCAGAGTCATACCCTGGTGACCTAACTGCTTTCCACTAAGCCCCACCTTCTAGTAGTGAGAGAGCTGGAGGCTGGCCGTTCATCCAGGGCCATTCAGAAGTGCTGAGACACAGAAACACCTGGTAATGAGCTGCTGGTGGTTCACTTTAAGCCTTTTGCCCATTCTCAGCTCAGGAATCAGATAATTCTGATAACTTTCTTTTGTAGTCTCTCTCTGGTAAACAGTGATGACATTGGGCAGAGAGGTGATAAGGTCAATAGAGAAGACATTGTTAAAGGCTAATTGATCTACCATGGAAGTATAACTATCAGAATCAGTAGAAAAATAAATGTCACAGGGAACTAAGGCGCTGGTGGTTTTAGAAGAGATTCTTCTAGCCCACCTGTCCCAGATGTCAGTGGGGTTTCATCTTATCCCACATCCAGAGATTTTTGCCTTCCTGTTGAAAACACTTAAAAGCCTACCAGATGTTTCCTCTAGAACTGAGTAAAAGCCAATAAAAGATTTACACCTTTAGGTTCTAACAACACACTTGTCTCTCAGCAGACCCTTTGTAGTGATGAGGCGAGCAGGCCTGCTTTTCGTCCTGCCCGGCTCCCCGCACGGCTAGCATTACACCCGAAATAACAACACACAAATTGTATTCTTTTAAACGCTGCCTGGTCCATTACTTCTAGCCTCTTATCGGCTAATTCTCACATCTTGATTAACCCATTTCTAATAATCTGTGTAGCACCACGAGGTGGTAGCTTACCGGGGAAGATTCAGCATGTCTGACCTGGCGGCTGGCTCCATGGTGTCTGGACCAGAGAGGAGAGGCATGGTGATTGCCTCACTTCCCTCTTCCTCCCAGCATTCTGTTCTGTCTACTCCACCCACCTAAGGGCTGGCCTATCAAATGGCCAAGGCAGTTTCTTTATTAACCAATGAAATCAACACAAAACAGAAGACCCTCCCACATCACCCCTTGTGACCCCTGCCTCTGCCCACCTTTCCCTGTGTGCTCCCCCAACAAATATCAGAGTGATGATGGCAGTCCTGTCGCCCAAATGACACTGAGGAAGACAATAGGACATCAGTGTCTCATGAAAGGAAGTAGGCAGGAGGGGATTTGGTCAATGATGCCTATGTATGTCATAGTCTTGGGGACTTCAAACAGGTCAGACAGACCTAGATACAAGCAGCTCCCAATTGAGAGCTGCATATAGCATTAGCCTCCCAAGGAACAACTAACTCAGTGTTGCACAGAACAACTCAATGTTAGGCTGCAACCTTCTCTAGTGGCAACCAAGTAAGAGAAGGGACTGCCATCAACCCCAGCCAGGTCACTCTAAGGGCTTCTAAAAATAAACCACATCAAATTCAGCCTTCCCCTTTGTGGTCTGGTAGCCACAGAAACAGTAGACTATTGTTCTTCCTTGCTTGGTCTCTTCCCTTTCCTTCCTTCTCCCTCCTGCACACCCTTTCTTGTGGTCCTACCTCAGTCACCCCACAATTTCTTATGGAGAGCAGATGTTCCAGGAAGGTGAGTGTGACCTTGCGTCTGCTGTAAATGTGCATTCTTCAGACTCTGTGCTAGAAGGCCCAGAAGTCACAGGATCGATCAGCAGGTATAGTAGAATCGACTGAAAAGGGCAGCAGGAAGAACACCTGATACCTGGAATTTGCTAGTTTAGCAAATAAACTTCACCAAATCTCCTGACATCCCAAACTTAATAAATAACCAAGGGTTACAATAGAAAATGAACCTGAAAATATATGAGCTGAGATTCAAATGAACCCGTTAGAAAAATGGTGATTCTGGGGCTTAATTTTTTTAACAATGAATTTTGGAGTCATGAACAGCTTTGTCTCCCTCTCCTAGAATGTTTGGCAGTGTTGTAACTGGGGACTGAGTGGCTAGCAACTTAGGCACAGCCCAGGAATGCTGCTCAGCAGATTTCAGGACACATCCCAGAACCTTCCATTAAAGAATTATCTGGCCTCAGAAGCCAATAGTGCCCTTGCTGAGAGCCCTGTGTTGTGTCTAAATATCCATCCCAGAGCAAGGTCACTGGGAGACTTCACTGTACAGATTTTAAAGGTACATTGGAGGACAAAAAGGTTTAAAATGTGTTCTGTTTTCCATAAATTGGCATAAGGGAGACACAGAGAAGCAGTCTACAGGATGGAGAAAGCTGAGTCCTGATGAGACTTGAAATATCACATTTAAAATCATCCCCTGATGAAATTTCCTAAGAAGGAAGAAAGATGAGCCATATTCGTCATGAAAAGGTCAATTCAAATACAGAAACAGCAATTGCACAAATGAGTGATTATAATCTTCATGCTGATAAATATGAAAAACTTAACAGAATTGACAACGTCCTAGAAAAACAATGTACCAAAGCAAAATCAAGAAGAAGTAGACACTCCAGAGAGTAGGACTGAAGCCAGATGTTTAAAATCTTCCTGAGGGCAGCAAGACAGATGCCTAACTCCAGTATCCCTGGGACCCAATGATGGAAGAACAATGACTCCTGTGAGTTGTTCCCTGACACCCACGCCCAGGCACCAAGACACATGCAGACACGTAAGTGTAAGAAAACGTTCAGTCTTCCTAGAGCATTGTTCCAGGGAGCTAGAGATTTCTTCTCATACTGGAACTCTAAACAAATGTTTATAGCAGGTTTTCCCCCATAACCCCAAACTAGAGTCATGTAAATGTCATCAACAGGTAAATAGTCAAGACAACCATTGTTCATTCATCCCCTCCCCCCTAAAAAAGAGCAAAATAGTGATACACAATTGATATAAGCCTCAAGGAGAGTGTGTTCAGTGAAAAGGCCAATGTTGGATGCACACTGATTTCACTTGACAGAAGTCACACTACTGTGGGTTAATCCTTTTGTACACTGTAAAGATTTGTCACTCATATTGGTTTAATAAAATGTTGATTGGACAATAGCCAGGCAGGAAGTATGGGTGGGCAACCAGACTAAGAGAATTCTAGAATGAAGAAAGGAAGAGGCACAAGTCACCAACCAGACACAGTGGAAGTAAGATGAGAAAGCCTCACTGAGAAAAGGTACCAAGCCATGTGGCTATCTTAAACAGATAAGAATTATAGGTTAATTTAACTTGTAAGAACTAGTTGATATGCCTGAGCTAATAGGCCAAATAGTTTATAATTAATATAAGCCTCTGTCTGTTTCCATTGGACTGAACGGCTGCAGGATCGGACAGGACGGAAACTTCCAACTACATCACAGAAATGATGGAGCTGGTGTCTGGGTTGTGTGGGAGTCTGACCATGCTGCAGTTCAGTACTAGCAGGCTGGAGCACATGATAAAATACTACCATACTCGGATGCATGAGGAAGCAATGGAATCTGAGCCTGCTCTGAGGACTGTCTCACCGATTCTCGGAGAAGTGATGCAGACCCACCCAGGATGACCCTGTCCAATTCTTCCCGCATAAGCTCTTGCACATCTTTATCTCTTTAAGAGTAGAAAGTTTAAAACATAAATATAAGAAAATAAAGATATTTTCACAGTAGAACTCTGCAGGGGAAGTCCTTCCCCTTCCGGGGAGAAGCAAAGGAGGAAGACTCTTCGATCAATCTAATGAGAAAGTATGGATGAACGTGAGACGAGAAATGGTAAGAAATTACAAATTCATCTTCACTATGACTGTAGATGAACTTTCCCCAAAGTAAAGACAAACAAAATCTGATAATTAATAAAATATATAAAATATCCATTCTGGCCAGGCAGTGGTAATGCACACCTTAATCCCAGCACTCGGGAGGCAGAGGCAGGCAGATCTCTGAGTTCGAGGCCAGCCTGGTCTACAGAGTGAGTTCCAGGATAATACACAGAGAAATCCTGTCTCACACACAAAAAAAAGTTTGGATTTTAAAAGAAAGTTTGAAAATCCGAAAAACTGAACTTTAAAGTGTTTGAATTTTTAAATACTGTGGGACTTTTAAAATTTGGAATATTTTATATTGTGATGTTCACATTAATGTGAGACCTTGGGAATTAATAAGAAAGGAAAGGTGACTTAATAGTGATGTGCTTGTGTGTCAAGTTGACAAGGGGTCAGTTTTGCTAGTTTTATGTCAGTTTTACGTCAGCCACAGTCACTGGAGCGGAGGGTGGGAGGGAGGGGGTTTCAGTTGAAAATTGGTCCATAAGATATTTGGCAAAGCTTACCACCCCTTGATAAAAATCATCAAACAGTAATAGGAAGTAGTGCCATCAGCTGAAGAAGCACACCTGTGAACAGCTCTTGTGGCGTTTAGTGAAAAAAGTGAGTGCTTCCCAAACCAAGATCAAGAGCAAAATGCCTGGCTCACTGTTCTAATCTCTCATTGCCCCACAGTGGTGTCATAAAGAGAGGGGGACAGAAGTAAATCACCTCGTCAACTGGTCCTCCACGTGGAATGTACTAGAAATTCTCCCCCCACACGCCCCATCCTGCCAAAGGATTCTAAAATAATTACAGTTAGACAGGGTTGCAGGATGAAAGGACAACATACCAATCGACTGAGTTCTGCATACTAGCAACACTTAGAGAATTTTTTTTAAATTACAGTAGTGGTACCCCAAAATTGTACTACTTAGTTAAATATATAAATAAAATATGTAAAAATATCCACAAAGGGTACAGTAAAAAAAAAAAGGCTACTGCTAAGAGAAATTAATGAAGAAAAATGGATGTCTATGGGTTAAAATTCTCATTATCTAGATATCACCTCAACGTGGATGGTCTATAGATTTGTTTCAATTCCAATAAAAATCTGAAGAGATCTTCAGTGTAAAGTCAGTGGACTCAGCACAGCCAAATATTCTGAGAGGGAATAAAGAAGATTTGTACTACTTACCTTACAATAACAGTAGCCAAACCTCCTGCATTTTCATAAAAACTAAAACAGGTCAGTGTGGCCAAGTTCTGATTTCAAAATAGACCATCATGTACAACTATAACCAATCACAATTGAGCCAGAAAAGGTGGGTGTCTTAATACAAAAACCGTTGCCTTTGGCCATTACAATTTACCAAGTAAAGATAAATGCAAATGGACTATAGATAGAATTATAATATAGAAAAACCATAAAAATTCTAAAAGAAGCTGGACAGTAGTGGTACACGCCTTTAATCCCAGCACTCGGGAGGGAGAGGTAGGCAGATCTCTGTGAGTTAGAGGACAGCCTGGTCTACAAGCGCTAGTTCCAGGACAGGCTCCAAAGCTATAGAGAAACCCTGTCTTGAAAAAAAAAACAAAAAAAATTATAAAAGAAAATATAGAAAAAAATTCTGTGCTCTTGGATTAGGCAAAAAAAGAAAATAGAATTGGGCCAAAAATTACAATCCATAAAGAAAAGTATAATTTGGATTCTCTTGAAATTTAAGACATTTGTTCTGTGCAGGACACCTGTAGTAAACTGAACTAGTGATAAGATGGAAGTGTTCACAAACAACTACTTAGCATTTGTCTTGATTCTAGAATATCTAAAGAACTTCTAGATCTCTTTAGTCATACCAACAATCCAACTTTAAAAACAAAAAAAAAAGAATCCGAATCAAAATGTTATCAAAAAATTACAAATTACCAATAAAGCACAAAAATGCCCAATGTCATCAGTTACCAAACAAACAAGCAACAACAACAAAAATCCTCAAAGGAACAATACAGAAGAAAATATACTTGATGAACACAGATGAAACGATCCTCAACAAAATACTAGCAGAATACTCACCATGATCAACTTTTATCTGTCTCAGGGTTGTTTCAAATGAATAGATAAATATAATATATGACAATATATTATAAAATATATAAGTAATTATATATAATGAATAAATAAAATGATAGATAAAATCATCTCAAACATGCAGAAAAATCAAAAGATCATCTCTCAAAGGATGCAGAAAATAATGTTTGATACAATTCAATATCCCTTGATTTAAAAACAAAACCCTGATGAAATTTGGTGTAGAGAGCTTATACTCATCATAATAAAGGCTTTTGGTGAGAGATAATTAAACCTAATAACAGATAAATGCAAGATGGGACCCTAGATTGGAGCCTGGGACTATAGTGGCATTTTATTTGTATTTTAATAAAGCTTGTCTGAGGATCAGAAAAGTAAAACAGCCACACTGGCCAGCCTTACAGACCAGGCAGCAAAGACACACATCTTTAATCCCAGTAGGCACACTAGCTTGCCATAGAAACCAGTAGAGTGGTGCATACTCTTAATCCTAGAGCTAGAGAGAATTATAAAATGGGAGGAGACAGCTCTCAGTCTCATTCTGAGGTTTCCTAGAGGCAGGATCACCATTTTTGGACTGAGGTCGAGCTAAAAGCCAGTGGCTGGCTGCTTTGCTTTTCTGGTCTTGAGGCTGAACCCCAATATCTGTCTCTGAGTTTTTATTAATTATGTTTCAATTCTTAAAATAGATCTACAAGCTACCCAAGATGGTTGAAATAGTCTACAACAAAAATGAATAAAGCCTTAGGCATCATAATACCTGATTTAAAACATACTGCAGAGCCACAATAACCAAAACAGTATGGTACTCATATAAAAACAGCATTGACAATAGAAGAAAATCCAGAAACACACATTTTTTTTAAACTAAATTGCCCAAAGCATACAGTAGAGAAAGGTTGTTACTGGCAATAAATGCTGGTACATTAATATAAAAAACAGAGTTGTACTTTTTACCCTGTACAAAAATCAACTCAAAATGGATTGAAGACCTAACTGAGACGTGAAGCAATAAAACTACTGGGGAACAAAATAGGGAAAGCATTTCAGGACAACAGCATAGTCAATGAATTTTTTTATAACCTCCCAAACATGGGGAATAAAAGCAGAAACAGTGAGACAGCAGTGAACTGGTAAACAAGCAGAGGCACAAGGAACAACACACAGGAAGAGGGGGAGTGCCGCTAAGCAATCCTCCTGACAAGTGTGCAATTCTCAAATATATAAGAAACTCAAGCAACAACAACAAAAATCAACTCAAAATAGGCACATAATTTGAGTAGGCACTTTTCAAAAGAAGAAATATGATTGCCCACTATCTGAAAAACATAACTAGTCATCAGGAAAATGCAAACCAAAACTACAATGGAATCTCACCCCAGTTAGAATAGCATTGTAAACCCATGCTGATGGAGAGGTGGAAGGAGGCAGAGACTTAGACAGATTACTCATCAAATGTGAAGAATCAACAGTTATGGAGAGCAGCGCTGGGGTCCTCACTAAAACTAAATCCACCCCTGTTGTAAGATTCAGTCCCCACACTCCTGGACATATGTGCAAATTAAATGAGCAAGTGAAAACGTGTTTGTTGTGTTAGTTATAGCACCAATCCCAGTAACTAAAATTTAAATATTCTACCAACAGATAAATGGATAAAAGTGTAGCATACTGATAAGTTGTAATAGTATTCATTATATAGTATCTTAAGGTGCATATTGAAGTTCAAAGCCCAGATGACCCAGGCAATCCTCAGGGGGGTGGGAACAAAAAAACCCAGACTAATATTGGAGGTATTGTCACACCTGAATTTAATGTGGGACTAGCACACAAGCAGACATGTAGATCAGTGGAATGGAATAGAGGACCCAGAGAAACAGAAGTCCATACAACTTGAGTTTTTATTATACACTGGAGAAAAAAATAAAACAGCATATTCATAGATGGGAACATTGATATCAATACATAAAAGAATTAAACTAGGTCCCAATCTCTCGCCTTGCACAAAATTCAACTCCATTCGGATCAAAGACCATAACATAAAACCTTGAAATCTGGAACTGCTGGAGGAAAAGGCAGGGAGTACCTCTCAAGACAGTTATAGATGAGGACTTTCTAAACCGGACCCTATGAGCTGGTTCACGTCAACTTGACACAAGCTAGAGCCATCAGGGACAAGGGAACCACAACTGAGACAGTGTTCTCACTGGATTGGCCTGTTGGCCAGTCTATGGCACACTTTCTTGACTAAAGATTGGTGTGGGAGAGCTCAGTTGGCTGTGGGAAGTGGTCCTAGTTGCTGTAAGAAGACAGGCTGAGCAAGCGATAAGGAGCAAGCCAGTAAACCGCACCCCCGCGGCCTCCGCATCAGCTCCTGACTCCTGTTCCTGCCTTGACTTTCTGTCCCAGCTGCCCTCAGTGATGCACTCTGATGGGGAAGTGTGAGGGAAATAAGCCCTTGAACTCAGTTTCTAACAGCTCAGGGAGCTTGGAAGACAGTGCTGAGAGAAATGCGAACTGAGGAGACGGAGCTCAAGAGGTTTCAGAGGGGAACAATATTAGCAACTGAGTCAGAGATCATTCTTATGGTATTCTGACAGAGAATCTGACTTCTTTTCCTCTGTCCTAAGAATCTGACACACTTCCTCCAACAAGGCCACACTTTTCTAATAGTGTTGACCCTATAGGCCTATGGGGGATATTTTGATTCAAACCCCCACATGCAGTTCCCTGCACTTTTCTGAAGTATCAGAACAGCACTACCAGGAAGCCAGAACATGCATGGCAATCCAAAGATCCTAGAATATCCAGAACATGCATGACAACCCAAAGGTCCTGGAGTAGCCAAAGCAACCCCATAAGAGATAAAAAAAAAAAAAAAAGAAGCTCTAGCCTGCAGAAGAGTGGTCTTGGCATAGGGACTGAAAAGCGGACAATAGTAATGGAGCCTAGAAGTGGATACAACTTACATACTCAATTGATTTTTGAACAAAGAACCAAAATAATAAAATGTGGAAAGAAATTGCTGAAATAGAAACAGGGAAACAAATGACAGAAAGAGAGGAACTTGACAGCTGTTGTATTTGATACTCAAAAAATTATGATTCATACTTTTAAGGTAACAGCTGAAAACAGAGACGTTTTAAAAGCAAACACAAGTTTGTGATTCAGGGAACAGTCCAAACATTCAAGATAGAAAATACAACACTAACAAATTGAGTATTTGATTCCATCAAAGTGAACCAGAGCCACTCATTAAAGTGGAAGGAAGCACTCAGGCAGGAGCATCTCTGTGAGTTCAAGGCCAGTCTGATATACAGAGTGAGTTCTAAGACAGCCAGTACTACACAGAGAAATCTTGTCTTGAAAAATCAAAAAAAAATAAAGAATAAAATGGCATAAAATGGAAGGAAAAACCACAAAACAACAAAACATGCATCTAAAAACTTACATGTGAAATAGAGTCCTATACCCTATGATGCAAGACAAATCCAGTTTTTAAAATGTTGAGATCCAAACAGAAGATCCAAATAACTCACAGAGAAAGATAAGTGTGAATGGCAAAAGGATGGAAAAGATACTCCTCAGCATTATTCATTAGGCCATACAAATTAAGGCCATCATTAAATTCTACCATTTAGTCAACAGAACACTAAAAATATGTTTGATAGTATCAAATGTTGGCAAGACTGTGAAGCAATTGGAACTCTTAGGCCTTGACAGTAGCCCTGTAAAAATGTATGACCAAGCTAGAAAACACTTGGCTGTACTGAGTTAGAGTAAATACACATCAGCTGCACAGTCCAGCAGCTGCACTCCTGGGTATCTGCTTAAGACTAATAAAAAACATATGTCAACCAAAAGAAGCAAATGTTTACAGAGTGTTATATATATATACTGGATGCCAGGTGTCTACCAAGAGGAAAATGAATGACTAGTCTGAGTTTTTGTTTTTCCATATGGAGTTGAGTACTGGTCTTTCCAGGTCTGTGGAGAATTGTGCTGGGATTTTGATAGAGATTGCATTGAATCTGTAGATTGCTTTTGGTAGGATTGCCATTTTTACTATGTTGATCCTACCTATCCAAGAGCATGGGAGATCTTTCCATTTCCTGATATCTTTTGCAATTTCTTTCTTCAGACAGGTCTTTCACTTCTGTGGTTAGTGTTACCCTGAGATATTTTATGTTATTTGTAGCTATTGTGAAGGGCGATCTTTCTCTGATTTTTTTCCCAGCACCTTTATCATTTGTAAATAGGAGGGCTACTGATTTTTTTTTTTTAGTAGATCCTGTATCCTGCAACATTCCTGAAACTGTTTATCAGCTGTAGGCATTCCCTCATTGAAATTTTGGGATCACTTATGTATACTAGCATATCATCTGTAAATAGCGAAGTTTGACTTCTTTTCCAATTTGTATCCCTTTGATCTCCTTTCGTTGTCTTATGGCTCTAGAGAAAATTAGGAGGGGGGAGAAGAAAGCGTGGA
The DNA here is from genome assembly GCA_025134845.1 of Neodon shergylaensis. Classification (NCBI taxonomy): domain Eukaryota; kingdom Metazoa; phylum Chordata; class Mammalia; order Rodentia; family Cricetidae; genus Neodon; species Neodon shergylaensis. The sequence continues at coordinate 8,102,037 of JABTXL010001118.1, forward strand.
GGGGGACGGGAGGAAGGGAAGGAGAAGGAGAACATGAGGGAATAGGATGCTCAAAAAGGTGAAGGACAGTGAGGGAGAGAAAGGAAAGAGATATCTTTATTGAGGGAGCCATTAAAGGGCTATCAAGAAACATAACACTAGGGAAATTCCCAGGAATTCTCAAGGATGACCCCAGCTAAGACTCTAAGCAACAGAGGAAAGGACACCTAAATTGACCTTTCCCTGTAATTGTCATCATAGAACCTTCTCCCAGCAACCACTGAAGTAGATACAGAGACCTACAGTGAAGTACTGGGCCGAGCTACCTGATACCAGCCCAAGAGAGGGAGGAGCGATAATATGAGCAAAGGGGTCAAGACCATGATGGTGATACCCACAGAAACAGCACACCTGAGCTGGTAGGAGCTCACTGACTCTGGACTGATAGCAGGTGAACCTGCATAGGACCAAATTAGGCCCACTGAGTGTGGGTGAATGTAGGGGACATCTGTGCGGCTTGGACAGTCTGTGGGGCCACTGGCAGTGAGACCAGGATTTATCGCTAGGGCTTGAACCGGCACATAGGAGCACATTCTCTTTGGAGGGATACCTTGCTCAGCCTAGATATGGGGGGTGGGGATGGGGCTTGCTCTTGCCTCGAAGTGAAGTGTCAGACTTTGATGACTCCCCAAGAGAAGCTTTCTGAGGAGTGGATGGGGAGATGGGGTGGGGGGAAGGTGGAAGAATGGGGAGAAGGGGAGGGAGTGGGAAAGGGCATAGCTATGTAAAATGAGAAAAGATTATATTTAAAAATTCTTAATAAAAAAAGAGAAAAAGAACAAGTGTTCCCTCTTCAAGGCTACACTTTCGTTGTTGCCCACATTGTTCAAGACAAATGTTGGAAAGATAAACATGTGCAGGAATACATAGGCTCATGTCAATACCTAGACACAACCGCCATGTTTAAAACAAAATGTAGAGAAGACAAGCCCTTCGCCCAATAAAGAAATGAAAGCTCACAGTCTGATGACGCCATTCTCCATTTTCCCTGTGTTCCAGGATGGGAGCGCGTCCTTAGTCCTTAAGCCTTAGGACAGAAGGCAAAGGGTCTGAGCTCCTTAGAAATTTGCCTGGAGCGAGCGTTGTTGGCGTACTGCCTTTAATCCCAGCCCTCAGGAGACAGAGGCAGGCGGATCTCTGTGAGTTTGAGGCCAGCCTGGTCTACAAGAGCTAGTGCCAGGACAGGCTCCAAAGCTACAGAGAAACCCTTATCTCAAAAAGAAAGGAAGAAAGGAAGAAAGGAAGGAAGGAAGGAAGGAAGGCAGGCAGGCAGGCAGGAAGGAAGGAAGGAAGGAAGGAAGGAAGGAAGGAAGGAAGGAAGAAATTAATTTTCCTGGAAACTCTAAAGTCTGACAACAAACTGACAGAACTCCTTCCCCACCTGTAACCTGGTGACACAGGCCTCCAGCGAGCCTGCTCCTAACCTCGCCATAACCTGCCCCAACACTCGGTCAATAGGACTGACGGTGCTGAATGACCTGGAAGCCGTCTCTAGAGGGTCCCTGTGCCCACACAGGGCAAGGTCCTCACTTTCACAGGACAGCCAGGGGTCATGTGCACACACTTTCATGTAAGAGCTTCCTGCCTTCAGCTATCCGATGGTTTCTCCCACCAGAACCATCTTCGGGGGTGCTGCTGTGAAAAACTTTTCTTAGAAATTTCTAGAATGTATGCTGGGCGGTGGTGGCGCATTCACTAAGGAGGCAGGGACAGGCAAATCTCTCTTGAGTTCAAGGCCAGTCTAGTCTACAGAACTAGTTCTTGGACATCCAGGGCTGTTACACAGAAAAACCCTGTCTCGAAACACACTCCTCACAAAAAAAAGAAAAAGAAAAAGAAAGAAAGAACTTCTAACTTCTAGAATTTACCTGAACTTGCCTAACTGAAGCAATGACAGGATGTGGAGAAGTGACATCATAACATTAATTAGTCCAGGTAACTTCCCCTAGTACCTACACAGAGCCTCAAAGGCTGCCCAGCCCTGCAGCTGGCACAGACACAGTGAGCGTGAGGTGGGCAGGCGCACACCTGGACGGGCACAGCCTGCGCGTGCCCTCTACCCGGGCTACGCGAGGTCTGTTGCAGAGCAGGTCTGAAGAGAGCTGACAGATTTACCTGATGAGAATATCTGGAGGGTACGGAGCAGGCATTTGTCTCAGGTAGAGAAATGGTTACTTTGATAGGTTTCTCCCGGGAAAGGTTGGGGAAGGGCAAAGACGTTGACCCCCGAGCTAAACATCAGAGCTATGAACAGCCGCCAAGCCAATCCTGCTGATTCCCCTGCCTGGAAACGACAGGCATCAAAGGAGAGATTAAATTAGAGCATCGAGTTTAAAATCACGGATGGGCTGTCTGTCTTTATCGGCTCACATCACTAATGAAATCTGAATCTCCGTGGAGAGGAGTGAGGAAACTTCAGGAATAGAAGGGGTGTTGAGTGGGACAGTGTTTAGAAACCGGTCGCCCGGGAGAACGAGGTGTTTAAAATGAATCAGCCGGCCTTGACACTGCCATCCTGGCTCCGCTTCCTCGGGGAAAGAGATCACTGGGAGAGAAAGAAAACGCAAACACAAATAAGGCCTGCCAAGAGCCTTTTTACCACACCAGGGGTTGCCATAGGCCCCTTGCAGGGGCAGAAGCCGCTGTAGTGCTTGGACTGTCCCCAGAGAGGGCCGGTTTGCTGCCGTCTGGTGTTTGAGCCCTCACCTGTGGCCCAAGGACCACCCCACCCCCGTCCTGCACCGGCCTCCCCATTTAGCAGTGCTGTGAGGGCCTGCCATCTCAGCAAAGCCAGCAAGGCTTGGGGAACCAGTGCCAGCTCTGGGTGGAAACCGTGAGCAGGTGTCCCTCCTTCAGAGCGAGCAGATCTGCGTTCAGATCATGACTCTGTCACATTCTGTGGAGCACTGAACACAGAACCCAGCAGCATTCTGGTCTTGGAGCCTCCATCTGCAAAATCTACCTGATGGGGTAAAAATGGCAGAGGGAGCACTTGGCACCCACAAGGCTCCAGGAATGTACCCATTCTCCTTCCTCAGGTTCCCTCAAGATTTCCACTGTATATACAAGTGGATGCCTATGTTTAATTTTGTTTACTGAATAGGCACCTCTGGTGAGTTCTCAGCCCTTTGAAGTGCAACCAGCAGACAGAGGCTCTGTGCGTGGCGTTTCTCAGGAAAGCGCCTTCTCCCGCCCCGTACACCCCCCCCCCCCCGTGGTGCTCCAACTGGTTTTCACATTCTGAGAGGATCTAGGCAGGGCTCTCCTCCAGGTCTCCAGCACTGGTTTCTTGTTTTGTTTTGTTTTGTTTTTCCGTGACAGGGTTTCTCTGTAGCTTTGGAGTCTGTCCGGAAACTAGCGCTTGTAGACCAGACTGGCCTTGAACTCACAGAGATCCACCTGCCTGGTGGGATTAAAGGCGTGCACCACCGTGACCTGGCCAGCACTGGTTTCTTTAAGCACTTCTACCTGGGGAATTTTAGGATTGACAGGATCTGGCAGAAGCATCTTTGATCTTTCACTGTCTTGCGTTACCTCAGTTTTCTTTTATGATGCTACAGCCTGGGACTGTGTGAGGCTCCGAGGCAGAAAGTGAGTGTCCTTCAATACCTGCTTTGCTCTGGCTGACTTGTGCCCCCTTGGGAGAGTGGGATGTAAGGGGAGACCATAGGGTGTGTTAACTAGACCTGAGATCATCATCTCAGAACCTGGGTGTTTTGGAGACAGAGGCTTTAAAGGAGCAATTAGGTTGAAATGAGGTGGGAAGAGCCTTCTCCAAGGACTACTGTCTTTATGGGAATCATGGATGGAGCGCTGCCTGAAAGAATGACCTCAGAAGAAATAAACCCTGCTTCGCCTTAGCTCCAGATGTTGAACCTCTAGAGCTGTAAGAATGAACTCGCTGTAAGCCTCCTAATGGAGACCCTACCAGAACGATGCCGTATCAGTGACTGGGAGATGGCACATAGAACCGCATCCTTCTACAGGGGTGAAAGGCACTTGCTGAGAAGGGCTAAGGAATGGCTGGGGGGGAGGGGGCATGTGCTTGCTGTACGAGCACGAGGACTAAGTCTGGGTCCCCAGCAGCTACATCAAAGTTCTATAGATGGTCCTCCCAGTAGTGGCAGCACTTGGGTAAACATGGCCATTCTCTTAAGAATGCCTGCACCTCACTACCCAGAACCAGAACCAGGGCTATGAATTGGCCCACCCCAACATCCAGCCCATCTGTGATCTGCTGAAGCACGTGAAAGAGCCAGTCCTGCAGACCCAAGGCTGAAGGATCTGCATGACTCAGGGCAACAGCAGGATAAACAAGGGGAGACCCCAGGGAGGGCCCAGCATCGATTGTGTAGCAGAAACCAGGGGCCTCAAACCAGACCGATGACTTGGCAGTGAACACTCGGAAGTAAAGATGTATGGACAAGAGGATTTACTGCGTGACTCACTGTGCCACCCTACAGCTTCCATGACAAGATTGATTTTTTCCTTTTCTTTTTTTCTCCTAAATTTTATTTTATTTTGGGGGGACGTTGCAAGGGCAGAGGGCGGATACGAAGGGACAGGAAATGAATGGGATGGAGATACATGATGTGAAAGACACAAAGAGTAAAGAAAGAGAAAGTTTAAAAATGTCTTCAGCTCTCAGGTTCTCCAGAGTCCTGTGGGACAAACGGAGAGCGCTGAACTTCAGGTACAGGTTCTTAGAGACCACACGTGGAGACCCAGGGTCGTGGGAGCCTGTGGGGCTCCTGGTGACCCTTTCATTTCTGATCCCACCTGATGCAAGTACAGAAGCTGTCCAAGGCATATAGTCCACAAGTGACCAGCCTCTGCTGGGTCATCTCCCTCAACAAAGACCTCACCACTTGAGAGGCCTAGTTTCCCATGGCCATGGTCACAGATGGGGTTGGGACCACAAGCAGACAGTCCTCGAGTGACCTGGTCGACCTACAACTTTTCCCTGTGATCCTGTCCCAGCCCTCAAGAGCAAAGTGAATCAGTCAGCCCTTTCAGCACTGGCTACAGAGGTGCCCCAGAGCTCTAGTGGTCTCATTGGTGCCGCAGAAACCTGAGGGCCATCAGAAGCACCGGGTACCTCTGTTAGGTCTTTATAGTCCACCAACTGCAGAAGTACTCATGCCTGCACATCATACCTATTTGAAACATTGCACATTATTGAAAAGAACAATTGATCTCAGCCTTTTGTTCCTAAATCACTGAAATCACTAACTAGTGTGTGTGGTGAGGGGGTGGGGGTGGACATGGCACATTCACTCCAACCTTGGAATGAACTTAGAGCTGACCACCCTTTACTTAGTCCATGATGAGTCTTGGTGGGTGCTGTGTGAAAATGCTCTTTTACCCTGTAAAGATTTGTCACTCGTATTGGTTTAATAAAACACTGATTGGCCAGTAGCCAGGCAGGAAGTATGGGGGGGGGGGGACCAGACTAGGGGAATTCTGGGAAGAGGAAAGGCTCAGTCTGTAGTTACTAACCAGATGCAGAGGAAGCCAGATGAGAACGCTGCACTGAGAAAAGATACCAAGACACATGACTAAACATAGATATAAATTATGGGTTAATTTAAGTTATAAGAGCTAGTTAATAATAATCCTGAGCTAATAGGCCAACAGTTTGTAATTAAGGTAAGCCTCTGTGTGTTTCTTTGGGACTCAATGACTGCAGGATAGGGTGGAACAAAAACTTCTGCTTACAGGTGGCCATGCCAGAGGAGCAGCAAGTAGCAGCTGACTTCAGAGAACTGGCACACCAACATGCAAGTCACTGGTGGGTGAATTCCCAGCAGCTCCAAGGGCTTTGGCCCCAGAGCATCTCTTACTGCTGCTGTGCTGTGTCTTTACATGTTTGCTGCTACCATTTTTTTTTAGTCTCTGGCATGGTGTGAATGGGTGGAGGGAGATCCCCACTGCCTTTAATATAATGTTATTATCTCATGGAAATATTCTTTTCTGCTGGGCATTTTTACCTGTGGATTATTATGAAGATGATTTCCTCCTCAGATGTACTATTTAACTGAAGCAATGAGTTTAAACAATAATAGTTTAAATAAAGTTTTGATGATCAAGAGTCTTTAATATAGTAAGGGATTATGATAAAGGGTAGCTTAGTGGTAAAAACCAATATACATAAAAGCAATATGTGATGTTGTCCCACCCTTGATAAAGCAGCGGCTGCAGAGGACAGAAGATAACAAGGAAGTATCACATAACTGGAATACGTGAATTTCTCTTGAGGACCAGGCAGTAGCTCAGGTTAATGATTAAGAGAAACAGTTGACTCCCAGAAGCCCAACTAGCTCAAGTTTTTTAATCTTAATGTTTAGAGATGTGTACATAGGTTTCAATGTGTATCATAGCTAAAACAAGCTTTAAAAATGACTTAAGGTTAGATTAAGATGTTTGTGTTAATAGCTTTGAGATGAAAAACCTTGGGAAAGTATCTGAAGTTTAGATAGGCACATAGTTGAGTGAGGGACTCATCAAGGCCAGGGAACAAGAACACAGCGGCCCAGTTATTATTAGCTGGTGTGCCTTCCCTGCTAGGATTGGTGGGTGATCAAAGATGATGGTTAATTCCTTGTACCCATGTCTGCCTTGCTTTCCTGATATATATATATATATATATATATATATATATATATATATATATATAAACTTTTGATGAGTGGATATGCACCTTGAGGATTTAAAATAGAAATGGCTGTTTGTTTTTTATATATGAAAGTTTAGGTTTGTGATTCTTCTAAGATTACCTTTTGAGATAAGTAATACAATGATTGGCCTTTCTATGTAATGGCAAAACGCAGCCTGCCAGCAAAAGAACTGGCTGAGGAAAGAAAGTACCTTGCTTTCTTACACTCTGCTAATCTACAAGTTGCTTGGACATGGATGCATGTGGGTTCTTGGGACAACTTGTTTTTTCCCTTTAATGCATTAAACATTTAATCATGTAAGGGAGATAGAAAACATGTTGTTTTTTACTTGTATTCATTGTAATCATTCACTTGAAAAATTGAATGTAACCACATTGTAATTTTTGTATTGCTTGGAAGATTTTGCTGAGGTATATAAGCTGTAAGGGGGAAAATAAAGTTAGTTAGAGGGAAGACATCAAGAGAGACAGAAGGGGTACATCTGTATAGATGTAAGAAAAGAAAAGAAAACCAGAGAATAGAGAATAGACCCTAAGAGAGAAAGAGTGTGTGTATGTGTGGGTATACGTGCGTGCGTGCGTGTGTTCCCTTTTTTGCCAGTCCCAGAGAGCTAAATTTAACCCCCTTACCAGTTACAAAGAGTTAAGTTTTACTCCCTCAGATAAAAAAAGCCAAGTTAAGAGATTAGTTTGCTGACTCCATGGGATCCCCCCAATTCCTGAGCTTCTGGAGGCTGGTCCTCATGGCAGTGATAGATTCTTTTTTTTTTTTTATTTTTCCTGGTTTTATCTTGACTAAGATTTAGAGATCATGCTGTCACAGGTAACATCATCATCTATCAGGTAACATCATCATCTATCAGGTATCATCATCATGTAACAGGTAACATCATCATCTAACAGGTAACATCATGGTGTAACTAACAGGTAGTTACAGAAAACCCACACAATAACAAACACTGTTCTTCTTGAGACAATGAACAACGATTAATAAAAACTCAGAGAGAGAAACTGAGGTTCAACTTGAAGACCTGAAAAACCAAGCAGCCAATCACTGGCTCTTACCTCAACCACAGTTCGAAATGACAATCCTGCCTCCAGGAATCCTCTGAATGAGACTGTGTGTGAGAGCTGTCTCCTCCCATTTTATAATCCTCTCTAGGGCTGGGTTTAAAGGCGTACACCACTACCACTTGGTTTCTATGGCAAACTAGTGTGGCTACTGGGACTAAAGGTGTGTGTCACCACTGTCTGGTCTGTAAGGCTGACCAGTGCAGCTGTTTTACTCTCTGATCTTCAGGCAAGCTTTATTTATTTATTTTTTAATTTTTTTAAAATTTATTTATTTATTAAAGATTTCTGTCTCTTCCCCGCCATGCTCACCTTACTAGACCTGGATGGAGGTGGGTGGTCCTTGGACTTCCCACAGGGCAGGGAACCCTGATCGCTCTTTGGCCTGACAAGGGAGGGGTACTTGATTGGGGGAGGGGGAGGGAAATGGGAGGCAGTGATAGATTCTTATTCAGGATTCACTTTCATGGCAACAACCACTGAAAATCCAGCTTGCCGAAGATGTGCCCCCAAGCAGACTGCAGCACGATCACACCTGAAACTATCAATTACATCATTCCAGCAGTGCACACCATATCTAATGTGTCCCTAAAAGTTAAGAAACCCTAACGTAAGCTCTGTGACATACGGGGTTCACAGTACACAACTCAGAGACTCCAACCTAGTCCTAAGCAGTGACTTGACCTGTATCTGGGATCAAGCCTCCTATTTATTTCTACGTCTATAAAATTGGGTCAATTATGGGTTTAAGTCAGATGGGTCCTGTGAAAATTAAATGAGATTTTAACTGTCTGGCCTCAGCCCTGGCATAAAGGCCTTTCTACTCGTTTTTATCTGCATAACAAGTTACTGTCATATCCAAGGCTTTACACACCACATATTGATCAGCTCGATGTTCTGCCAGGAGACCTGGCCTCAACGGTTTTCTGGCTGCCCTCCATTCAGGTCAGCCAGGACTGTGAGGTCAGAGGAAGCTGGAGAAGATGCAGTCCTAGGTTGGGGCAGTGGGGAGGGGCAGAATTCATCTTCTTGGAGTCCTAACGCTGAGGTCCCACTCTTTTGCTGGCTGCGGGCTTGGGGCCACCCATAGTTCCCAGACATAGCAGGTTCCTGCTGGTCAATGGGACAGTGTCTCTCAAGTCTGGGAGGACAATCGTTATGTGATGAGTTGAAAACAGGGGTGGCGTTTTCCATAGGAAGCTAATGAAGGGAGTGGTAGCCCATTTTTTTTTTTACCATATTCAAGTCATAGCATTTACCCACTGTATCATAGAGGGTGCTATTACAAAATGGGATGATCTGGTGGCTATCGTGGGTTGTATTTATTGTGTCCTTGAAGATCCCTTAGACAAACTAGGCTCAGGGTGTCCACTGATTCCTATATGACAAAGTTCAAGTTCCCAGATCTGCCGTCTGTAATACCCTCAGAAGACATTTGCTTGGGGGGAAGGGGGAAGGTGACAGGACTATCATGCTGGCTTTATTGTACAGAGAAAATAAACCCTGTAGAGAGCGATGTGTGGCATATCAGAAACACCTTCTCTTCTCATTTATTCTTTCTTGATTTATTAAACAATCTTAAACAGTTTCTGTCATTCAGGTACCTTACTGACCCTGAATAGGGATGAGGAATAAGGAATATCCTTCTAAATGGTTCGTATATACCACTTCCCAAAGACCCACAGTGGACGCAAATGCTGTCATTTGAATTAAGCTATGGCTGCACAGCCCATTCACTAGCCTATAACTCCATCTCTGGTCCCTGGGGAGTGTTCCTGCTCTGAAGAAATAGACTGGGAACTGGTGGAGTCCTCAGACAGGGGAAGGGGAGTAGCAGACTTCATGAGCCAAACTCTCTAAAGCTAGCATTGTTTTAATCTGTAGGTAGGTGACTGTTAAACTTTCCAGTACGTGAACCCATATTTTCATTAGTCCAGAATACATATGGAAAGACCATATCCATCCTGATGAGCTGCACATGGTTTTTGTTTGTTTGTTTGTTCGTTTGTTTGTTTGTTTTTTGAATCCTCAATTGGTCTTCCAAGGAAGACAACACTGTTATACCTGAGCTGATAGCATTCTAAGCAAGCACGGTGTTAATGATTTGGGACAGGGCCAGACAGCCAGACAGTATATGTTGAATGCAGTGTGTATTTGTGTGTGTGTGTGTGTGTGTGTGTGTGTGTGTGTGTACGTGAACACAAATAAATTAATCCCACACTAGCTCAGGATGAAGTGTAATAATTTAGGGGAAACTCACAGATCACAGTCCTCTTTTACAAACAAGGAACAGGAACCGAATCCAGTATCCAGGTGAGAAGAGAGAGAGAGAGAGAGAGAGAGAGAGAGAGAGAGAGAGCAAGAGAGCAGGCACATGCGCACTTTTGGTACCAGGCCACATGGTCACACCCAACCTGGTCCAACCTCTCAAAGGCCATTGGCTGAAGGAAGTTCCCCATAACTCCCCCTTTTGTCTAAATGAGAAAGTTTTAAATCCAATACAAAACTATATACGAAAAGAACCAATATCAAGTATAAAAATTAGAATTATAACCAGAGTAAACAATATTAAGAAACATATGCTAAATGGTTTAATAATCATTCTATCCTAAGGAGTCTAAGTCTTGTATTAGAAATGGCTTGGCTAAGTCATGAGAGGAAAGTAACTACAACTATCTAGTCTTTAACCCCACTGAAGACCTGAGAAGGGAAATATTATTACTTGAGTGAATAGGAAGTACAATCAAGCAGCTTCCGAAATATACAATAAATGACAGAGACAACTGGTTACCTGGGCAATCACACAAAGTCTCATTTGCAACATTGGAGCAACCAACTTTGGCTAAGGCCTAAAGTAACTACAGACCATGTTAAGAGGCAGGAAAATATTTTAGAACTGTCTTACTCTGTCTTGGCAAGGTTTGACAGTCTTGTTTCTTGTATCCTGCTTGTCCTGTCCAGACACCATGTAATTTGTCAGTGGTGGAGGCATGGGCAGTTTCTTGCCCAAAGGCCAAGAAGAAAACAAGCCAAGTGGAGTGTCTTTGGTGCTCAACATTCTATCATGAATAGATCCGTGCTGCCAGGAGGAATTGTGTCTTATGTCAACAGAACCCTAAATCATTTAAATGCCATATTCTACAGTTCTTTGAAGTAGGTGAAGATTATCTATGTCTATGCAGAAAACAATCTCTATGTATCTAAAGAACCTATTTAGTCTAACTGTAAGTATGACAAACATGGATGACTATTGACCTATAATACTTAAAACCTGTAGCTCCCAAGTTCCCATTGAGGAGCGGAAGGAAGGAGAACATGAGCAAGGAAGTCAGGACCACGAGGGGTGCACCCAACCACTGAGACAGTGTGGCTGATCTATTGGGAGCTCACCAAGGCCAGATGGAATGAGACGGAAGAAGCATGGGATAAAACCGGACTCTCTGATCATGGCGAACAATGGGGGCTGATGAGAAGCCAAGGACAATGGCCCTGGGTTTTGATCCTACTTCAAGTTCTGGCTTTGTGGGAGCCTAGCCAGTTTGGATGTTCACCTTCCTAGACATGGACGGAGGGGGGAGCACCTTGGACTTTCCACAGGGCAGGGAACCCTGACTGCTCCTTGGACTGGAGAGGGAGGGGGAGAGGAGTGGGGGGGGGAGAAGGGTGGAAGGAGGGGGAGGGAAATGGGAGGCGGGGAGGAGGGGGAAACGTTTTTTTTTCTCAATAAAAAATTAATAAAAAAAAAAGACTAAGACTTTATATTAGAATATTAAAAAATCTTTAAACAACTATGCAGCTTAAAGAACAATGGGCTCAAAATTTAAATAATGTATAAGTATCTTGATCAGAAGTAGAAATGTATAGTGCAATATGATAAATATATCCTAAAATTATATCAATATATAAAATGTCTTAAACAGAGATAGAAACATGCCTGCATACAATATGGAAAAATAACTTTTTACAGGTGTGCAAATATTATAAAGAGAAATAGGAGCATATTTAATATAACAAATATAATTTGAATTTGTATCAATATACAAGAATTTATACAAACATAAATTGTCTATAAATAATAGCTCACAAATATTCTATTACTCACTATCATTATTATGTGAGTTACCTCACACTAATCTATCTATTATCCCATTCAATTTCTTCTTTTTTATAGTGAGATCCCTGAGCCTACAAAATTTTCACCTCAATCCCCAACCCTATATCACTTATAATCAACCCCTCATTGATGTTTCTAACCCTGAGGACAAACTTTGTTGGGAAAGGGGATGTTGTCTTTTAAAATTACTTTTAGTTGTCATGGGGACGATGCTCTTTTTATGGGATCTTGTAAAACTAAAAGGATGGTTAAGTTTTAAGATTACTGTCTGGTATAATTGAAAATTGTCTCTGAGTTGTCAATAGGGTTTTTTTTTTTTTGAAGTTTTTATTTGAAGTTCTGGCCAGAACGTTGTAAGACAGTGTACCATTTTAGCTAACCAAGTTGGATCCATCTTAAGCAGCTGGTACCCAAAACCAGTCTTATAGTAGTGCTATCAGAATTATGACATCATGCCAACCAGGTGGAGTTATTGATGTGGGGCCCCATCTTCTTCCTGGAAACTTTAAAGATTACTGCAGAAAAATTTATGTTTTATTGTGGAAAGCTTAAGCATTATTTATAAAGATATATATTTAATGAAAGACAATATAGACCAAAATAGGTATGGAGAAAAGTAAACTTTGTTTTCCAAAAATGTGGGCCCATTTCTACCTTGTCTGACGTCAGAGAGTTGGAGGTTACTCAAATGATTGGCCAGCATATTTAGGAGTCCCAACTCAAAATGTAATAGCTTAATTCTTTTGACATTAAAATAGCTTCATTCAATCCTAACAGATGGTCAGGATATGCAAACTACTTCTGCTCCTTCTTTTGTAACTATGAGGTCACCTGGGGAAGGGGCGGCCCTCAGGATATGTGACCTAGATCAGTTTGGCTACCTGAACAACAAATGCTAATGATTTGATATATCAGAATGATAAAGTGATTGGCTGTATGAATTATCCTTTGTATCATGTTAATAAAGTCCTTTGTTACCTTCTCAACCCATTTACATTGGGTATAAGAGCTATAAAAAAAATAAACGTGGAAGATTGCAGCAATCACTTAAATGCACTCCCAGTATTATTCTATGGTTTCTGTTCTGTTATTCTTCAAGCATCTCTGTATTCTTTACTTATATTTCTAGATTCTCATGCCCCCCTACCCTGTCAAGAAGTGCTTTTGTTGAGGATGGTCCACAGTGTGTGTATATGTGTGTGTGTGTGTGTAATGTAGTAATTTGAATGTAATTGGCACCATAATCTCATAGGGAGAGACACTAATAAGAGGTGTGGCTTTGTTGGGGTGGGTATGGCCTTGTTGGAGGAAACGTGATTGGTTAATAAAGAAGCTGCCTCGGCCTGTGGCAAGGAAGAATATAGCTAGGCAGGAAAATGTAACTGAATGTAGGGAGAAAGAAGGTAGACTCAGGGAGATACCATGTAGCTGCCCAGGAAGCAAAATGTGAGGTAACAAACCACAAGCCTTGTGGTAAAATATAAAATAATAGAAATGAGTTAATTTAAGATGTAAGAACTAGCTAGGAATATGCCTGAGGCATTGGTCAAACAGTGTTGTAATTAATATGATTTTTGTGTGATTATTCGGGTCTGGGTGGCTGGAAAATGAAAGTGCAGTCTTCATCTACAAATGGCACCTAAACCTTTGACAAGAATTTCCACATAAAGCCTGAGAACACTTTTTTTTTAAAGACAAGAACAGAGTCAAGGGCAGCTTCTTGGTAATCATCTTTCCTTTGGTAGACTCTATGTGCTGGCAGCAAGCAGGGTTGTGGCTCCTTTAAGAGAAGCATCCTAGCTCAGCTTTAGCAGCAAAAACCTCGCAGCTCTTTTAGGAGGCTCTGCCATTAATCACTTAAATGTTTATGAGCAATCAGCATCAGGCTTCTTGGTGGTGCCATGGACCTACAAACTCCACAGAGCAGTTCCCACCAGTACCTGTGAAATGAAGCTAGACTCTCAGAAAGCTAAGGAATGAGCAGAGCAGCTACCAAAGCTGCTGCTTGAATCCTAGCTATGCCGCTTAGCAGATTAAAGATTCATGCGCTCAAAAAAAGATCGAGATATACAGTAAAGACAGATTCAGATGAAAAAAAAACTCTAAATTTACAGTGTGTTTAAAAATATATGTAGACATGGACAGAGGGGGGAGGGCCTTGGACTTTCCACAGGACAGGGAACCCTGACTGCTCTTTGGACTGGAGAGGGAGGGGGAGAGGAGCGGGGGGAGGGGGAGAAGGGTGGGACGAGGGGGAGGGAAATGGGAGGCCGGGAGGAGGCGGAAACTTTTTTTTTCTTTTCTTTTTCTCAATAAAAAAAAATATATGTAGACTTGGGAGAGAAAAGAAAAAGAATAAAGTCCTTAAAAAAAGAAATAGAGTATCCAGGCATAGTGACGCACACTTTTAATCCCAGAATTTGGCAGGCAGAAGCAGGTAGATCTCTGTGAGTTCAAGGCCAGCCTGATCTACAGAGTGCGTTCCAGGATGGTCAAAGATACACAGAAAGAAACCCTTTCTCAAAAAACTAAAAAATTAAAAAAAAAAAAAAAAAGAGAAATTGGGGGGGGAGCCACATTAAGATGGAAAATATACAGAGAATCTAGATACTGTATGTTATTGTGTTTTCTTTAAATTTTTTGACTACAGAGAGACATTTGATTCTGGGAACTGCTAAACTAAACCAACACACATGTTTTAAAGGTATCATGATTTCAAAATTTGAGTCTAAGGATATGTTACTTTGGAAAACAAGTTCTGTTTTGTTTCCACAGACGATGAGAACCTGTGGATTCCTTCCAGGCTAATGTAGTTTGATGGAACAAGAGTCCCAGAAAGGTCTTCATGAGCCCTAAAAATACTTTATCCGACAAACAGCAGGAATCAGTTTGGAGAAAACTGTGCCCAAATTCCCAAAAAGATTATTTATAAATGTTTATTTTCATTTAAAGGGGGTTGATTATAAGTGCTTAGTGGTCACAGTCAATCTCTTTCTAAACAAAGGTGGGGGGTATATGATATAGAAATGAATATAGACCTTGCTTTATTGATACAATACAAATTTAAGATCAATTTTGTTATATGTATATTTCTACTCTTGTTTAAGGTATTATGTTTATACAGCTCATTTAAAAATGTAGTGTATAATTAAGACTTGCAGATTAATAGATAGTCATTTATAATAGTCAAACTTACAGTCATGTTAGTTAGGTTTTCTAGATATGCAGAGATATTTCAGTTAGACAGATAATCTTCATCACTTCAAAGACGTACAGAATATGGCATTTAAAATGTTTTTTTTTTTGGGGGGGAAGGGTTTTCTGTAGCTTTGAAGCCTGTCCTCGAACTAGCTCTTGTAGACCAGGTTGGCCTCAAACTCACAAAGATCCACTTGCCTCTGCCTCCCGAGTACTAGAATTAAAGGCATGTGCCACCACATTTAAAATGTTTTAAGAACTTAGACTTTTCTTGACAGTGAGACATGTCTATTTCTGGCAGCACCAATCTACTTCAAAAGGATGATGGGCATTTAAGAGTCTCTTATGGAGTTTGCAAGCCTTTTAGGCAAAAAACTGTTCTTGCCTGGACTGCTTGATGGTATGCCGTATAAACTGGACATGCAGGACCCAAAGAAAAATGACTACTGATCTAGCCAAAAGAACGTGAGACAGTATTTCAGGGTTCCTGCTTCATGAAAGAGCCTGCCAAATATTCTGCAGGACACAGAAGAAAGTGACTGGTAAACTGGCAATATAGGCAAAACAGTCTTCCAAATTTCCTGCTTCATGAAAAAGTCTGCTGAATACTATCAGCCTGTAGCCTGAAGATGGATGCCACAAGGTTACAGAAGAACTTTGGGTGACAGGTGACCATCTCCAGGCAGTGAGATGTCTCTGTCAAAGCAATTGGAAGTTGTTTACAATTCACTTTCTGCTTACTTGGTAATATATCCTTCTGGGGTCTTTGATGGAGTTGAAGACAGATAGTTGTAGTTATAGTTTTCCTTAGTTATGATAAAAGATGAATTAGAGATGAAACCTTAGACTCACAAAGATAAAATAGATAATAGAATACTTTCTTTAATTTTGTCAGATACAAATAGATTAAGTATTATAACTGTAATTCTTGCTTGATACCTCTTTTGTTATATGTAATTTTACCATGTTAAAGTTAAAACTTTCTGTTTTATTTAGACAGAAAAGGAGAGATGACGTGGGTTTCCCTCTGTATGCTATGAATATGTTTTATTATCATTGTTAATAAAGAAGCTGCTTTGACCTATGACAGGAAAACTAAATTAAATGCAGAGAGAAAGAAGGCAGAGTCAGAGAGACACCATATAGTCTCCCAAGAAGCAAAATGTGAGGTAACAAACCACGAACCTTGCGGTAAAATATAAAATAATAGAAATGAGTTAAGTTTAGATGTAAGAGCTAGCTAGAACTATGCCTGAGCCATTGGCCAAAAATATTGTAATTAATATATATATAATTTTGTGTGATTATTCAGGTCTGGGTGGCTGGGAAATAAAAACGCAGTCTCCACTTACAAGTGTGTCACTGGGGGGCAGGCTTTGAGGTTTCCTATGCTCAGAATACCACCCAATATCTCAGTTGACTTCCTGTTGCCTACAAGATGTAGAACTCTCAGCTACTTCTCCAACACCGTATCTACCTGCACACAGCCTACCATGATGATAATGGACTGAACCTCTGAACTATAAGCCACCCAATTAAATGTCTTCATTCATAAGAGTTGCCATGGTCATGGTATCTCTTCACAGCAATAAAAACCTTAGAACATATAATATATTTATATGTACTTATAATTATATATTAAAATATATACATAAATATTAAAGCTGCTGCCACCAGTACTCTCCTGCTGCCTTCTTGGAATATTTCCTGTTTTCTCTCAGTGCTGTCTGAGCCTCTTGGTCACATAGAGCTACTGAGATGGCTCATCATTCTTATAGGTATGTATTTATTTTACCATGTAGTAATAAAAATGCAACTAGCCCATAAAACTAACAAAATAATTTCTCTTTTACAGTAAATGAGTACTAAGCCAGTGGTTGTGACTATGGAAACACCATCCAGACCGGATGCAAATGCCTGTCACTTGGGCACCCCAGGCCACTTTCCCCTTCGTCCTCACTTTCGGGAATGTTGTATGAACAGAGTCCCTCTTTTGAGTCAGCTTGCACATAGCACACCTCAGATCACCTCGACTTCTACGATGCAGAGTGCACACACTAGGAGAAATGTCTCAGAACTACCAAACTCCTTAACCAGGTCCTTGCCCCTTCTCTTTGACTGCTGATCAACTGTTTCATACGAACTCTGCCTTGTTTATCCTCAGTCAAGAACCCTACTACAGATTAAAGTATGAAGATCAGGAAGGCCTTGTGTTGAGATTTTAAAAATAGTCTCCCCACTAACCATCAAGCACAGGCTGTTTCCCTCAAAGGCACACAAGAACCGGCAATATGTTGCCTGATACAACTCTTGACTCTCCGTTCATTGACACATCACTCTACTTAAAAGTCCTGGGACTTTTGAAATAGCTCTGTGTGTAAGGTGGTTCAGACGACTTCAGTCTGAATTCCCAGCACCCATGTAAGAATCTAGCCATCACTGAGCATGCCTGTCACCCCAGGATTGGGAGGTAGAGATGCCTGTAACCCCAGCATTGGGAGGTGGAGATAGGGGGCTCCCAGGAACTTGTTGGCCAGACAACCTAGCCAAACTAACATTCCAGCTCAATGAGGGGCCCTGTCTCTCAACAAGTCAGAGAGAGAGAGAGAGAGAGAGAGAGAGAGAGAGAGAGAGAGGAAGACCCTTGAAATTCTGTTCTGACCTCTACATATGTACATCCATATGCTATGTTGACATACACCATATACATGCATGCGCATGTACGTGCGCGCGCACATACACACACAATCAGTGGGAAGAACATAAAGACAGATTGCATCCTTACACTGGACATCATCAAATCTCTCTCTGTGTCGCGCATACTCACGGGCCCCTCTGCTGACTCAACACTGTCCTCAGGCTCTGGACAGAACCATATTTCATTTTCTTGATTTATTTTCACATTTTAAGATAAAATTTGCATTTTTAGATCTGTTATGAATGGGATACTTTCAACTTAAAGACACTTTAGCAATTCAGATTATGAGGTTAAAAAATAGTTTCAGACAGCCAGAAGGGTTGGGTAATGCCATCACCATATACAAGTGTGCATGAGATAAACAGGGTGATAGAAAGGGACACGTAAGCTTGTCATCTCAGATGTGTTAGTGCCCAGCGTCAGGAGATATGATGGACGTATACTGAGCGGAAGTAAACATACAGCTTGTAAAGCCGCAACAGCCAATGCTTGCTTAGGAATCAAAGCAAAGTGAGCTCCAAGTTTGAAGGACGGGGTGCAGTAGGAAAGTGTGGGGAGCGCCTCTACCTCTTCTGGTGGGGGAAGGGATGCTGGAAACTTCCTACCTCCTCTTTTCTCTTTTTGGGCACTCAGAAGCTAGAAAAGGAGTAGAGGAAAAACTACTGCAGCTCACAACTGGAATGTTCTGCAAGTCCTGGGAGGGGTGAGTGCAGAGGGGTTCTGAGGGAAAGTGTGTGCCCTACCTTTTTCTTGAGAGCCCGAGCTTCAATTTCTAACACTGCTTTTTTTTTTAATGAATTTACTTCATGAATAGAGTTTAAGTTTTTATGCTCTTTCTAGTAATAAATCATTGGAATGTTTTATATCAATACAGCTTGAGGCAAATCTTAAGACCCTACCCCATCTAGATGAAGCAGTTCCAGCCCAGGAGACTCTTGTGGACACACCTTGTTTCTGAGTCTTCAAGGTGCTGGGCTGACACCCACAAGAGTCACCCTGCTTTACGTCTGTGTCCCTAAGTGAACCCACACCTTCAGATCATGGTCTCATCAGCACCAAAGCAGGGGAAGGAAGCCTATGAGGTGGTGACAATGAAGAGAGAACTGTGTGTGACCAAGCTGAGGTAGCAGGATTGGGAGGTATGGTCACGAATCCCAAGTCACAGCCTTGCTGGAACCCCCACCACCACCACCACTGTGCCCCCTTATTCTGTCCGCTTCAATCTGTAGTGTTGGGCTTATGACAACTGGGATCCACTGAGTTAGGTGGCATGCAGTCCCCTGGGGTTGAGGACGGGAGGGCTCCAGAAAGCCCATGTGAAAGGGAAGGAAGATAGTATTGCTCACTGGTCTTAGCAATGCAATCCAGGAATGTCATACAGCTGAAATACAGAGCTATTTCACTGTGAATTAATTCTCATCATCCAGTCAGCCCAAGGACCGCCATCTTGAACGCTTTGTCCATCCTTGGTCATAAAGGGAGTGGGTTAGTCACAGGATTCAGTAACTTCGTGGTTATGCAGGCAACAAAGCAGATAGAGAGGTTACACAGCATGCTAAAGAACATGGCCCAGAGACGGAGCTAATGTAAGCACTGGGGCCCTCCTAACCCTCTGTCTGTGGCCAGGACCCAAACTGCTTCTCCAGGAGGGCTCAGGCATCAGCTCTAGTTTGAACTGTGTTTCTGGTAGATTCAAGATGTCTGAGGATCTGGGGCTGAACAGACAACTCACTGGGGCTTAGAGACTAGGGAGTCTGGAGTCAGTACAGCGGGTTAGAGAGGTTTCAGGTGCCAAATGTTCCTTAACATAGCCCACCCAAGGGAGACAATTTTGATTGCTATTCTCTCTTCACAAATACCAGCCCCACTACAGGCTAAAAGATAGATTAGCAAAAGGAAACCAGAGGATGTGGAACCCTTGAAGTTTCTTCCCACCTCTCTTTGTGGGCATTAGCTCATCTCAGTGACTGAAATATCACCAACTATTCCCTCACTGAACCAAGAACTGCAGAAACTCCACATGAGCCAAGGTCTGCCCTAGATGCTAGGGAGAGAAAAACTTGCAGCAAAAGTCTTCATCATTAAAAAAAAATTCAATGTTGAGCTGGACAAGAAAGAGCTGACAATACTCAATGACTCTGAGAAGCAGTAATGAAGGGAACTTAGGAACCTGGCTGAGCCAGAGGCTGGCAAGGGATACTGACCTGGGGTTTGATGGAATATGGGAGTAAGGGAAGAATGGGAAAACAGCTCCTGAGGAGAGTATCATATCCAATAACACAGAAAATTATCACAGCGGTAGCTGAAAGTGCCCCTTATATCTGGGTGAGGGACTGGAAACTGAGGCAGAGGGACTCCAGGAACTGGAGAAACCATAGCGGGCTCTGATGGATGCAGAACCTGTCCAGATTAGTTTAGATATTCCAGAGAAGCCGAACAAATTAGTGATTCTCTGTGTGTGTCTACACATGACTATATGCATGTGTATGTCTCTGTGCCTGTGTGCCTGCCTGTGTTTGTGTCTATCCGCATGCATTTTTGTATTTGTCTATGACTGTGTCTGCCTACATATGTATGTGTTTGTATGTCTGCGTCTATCTGCTTGTGCTTGTGTTTGTCTGCGTATGACTATGTGTATCTATCCACATGTATGCTTTTGTATGTATGTCTAAGTGCATTTGTGTCTGTCTGAATATGTAGAGGTCTGTATGTGTATATGTGTGTCTGTCTGCATATGTGTGAGTATCTGTGTGTCTCTGCATGTGTGTTTTGTGTATGTATGTGTTTATATGTGTCTGTGTGCGTGAGTACATCTGCATGCCATAGGAAATAAAGGAGATTCACCCTCTAGAGTCAAAAAGAGAGGAGGCAAGCAAGAGAGTTACAATAGAGAGCTGGCTCATATACAAAGACTCAGTGCCAGGGCTGCAGCCAGCCAGCTGGAAACCAAAGAGAGCCATGGGCATAGTTATTCTTTGAGTCCAAACCCTGAAACCCAGAAGAGGGGGATGCAGAGTTTAGCGTGTCCAAGCCCAGTGCTTTTAGAGCAGAGAGCGGTGTCTCTCTTGCTTAGCCTTTTTTTGTTTTTGTTTTTGTTTTTTGGTTTTTCGAGACAGGGTTTCTCTGTAGCTTTGGTGTCCGTCCTGGAACTAGCTCTTGTAGATCAGGCTGGCCTCGAACTCACAGAGATCCGCCGGCCTCTGCCTCCCGAGTGCTGGGATTAAAGGCGTGCGCCACCACCGCGCGGCTTGCTTAACCTTTTTATTCAGACATCAAGCTTGCTTGACATCCACTCACAGCAGAAACCTAAAGCCCCATCTTCTAGTCACCCAGAAAGGACATCCAACCAAGGAACCAAGGATCTTCAACTACCATGGCCAGCTCCAGTTATGGCACTAAATTAACCAAAACACCACCCAACTCTAAGGAACAGGAAGTCCTGAGGGACACACCAGAGTGTATCAGTGCGAAGTCAGTAAGCCCAGGGTCCTGGGAGTCAGGAGGAGCTAAGGACATAAGGACAGGAACGGAAGCTTGTCTTTCCAGATGCTGGCGTGGTGAGGGGCAGAAAGGAGGCTGCAAAGGGGAAACGTCCAGTTAAACTAGGAGGGATTTTACAGTGCCGCTAGGAACAGGGGTGGGGAAAGAAGGGCGGGTGGGCTCAGAGAACAAAAAGCCCAAAGGGGCGGAGCTCTATGAAGGGAGGTGGGAAGGGAGCATGAAGCCCCCTCAGGCTGAGAAGGGGAAAGCTGTACTTCCCTCATAATGCACTCCCCCACCCAGAGTGCGTGCTAACGAGGTCAGCTTTCATATTCCCCAACACTAGCAGAAAAGGCAAGCTTCTGAGACAAAAGCAAAGAAAAACAGCTAGTTATACCCGACAGCGGCAGCATGGGCGGAGAAAGGCGCTCTGAGGTTGGGGAACCCTGCGCTTGCTGAAGGGTTTCTGGAAAATCCACCTGTCCTACCGACCAGGAAGAGGCGGGCCCTCTGTCACAGGGGAACTACATTGGTCTGCCTCTGTTTTCATTAACCTATGATGGAAGAGAGATTCCGATCTTTGTTGAAAATTGTTCAGATCTCAATGTCTGCTGTTGCTCCAACAACTAATACCTCCAGGTTGACATGAAAAGTGAAGAATGGGAAAGAGCAGGGTGTGGGTCAGGAAGAGGCACAAAGGGAAGAAATGTGACCTACACTGGATGGTGTGATGTGACCTTCTAAGTCATCTTTCCTAACTCCGCAACCAGTGATTTTGGAAGAGTTGACAGGTGAGGGACAGTAAATGGAGACCGCTGTAGTCCTGAGGGAGTGACCAGGACCCCCGCTGTCCAGCTGTCTTGAGGTGACCCTCACTGGTATTTGCACCCACTTCAGGACACTTTGAGAAAACAATAGGATTCAAGGCCAGATTAAACTGTCTATTTGATTAAGGGTTTCTGTGTCTACGTTGAGGACGATCGGCCCTTCGCTTCCTTTATCTTCTATAATATTGTCGGTTTTGAACACTCGGCATCCTGTTGGTGAGTGTGAACCTATTCCCTCCTCTTTTATATTCTGGGAAATCCTGCTTTCAATTGATGGCTTTTTAAAAAAAATGCTTGTTAAATTTCACCATCAAAGTCATTTAGACCTAAAGTCTTTCTTTATGGGAGGATTTTAACTACAGACTCCATTTCCTAACAGATGTAATACAACTTCAATCACACTCTCAACGGGACGTTCCTGGTAAAGATCCGCGAATTGAGAATAAAATTTGTATGCGAAAACACAGGACTGACAATAGCAAAAACAGCTCTGTATGGAGAACAAATCCCACCACTCTCACTGTGGGTTTCCAGGTCCTCCTTCACAGCAGCATTAATCTCGACCATGGGATAGGGTAGATTGATTAGAGTCCAGAAAGAGCCCCCCATACACGCATGAGCTCAATTGAATTTTCAGTGATGATGTCATGAACTCATTACAGAGACAACAGCTTCCCAGTAAATGATGCCAGCAAGTAAATGTCCGTTTGCAAACAAATAAAAGTCCCATAAACAGCAGCTCTTACCTCAGTCACACAAATCAGGTCACAGTGGAGTCTGGGTATAAATGTAAAAATGTAAAATGTAAAATTTCTAGCAGATAACATAGGAGACAGGAACTTGGGAAATGATCACCAGATGAATGATATATTGCAGAATACACAAAGAGCCCTCATAATTCAATACTCACACTAAGTATGAGTAAAATATGTGAAGAGATACTTAGCCAATGAGGAGACCCACATCAACAGTCATTAAGGAAATAAAGTAAAATATACACCCGACGTGGAGTTTCTAAGGCTGTGATGAAATATTAGGACCAAAGATGACTTGGGGAGGACAGGGTTTAGTTGGCTTGTGCTCACGGATAACAGTCCATCACTGAGGGAAGTCAGAACAGGAACCCAAGCAGAGCAGGAACCTGGAGGCAGGGCCTGATGCAGAGGCTATGGAAGGGTGGTGCTTACTGGTTTGTTTCTCAAGCTTACTTAGCCTGATTTTTGTATAAAACCTAGGACCACCAGACCAAGGATGTCCCCACACACAAAGGGCCAGACTACCCCTCACCAATCACTAATTAAGACAATGCCTATATGACATTAATTAAGAAAATTGCCTGCATACAATCAATCTGGAGGTATTTTCTCAATTGAGGTTCCCTCCCCTCGGATGACTTTAGCTTGTGTCAAGTTGACATAAAACTAGCTAGCTCAACACCAACCTAAAGAATGCAACTTATCAACTCCCAGGGCCAATGAGATGGCCCAGCAGGGAAAATCACTTGCCTGGCAACCTGAGCTTGAATCCTAAAATGGACATAAATATAGCAGGAATAAGCAGCTGCTAAAAGCTGTGCTCTGGCCTCCACATGTGTGTCATGGCATGTCCCCACCCATTCAAACAAACACAAAAAAATCTAAGACTCTACTATGCAATTTAAAGGACTAGCAGAAATTTCTAACAACTGAAAACTGTGAACACTGCTAGCAGCAATGAAAATTAGTATGTCACATAAGAAAATATGCTAAATTTACACATATCGTAATTTTCAGCAATGATTCCCATAAGAGTTTTTATTCAAGAGAAATGAAATTGTATGTTCCCTCAATGTCATACTGAAAACTCATACACTTATATTAATAAAAATGAAAACTAGAAGCAGCTGTAATGTCCCTCTAAAGTGAGTGGTGAACTTGGCACATGTGTTATGTGTGTGATGAACACTACTCTGTACTAAGGATGAGTGGTGAACTTGGCACACGTGTTAATGGGATACTACTCTAATAAAAGGGAATGAGAAGCGGTGCATAGAAAGCAAGGATGGCTTTCTTTCTAGAGCATTGTGCTAAGTGAAAGAAGCAAAGAAAATGCTTAAGACAAAAGTATTTGTTGTTATAGGGAAGGAAAGAGAGCAAGAAGGGAGGAGCACGGTATGAGAGAAACTTGCAAATAATGAGAATATTTTACACCTCATGAAGTATTGGTTATGTAAGTATGTATTTGTCAAAATTAATTAAAATATGCATCTAAGGAGACAAAATAATTTTACCGCATGTAAACTGCATTTCTATATGCAGAAACCATTGTTGAAGACAGTAAGGTATAGCAGCATAAGAAAGTGTGGTGATGCTTTGTGCTTTAACAATTGAAGCTTGCCTGAAGATCAGAGTGCGGAGCTAGCCATAATAGTTAGCCATAGAGGCTGGATGATGATGGCAACCATCTTTAATCCTAGTACTTGGAAGACAGAGGCAGATAGATCTCTGTGAGTACAAGATTGATTTAGTCTAACAGAGAAACAAAGGTAAGTGGTGGTGGTTCACACTTTTAATCCCAGCACGAGGGAGGTGAAGACAGGAAGTGATATGGCTGGGCGGAGAGAGGAATATAAGGCAGGAGGAGGGAGGAGCTCAGGATTCAGTCTAAGGACTTGTAGAGACAGGATTTCCCCATTTGGTCTGAGGATTTTATAGAGGTGAGAACTAGTGACTGGCTTCTCTGCTTCTCTTATCTTTCAGCTTTAACCCCTTAATATCTCACTCCAGGTTTTTATTATTAAGACTAATTAGAAATTGCACTACAAGAAAGAGGTTCAGTTCATGGTTTGGAACAATTAAAGCAGCCCAATGCAAGGTAGTAGAGACAGATTATATTCTCTGGGAAGAAGGCAGGAGAGGGTCCGATCTGTTGCATCTATCGGGGCTGTTGGGGCTGTGCGATCTATTTTATGTATCTTACAGCTGCTACAGGAGATGGATGGATGATTAGAATATAGGCAGAAAGGAAGCAAGAAGTACAGTGGATCACTGCAGGAGCACCTGGCTTCGGAAGGGTGCGGTAAAGATGGAGGGAAGACGCTGGATCTGGGTCAGTTCCGATGACAAGATAACAAACACTGGCTGGCCTCCACCGCTCAGGCTCCTTACATCTCCAGAGCGCCTGGGGGCCAGAGAGTCTCCAGTTTCCCCTCCACAGACTGCTCACTCGGGGGAAAGCAGGGAGCAGACTCCGAGACCCAGGGCTTCTTGGTATACTATTATTTACTTTTAGAGTAAGCTAGCATTTCGGTTTCACCGAAAGCGTTACAGCTGCTCGCAGGGCTGGCCCTCATCAGAATCTTTCATACACCTCTACAGTTTTTCTCAACAAAGTACAAAGCCATCATTCCGGTCCCGGTGACACCTCCGGCAAGCCTGGTGCCATCTCCAGGTGCTTGGACCTCCTGTACCTGTAGTGCTGGCAAGAAGACGCAGATGTGCTGCAAGTCCCTACGCTGGCGCTAGCAGCCAGTGCCCAGGAATTATTACACTGTACCTGCCTGTTCCCCCCTCAATACCCTGTCCTGGGGCTGTCCTGAGATGCTGCCAGCTGAGCAATGGGCAGAAGTTGGGGGGAACAGGAGCACCACTTGCGTCCTGGTACAGCTCTCCTTACAAAACTGAACCCCCTTGATGTGGTGCCCTGAAGGACCCCTGCCGGGAAGGTGGAGACTCAAGCTCCGTTTGTCTGATTTCTGCCTGTGGTCTGGGCTCAGAGGCAGCCTAGAGGAGCTGCGGCCTTCACTGCCCCACCCTAAAGTCTGGCTCTGAGCCCCGAGTTTCCCCAGGATCCTGATGGACTGTGGAAAGTTCTGCATACTGGGTGCAGGGTGCCCAGGACCCAGTGGAGAGGAGGACAGCCCAAAGACACTAGATTCTAGAGATGTTGTTCTTGGGGCAGTTTCAGTTGACTAGATGACCTTAGCATGCCCTGTGCCTGCTTCCTGGGGCCACGATAATAGAAGGAACAGGGCCAGTGTACTTACTTTGTCCTGCAATGCTTCTTAGGGGCTCGTGGCATCAACGTGTGCCGCGCATACACACACACACACACACACACACACACACACACACACACACACCTTCTCCCAGTTAGTCAAGTACATACCAATCCTGGGGCTACTGCAAATGCCTCTGAGAGCTGGGAGATGAAGCTCCATTGGTAGAGTGCTTGCTGGCAGCCTAGGCCCTGAGTTCGATCCCTAGCGCGGCATAAGGCCAGTGTGGTGGCACACGATTGTAATCTTACCACTTGGCAGATGGAGGCAGGAAGATCCGGTGGTAATTCCAGCCTTGGATACATAGTAAGTTCAAGGTCTGCCTGAACTATGTGACATCCTGTCTCAACACAAAGTCAGTAAAGGTATCCTTGGAGACCAGACATCCCAAACAAACTGGCTTTCGAGCGGGCATCAGCTTCATTGTCGGAAGATCCATCCATCACAGATAAAGAAGTAGAATTTGAGAGTGTTAAAATGAAAGAGAACAAACACATATTATGGAACAAAGATGACCTCAAGGCTGGCCTGAGAGGGTCGCTGGCTGCTCACCTATGACTACAGGCACTACAACAATGCACATGCATATGCCAAGAATGACTGGGTATGTGTCTCTCAGAGCCTCAAGGCAATGGCTCATCCTAACCATCTGGCCCTTTAAATCTGTCTCTGGCCGTACCAGGCCTCAAGAAAATAGAACTGTGAGCTAGTGAACAAGCAGCATTTTAAGCTGTTAAATGTGTCCTCCATTATGAGTCAACACGAAACAAATATAAACAATTATTACACTGTACCTGCCTGTTCCCCCCTCAATACCCTGGATTGTCTCCTGAGCCACAACAAATTCGTGAGAGCTGCCTGGGGTGCGCGGGGCCCCAAGCCCTCAAATGCTCTTGGTTAGAGGGGTTTCTATCATGCTGCCTCTTGGAGAGGATTGGTGGAAAAGCCCAGGGCTCCCTCCAACATCCCGCACTAACCACCTGTATTGTGTCCCCACTCGTGATGCAGGGGTGGTACCCGATGATTGCCCACACACTCCCAGCATTTAGCTCCAGCTGCGGTTTTCAGTTCCTGATTGCCTCTGGGACCCAAGTGTCTGAAGCTTCTTCACTTTTAAACCGTATTTCTTCCCTATCTTTTTTTTTTTCGCCGCAATAACCCTTGTCTGAGACAAACACTCCCAAGTGATCCAGTTACTGTCTGAGTGGGGGGAAAGGGCAGACACGACAGGAGATACAGGATGGATGGGATGGCATTCAGTGATATCTTGAAGGTATTTACCTGGCAGCATCCAGTCCACACACAGGTGGGGCTGGTAGCCAGGCAGTAGAGACAAAGCTGGGTATGCTCTGCTCGAGTTCTCTCCATCTGAATTCCTTCCCAGCTCTACATACCTCTTATCCTAACTGGCCCCACTCCCCCAGGATCCTCCTGCAGTTGGCTGGTCTCCTACTCCACCCCCTTCCTCCCGGGTCCTGTATATGGCCTCTCTGAAATCTGCACAGGACTCTCAGTTGGGAAATGCTTCTCTCCACCAGGTGTACAGCTACCACAATGTTTTATTATTTTTTTTCCTTGACCTTCTATAGAGCCTGTATAATCACCACTAAATTCTGTGGTCCACTGTTTTTTGTAGTTTCCCCGGATAAACCTGAAAAAATCCAAAGGGAGGAAGAAAATACTGCTTTCCAGACAGCTCACACGCAATGACCACTGCTGTGTGTGTGACAGCTGGTCAGTGCCACTTAGCTCCTTTCAAAGGGGAGGGTCCCAGTCAAGTCCCATGTCCACTGGAGGGCAGACCCAATCTAGTCCAGCCTTGCAGCCACTGTTCCCTGGTGGGGACATGTAGTAGGGAGCTGCGGGCTGCGTTCCCACCACCTGGCTCCTGCATGGCTAGCTTTACCCAAAATAATTACACAGAAACTGTATTCTTTTAAACACTGCTTGGCCCATTAATTTTAGCCTCTTACTGGCTAACTATCACATCTTGCTTTAACCCATTTCTAATAATGTGTGTAGCACCACGAGGTGGCTTACCAGGGAAGATCTTAACCTGTGTCTGTGTCAGGTGGGAGAATCATGGCAACTGCCTGACTCAGCTTCTTTCTCCCAGCATTCTGTTCTGTCTACTCTGCCTATCTAAGCTGCTGTCCTATCAAAAGGGCCAAGGCAGTTTCTTTATTAACCAATGACATATGATCCTCTTCCATCAGGGACACACAAGGTACTCTCATTGATGTCACTTGAGGCCTTGCCCATGAGTCCACCCTGTTCTCTTGGGATTCTCCACAATTTGGGCCCAGATTCAAATATGAACGATTTAATTTCTTTGAAGACTTCCTCAAGGGCTACTCTATATTTGACAAATCTCGCAGCTTGGCTTTCACCTAGGCTGGTTTTCTTATGGATAACCTAACCAGGTGCTCAGGAAGTGGAGTGGCAGACACCAAGTCTCATCCTTGTCTCGAGATGAGCAAGCGTAAGATCGAACCAAGAGACACGACAGGAGGCACGGATGGTCCTGGACCAGTCATCAATGTCTGATATTCACCCTTCATTGATAAAAAGAATTATCAACGTGGTTTTTTTTGCATTCTTACATTAAATTATCTCTGGTCTTTGTTCTGCTTAAATCCGTTACAGGGCTGTCAGAGCCCAGACTTTGTTCAGATCAAGTGATCTTAAGTTTCTCTTGGTAGCCGGTGCCACACTGATCTTCCTGAATGTGGTAACATTCTACTGTGTAACACCAACACTCACATAAAAGACAGATGGACAGTTAGATAGATAGACAGACAGACACACACACACACACATGCACACACAGGAGCATCTACATCTTATCTAAGTTTCTTTCTTTCCTAAGAAAGATAAGCTGCTCCTGTGTAAATTCCCATCTCCTGCTTCAGAAGCCTTAGAGGCCTCTCTTCAAACAGCAGCAGCCAGGGCTGTGAGCCTCCACATTCCTCAGGCATCTAAAACTAATGGATTCCTGAAGGCATAAGTCGCAAACAATGCCACACCAGTTTGGAATTATGATTAATAGGGTAGTATTTATTTAAAGGGGAAAAAACTTACAGATAACCGTCCCAGACAACAGCCCTCTGTGCAATCAGGAAGGAGTCTAGTCGCCGGAAATGGAGCAGGAAACGAAGAGAGCGAGAAGGTAGCCACGCCCCAATGGGCTGGTATCTCAGTGGCTATAGGCTGGAGGAGCAGAAGGGCCTCCCACAACACCTCCTCCTTTTGTTTAAGTAAGAGAGTTCTAAACCTTCTATGAAATTATATACAATAAGTACAAATATCCTATTCTAACTAGCTTAGGTTTTGTATAATAAATAACTTGGAATGTCATGAGAGAAAAATAACTACATTTATATAGTCTTCAACCCCATCGAAGATCCGAGAAGGGAAATAATGTTACCTGGGTAATTAGGAAGTTCAGTAAAACAACTTCCAAAACATGCAACAAATCACAGAGACAACTAGCTACCTGGGCAATCACCCAAAGTCACATTAGCAGCGCTGAAGCAACCTACTTTAGCTAAGGCCTAACATAACTGACATACCATTTTCAAAGGCAAGCAACTTTTCAAAACTATCTTACCCTGTCTTGGCAGGATATGACAGTCCTGTTTTATCCATTGATGCACGTTCTGTATCTCTGTCAGTGGTTGAGGTATGGGCATTTCTTTGCCCAAAGGCTAGTTTTGCCAAAAAGAAAGGCTCCAGGTATGGTGTCTTTGGTGCTCAACATTCTCTCGGGAATAGATTGGTGCTGCCAGGAGCAATTGTGTCTCACTACCACAAAACTCTGAGTTAGATTAAAGGCCATTTTCTATAGCTCTTTGAAGAGGTTGAAGATTATCTATCTAAACTGAGTATAATCTCTATATATCTAAAGAACCTGATTAGTCTAATTATAAATGACAAACTTAGATGACTATTAATCTATATAATTCTCAATATCTATCTAACTTAAAGACTAAGACAATAAACGACTGTGAAACAAATGAGGACAATGACCTCCAAATATAAACAATGTACAAATATACATTGCAGTATGGTAAATATATATCAATACATAAACAATATATAAGTATCTTAATCAGAGGTAGAAATGTACACTGCAATATGGTAAATATATACAATATATATATATATCAATACAATATATGTCAATACATAAAAAATATTTTAAACAGAGGTAGAAACATGCATGCATACAATAGTCAATATAATTTAACTTTGTATCAATATACAAGAATCAATACCAATATATTTGTTTAAAAACAGTAACTCACAATTACAAATCTATTATCCCATCATCCCTCTTTTTTTTTTTCAAAATGATCCCTGAGCTTATAAAATTCTTCCCCCAACCCTCAACCATATACTAATTATAATCAACCCCTAAATGATGTCCCTAAACCCAAGGGCAAACTTTACTGGGAGAGGGGACGTCGTCCTCTAGAATTACTTCCAGCTGTCATGGGGGCGACGTTCTTTCTGGGGGATCCTGTGAAAATAAAATGATGGTTAAATTTCAAGATCAATGTCTTTTAAAATTGCAAATAGTCTCTGAGTATTTTGTGCAGATCTGGCCAAAATGTTGTATAAGATGTGCACCATTTCAGCTAACCAAGTTGGAACTGTCTTGTGCAGCTGGTACCCAAAGCAGGACTTGTAGTAGCACTATCAGTATCATGACGTCATATCAACCAGGTGGAGTTGTTGTTATGGGGCCCCATCTTCTTCCTGGAAACTTCAAATGTCACTTCAGGAAAAACTCATTGTTCATTGTGAAAACATAAACATTAATCATATATATATATGTTAATAAAGCATTATGTAATCTATTTCTGGGGGTATTTTCGGTCCCTTTCTGTTTGTTCAGCATATCCTTTATACTACAATTTGATCTTTCTATAACTGCCTGACCTGTAGGATTATTTGGTATACCTGTAATGTGTTTTATATTATAATAATCAAAAAAGCATTTCATTTTTTTAGATACATATGCTGGACCATTATCTGTCTTTATTTGTGCAGGTATACCCTTGATGGCCATAACTTCCAATAAATCTGTGATTACTGAATCAGCCTTTTCTGAGCTCAGGGCAGTAGCCCATTGAAAACCTGAATACGTGTCTATGGTGTGGTGTACATATTTTAATTTACCAAATTCCATAAAGTGGAACACATCCATCTGCCAGATTTCATTTCTCTTAGTACCCTTTGGGTTACTCCCTGCAGGCAATGGTGTTTGATTATAGAAAGAACAAGTAGGACATCTCTTTGTAATGTCCTTAGCTTGTTGCCATGTAATGGAAAATTCTTTCTTTAGGCCTTTACTATTGACATGATGCTTTTTATGAAATTCTGAGGCCTGCAACACACTTCCAATCAATAATTGATCAATCTCAGCGTTGCCTTGGGCTAGAGGACCAGGCAGACCTGTATGGGACCGGATGTGTGTTATGTACATCGGACAAAGCCTGTTCCTGATTATGTCTTGTACCTGGATAAACAATGACGTCAACTCTGTGTCATCTGGTATAAATTCAGCAGTTTCAATATGCAAGATAACTCTTTCTGCATATTGTGAATCTGTAACTATATTAAGAGGTTCTTTAAAATCCCTTAGCACCATAAGAATGGCATATAATTCTGCCTTCTGGACAGAATTATAAGGGCTTTGTTCCACCTTACTCAATTCATCTGACTTGTAACCTGCTTTCCCTGATTTATTTGCATCAGTATAGAACATACAGGCTCCAGTTATTGGAGCATCACGTACAATTCTAGGAAGAATCCAAGAAGTTCTCTTTATGAGGTTAAGTCTACCACTTTTGAGATAGTTACTATTAATTTCTCCCTAAAAATTAGCACAAGCTCTTTGCCACGGTTCATTGTCTTCCCATAACTTTTTTATTTCTTCAGTAGTAAAAGGCACTATAATTTCTGCTGGGTCTATACCTGCTAGTTGACGAAGTCTCAGCTTATCTTTTATAATTAATTCAGAGACTTTTTCCACATAAGTTTTTAATTTTTTTACTTGGTTTATTAGGTATAAATATCCACTCTAAAATAATATCTTCCCTCTGCATTAGAATCCCTGTAGGAGAAATTCTGGAAGGCAATATGACTAGGATGCAGCTAAGATTTGGGTTCACCCTATCCACATGTGCCTCCTGTAATTTTTCCTCAATCATTGTCAGTTCCTTTTCTGCTTCAGCTGTTAGTTTTCTTGGATTATTCAAATCTTCATCACCATCTAAGGTTTTGTTTAAATGAACTATTAGATCAGGTGTTATCCCAACAGCTGGTCGTAGACTGGAAATGTCTCCTAACAATCTTTGGAAGTCATTAAGAGTCTTTAACTGGTCTCTCCTAATTTGTGCCTTTTGCGTTTTAATTTTCTCTAACCCTATTCTGTAACCTAGGTAATTAATAGAATTTCCTCCCTGAATCTTTTCAGGGGCAATTTGTAATCCCCACCTAGGCAAGACTTTCTTTACTTCTTCAAACATCCTTTCTAAAGTATCTTTATTTGAATCAGATAACAAGATATCATCCATGTAATGATAAATTTTGGACTTGGGGAATTGTTTACGAATTATTTCCAATGGCTTACTTACAAAATATTGGCACAATGTAGGACTATTGAGCATACCCTGTGGGAGGACAGTCCATTGATATCTCCTATTAGGCTGAGAATTATTATAAGTAGGCACTGTGAAGGCAAATTTTTCTCTATCCTTTTCTTGTAATGGTATAGTGAAAAAACAATCTTTCAAATCAATAACTATAAGAGGCCATCCTTTTGGTAACAGAGAAGGCAAAGGAATTCCAGATTGTAGTGGGCCCATAGGTTGAATTACCTTGTTGACAGCTCTTAAATCTGTCACCATTCTCCATTTACCAGATTTCATTTTTTACAACAAACACAGGAGAATTCCAAGGGCTGGTTGATTCTTCAATATGGTGAGCATCTCTTGCACCAGCTGTTCCAATGCCTGTAATTTATCTTCAGCTAGAGGCCACTGTTTGATCCATATTGGCTTCTCAGTTAGCCATTTTAAAGGTAGGGCTGTTGGTACCTCTAAAGGTTTGGTATTTGCTGTATGTTCTTGTACAGCCTGAATGGCTGGTGACCTTTTTCCATAATACCTCATCATATCTTTCCCAGAATTATGAGTTCCTGGAACTACAGGAATGTTAATCTGGGTATTCCATTGCTGTAGCAGGTCACGGCCCCATAAATTTATTGCAATATTGGCTATATATGGCCTTAGTCTTCCTATTTGCCCTTCGGGTCCTATGCATTCAACCCATCTTCTGCTTTGTTTTACACGAGATGGGGTTCCAAT
>JABTXL010001118.1:8141771-8185981 GCA_025134845.1 Neodon shergylaensis
TTTGTTTGTTTGTTTGATTGGTTGTTTGATTGGTTGGTTGGTTTTTAGAGGCAGGGTTTCTCTGTATAGTTTTGGAACCTGTCCTGGAACTCACTCTGTTGACCAGGCTGACTTTGAACTCACAGACATCTGCCTGCCTCTGCCTCTGCCTCCTGAGTTCTGGGGAAAAAGGCATGTGCCACCACCTCCTGGTGATGTTTCTTAATCTGAATTGAAATTTTGTTATTTATGTCAGCTTGGGATGAAGGGCCAGCCATAATTCATAAGAGATCGGCAACAGTGAAGTGAAGTCTTTTCATTACGGGGATATTTGATGCCGGTTAGCTGGAGCTAAGAAATTAGCAGTGGTTGAGAAGAGACCAGCATTGCTGAGGTGAAATCTTCCAGGAAGTGTTTGCTCTTGGCAGCACACACGAGCTTTGTTCCAGACGGAGCCAAGGCTGTACTTGTGCTGGCAGCTGAACTTATTGGTTTTGAAGGCATAAAAGAGTCGTGAAGAGCAGCTAAGGCTTGGCCATTGTGAGAGGCCATTGGAGAAGGTGCAGCCTCAGTGGCAGTTGAAGGCCCAGAACTGAAGGGGTCATGCAAAGAAGTTGAGACTTGGCACAGTGAAGAGAGCCTATGAGAGGCTACTGGTGGAAGCACAGTTCCCAGTGATGTACCTCATCCAACAAGGACACACCTACTAATCTTTTCCAAGTAGTTCCACAGGCTAGGGACCTAGTATTCAAATAAATGACCTATAGGGGCCATTACCCGTCAGCTACCACATTCCATTCTCTGGCCCCCAAAGGCCCATGGACATGACATAATGCAAAATGTGTTTAGTGCAACTTCAAAAGTCCCACTAGTCTTTCAGTGTCAACATAGTTTAAAAGTCCAAAGTCTCTTTTGAGACCCAAGGTACTCTCTTAATTGTAACCCCTCCCCCACTGCTCAGTAAAAACAAAATAAAAAAGCACAAAATAAAAAAATAATATAATGTCATAGAATATACATTACCATCCCAAAAGGGAGGACTGGGGATATAGTGAGAAAATACTGGACCAAAGCTAAGACCTGAACCCAGCAGGGGAACTCCAAATCCTGCGGCTCCTTGTCTGATGTCAGACATGTCTGCTAGCTCCAGCCTTCTGGAGTTGGGTTCACTCCCTGTCTTCAGGCCTTTTTGGCAGTTGTCTCATGACTCTGTGCCTCCAATGTCCTGGTGTCTCCAGTGCAAGCCGGGTTTCACTTGGACAGTCTCGCACAATGGCCTCTCAGGGCCTTCATGGAGGGATCCAGCTGCCACATCCTGGCCCCAAAAACTCTCTTTAATCACAGAGGAAGATTCCACAATCCCTTTATTTACATATCCTTCATGATTCCCAAACCAGAAACAGCAGCCAAGTGCAGCCCCCCCCTTCTTGAATCACATTTGCATAAACTTTCCTTTGTTGTTGCTTTTTAGGACCAGAAATTCCTCAGGCATTTTATTTCTTTTTTTTTTTTTTTAGTTCTTTTGAGGTTGGATATTTATTCAGGGGGCTATAGAGGGGGAAGGGAGATAGGGAGAAGAGGAGAGAGAGAGAGAGAGAGAGAGAGAGAGAGAGAGAGAGAGAAGAGACAGAAGGGGGAAGGGGAGAAGTGGGGAGAGGCAGAAGCTGGCTCTTTGAGAGGGAGATAGAAAAGACTCCTCGGTCTAGCAAGGTAAGACAGAAATCTTTTATAAATAAATAAAAAATAAATAAATAAATAAAAGAAAGAAAAGACTCCTCGGGCATTTCCTTATTTCAAGTTGGAAGTGCAGTTGTGTAGGGTCTCACCTGAGGGCACACCTTCCTTTAATCCATTTCTCATGGGTCTCTCCTATCTTTTTAGCCCAAGCTTTGACTACAACATTAAAATCTCCCAGAGTTCTTTTTGAGTCTAAACTAAATACTTTGTATTTCTTTTCTTTTTTTTAATGACTTATTTATTTATTATGTATACAGTGGTCTGCCTGCATGTGTGCCTGCAGGCCAGAAGAGGGCACCAGATCTCATTACAGATGGTTGTGAGGCACCATGTAGACACTGGGAATTGAACTCAGGACCTCTGAAAGAACAGCTAGTGCTCTTAACAGCTGAGTCATCTCTCCAGCCCCAACACTTTGTATTTCTTTGTGTCCTGAATGCTCTTTTTAAATTATAGATAAAAAAAAAAAGCCAGTATTAGGCTGTCTTGAGATCTGTTCCACCTACTAATCTGTTGTTTTCAATTTTGCCTTGGTCAAAGCTTTAGGACAAAGGCAGAAAGCAGCTACATCGTTTGCAAAATATCACGAAACAGTCTCTAGCCCGGGTGCTAACCCTGTGTCCCTCTAAAACCCCTTGAGCTGGTCCTCCACAGTCCGCATTGCTCACACTGCTTTCTTCCAAGCTCAT
Organism: Neodon shergylaensis; assembly: GCA_025134845.1. Lineage (NCBI taxonomy): Eukaryota > Metazoa > Chordata > Mammalia > Rodentia > Cricetidae > Neodon > Neodon shergylaensis. The sequence continues at coordinate 8,144,177 of JABTXL010001118.1, forward strand.
TCCAAGATGGCCCATTTAGCCCATGGAACGTCTTCAACCACTTTTCTAGACCAACTCCAAAGTCTTCCATATCCCCTGTAGTGATAATTTGTTTGTGTTTTAACAAGTAAAGCTTGTCTGAAGATCAGAGTGCAGAGCTAAGCCACTAGAGGCCAGGGAGTGGTGGCACACACCTTTAATCCCAGGACTTGGGAGACAGCTGGGCAGTGGTGGAGCATGCCTTTAATCCCAGCACCAGGGAGGTGGAGACAGGAGTGTGTGGCTGGGCAGAGAGAGGAATATAAGGCTGGAGGAGGCAGGAGCTCGTTGCAGTCTGAGGTTTGGTGGAGACAGATGGAGCCTGGAGATGCAGTCTGGGGACAGGATCGCCCCTTCGGTCTGAGCATTGCTTGAGGTAAAAGAACTCTCTAGTGGTTGGCTGCCTTGCTTCTCTGTTCTTCAGTATTAACTCTTATATCTGACTCTGGGTTTTTATTATTAATGCCAATTAGAATTCGTGCTACAGGCCCCCACTTAAAATAGCATAGTCCTGCCTGTCATGACAATACCCCCGCTCCTGGTTTCAATGTCTGTCTTCATTATTTTTGTATCACTGAGATAAGACAGCATGACCATAGCTTCTTATAGAAGAAAAGGTTTACCAGCAACCTGGTGTTTCAAAGGATCATGATAGAGAGCACCCCAAGTTCTCTGTTAAGGCCGCACTAGTGACTGTTTTAAGACAATGGGTTCTGACAAAATTGGAGGTAACGAGTGGGAAGAAGGAAACAGAAACAAGAAGGATGGGTTGAACACATTTCTGCCTGGACACATTTCTGATTGGATTTGAGGCTGACTCTGCAGGAGGAGATCCATGCCCAGAATTGTAAACTCACTCAAACAAACCCATAGTGCAGAAAGTCACAGTCCCTAAGGGAGAACTTAATTCTGTTGCTTATCTAAATTGATGTTAGCCCCAAACCACCTTCTAAATAGATAAGTTTATAACCACAATCACCACTCCGTGTTAGTCCGAGAATCCTGTCTTCCCAATGAACTGCAGCAAATGAAGAGATTCAGTTGCACAAGGTACTGAGAATAGGTGACAGTTGAGTGGTCATCCCTAGACATGACATGTATACCATCCACTCCAAAGCTTGGGGACACTGTGAAAGAGAGGACAGAAAGCATGTAAAAGCTGGAGGACAGGGAGAAGGACTCCGGAACCCCATCTTCTGGGCAAGGCGAAAATGCTTTGAACACCAAGTAGATTTGCAGATGACTGTAGTGAGTCCAATAATAATGGTCCATCGACGGCCGGGCACAGATGGAGGACAGCCTCTGGGGTCCCATTCCTCAACGTTGAACTATTTGCTACTGATAAAGGCAGGGGGTTTCCTTCAGAACTATACTACTGGTTGTGCAGGAAGGTTTACAGCTTGTAATTACCTGCCAAATTTGGCGTGGCCGAATTCACAATTTACCCGGATACCAAAGCATGTCAGGCCCTTCTCTTCTCTCCCCTGATTCCCGTTTGCTTGTTTGGTTTGTTATGGATCCCATCTCCATCCACCGTTCAAGCAGATAATCCTGACTTGTAAGTTTTCCCCCTAAATAAATATCTATCTCTCGTTTCTGAGCTAGTGTGGGATTTCTCTTAAGCCTCCAATCTCTCCGCCATCAACTGGTGACACTACCAGGTTCCAATGGATGCGTCCAATCTCATGGTCACACTGATGGGTTTGGTTAAACTAAACAAGTCACAGCATAAAAACAAGTGTCATGAGTCTGGAAGAGGTCCAGGTAGGCAGGAGAAGCTAATGGCGGGAGGAGAAGAAGATAGGGTACGGGGAAGAGCAACAGAATGTAATATACACATGCATGACATTGTCAAAGAACTTACACAGAGACAGGGCCGCCAATTAAGATTTTAAAAGATGGATCGGGAAGCCTTGTACCTCTAAGTATGAGGTGAGAGGCCTGTGTGTGAGAGAAGAAAACGCCATGCCAAGGAGACACTCAGAAAGAACTGTGATGTGGAAGGGTCTTCTTTTTTGTGATGATTTCATTGGCTAATAAAGAAACTGCCTTGGCCCATTTGATAGGCCAGCCCTTAGGTGGGTGGAGTAGACAGAACAAAATGCTGGGAGGAAGTGAGGCAATTGCCATGCCTCTCCTCTCTGGGCCAGACGCCTCCTCTCTGGGCCAGACGAGATGAAGCTCCAGCCCAAGATGGATGTACACTAGAATTTCCTGGTAAGACACTACCTTGTGGTGCTACACAGATTATTATATATGGGTTAAAGCAAGATATGAGAGCTAGCCAAGAAGAGGCTAGAACTAACGTGCCAGGCAATGTTTAAAAGAATACAATTTGTGTGTTGTTATTTCGGGGCATAAGCTAGCCAGGCAGCCAGGAGCTGGGTGGCAGGAAGTGGCCTGCCATTCTTTCTACAGAACTGGAAACGTGACCAGAGAGCTGCTTGGGCGTGGACGAGGGCTGTCTGGGTAGACAGGCTCATGGCTGAGTTGCCAGAAAGCAGCTCCTTGCTAAGCCACCGTAGTCAGGGCCCCTGTCTCCACCCCTGCAGCACTTGAGAGCTGAGAAGCCATCAGGTGCCTAGAGACAACACACCAGATAAGAGGAAGGGAAGTGGGCTGTCAGAGCTCCAGGGGGATTGTTTTTTTATTCCCTTCTCACAGCGTTATAAATTTTCTAATATAAATGTAAATTTTTAGCAAGAAAAACTGTGTGTGGGGTGTTCTGACTAATTGAATCAGCATGTATTAATTATGCATTAGTGAAGATTATGCCACAATTCATTGCCGGCCCCATAATCAGTCTTCAAGCAGAAGGCAAGTGCGGAATAGAATGTCCCACGATAATGATGTCGATTAGGGGGAGGAGTCCTCAGCAGTACTCTTGTTAGATATCTAATCAGGGGTAAAATACTTGAGGGACTGTCTGCTGGGGATTGACAGACAGTTATTCCATGGCCAGATATACACACGCACGCGTGCACACACACACACACACACACACCCCACAGCCAGAGCCTGGCTGCTAGGCATATCTGGGAAGGACGATGAAGGCCTAGATCTGAGAGCTTTCCAGAACCACACTTTCTACCCTCTTTGCAACTTGGGGTTTTCATCTGTGGGATGAGGCTAAAGCTAACGACTGTGATCACACAGAGGCAGGCAATGTCTCTTAAAATGGCTGGTGTTTCAGAACCACCACTTTTTGCTATTTTCGTTGATTTAATTTTCAAGATGCTTCAAGCCGGAGTGGTCTCAGACTCACAATCTTCCTGCTTATGCCTCCCCTGTGCTATTACAGGCATGCCTGGCTTGTTTTGTTTTTATTTTTGGTGAATTGGGGACGATTCTGAGGGCTTTTTCTAGTCCCATCTGAAAAAAAATTAAGCTTACTTGACCAGACAGCGCCAGTACAGTCCTTCTGACTAATTGCATCTATTCGAACCACGCGATTCGACCCTGGAAACAGGCTGGAGTGATCAGATACTCTGTGAGATGGAGGCGGACCAAAACAGGAAAGTGTGCCAAATCATCATTTTCTGCTGATGGCCACATTCTGATTCACAGACTGCAGTCCATTCTGGGAGCCAAAGACCAGTAATTCACTAAGTGGCTGGGCATGTCCCTCTCCCAGTGTAGTTAATCTTGTGAGTAGCTGCCGGGCTCTTAGAGATGGAAAGGAGCAGAGTGTATAAGGTATTCTTAGAATTTTATGATCAGGTCCTTGCTCCAGTAGGTGCCACATCTGCTCATATAGAAGACTGGATGGAGGAACCGTCCCAGAGACAGGAATCAGTGAGGGCCCTTGACCATGTATCTGGTAATATAAATCGACCATCTGTCTGGGAGGTTCAGAGTGTGTTCAGCTAATTAACTCAACAGTGCTGTTGTGGGTTGACTGCTCATTGTAGTACCAGGAAATGAGGAAGCTAGGACCACTCCACTACCAACAAGGAGCCCAAAGGTCTGACAAGAGGCTAGACCAATTGGCCACCAACAAGAAGCCCAAAGGTCTGACAAGAGGCTAGACCACTTGACCATCAACAAGGAACCCAAAGGTCTAACAAGAGGCTAGACCAATCAGCCACCAGAAAGAAGCCCAATGTTCTGACATGAAGCTAGACCATCTGTTATTTGCCTATAACTAAAACCATGCCAGCCTTGCCTCTGGGGTAAGTGCAGCTTCTTAGTCTCTATCACCCAGTTATGTAAATATCTACATTGATACCAAGAAGGCCACTTCAATGGCAGGGACTCCTACCTATGTTCCAACCTTCAGAGGGCAGTCTCCTCTGTACATTTTAGAGCCTTGAACTGCCAGGGTTCGGGTGACCTAGCTGTAGAGCCTGTGTGAGCATACTTGAGGAACTAACTTACTGGGGAATGCTCGCAAGAGGACAGCAAGGACAGAGGACAAAGCAGAAGAAAGCCAGGAGAGAGACAGTGTTGGCTGGGCCCCGGATTGAGCCTGGTGTCCCGAGAATATCCAGTATGGACGGTACTGCAGTGTGGGCCACTCTGAGGCTCTGAAGTCCTCTCAGTCAGTCACTGGCTCTGACTGATGAGGAGAGTGACCAGCTGCTTGGATGTTTCAGGTAAATGCCCCCACTTTGGCAAAGGACTGTCCTATGGAAGAGGCAGAGGCTAGCTCTCGGCAGCTAAATGCTTGGTGCTCAGGCCTCATGAAGTCGTAGACTTAATACTGGGCAGAAGCGTCTACATATAGACCCACCCTACAGTGAAGACGTGTGTTCTCCACTCTCTTAAGGCACGTGGGGCACGTGAGTCATGAGCCTATGAAAAAATCCCTCCAATATTCCTTCCTACACGCTAAGCGTTTGGAGTCTTCCTGCGTTGTACCAAGCATTTCTGATACCGCATTGTTCCTTCTCACTGGGGGCATCTTGCTAAAGGGACAGGAAAGGGGGACTTCAAACAGAGACAAGAATGACACACAAGACCTGGGTCCAACATGGAGTGCAACATGTTCGAGGACCTGGACGTTAAGTGGGATTGTCTTAAAGAAAGGAAAGAAGAAACGGCTGGGGACAAAGCCTGGGAAGGGAAAGCCATTCCCTTTGTGGCCCAGAGATGCTGAGTCACTTGAGAATTCGGAGCATCTAAGCAGTGCAGTTAGGTCCACATGGTTAACAGAAAATCTCATCGTCTGCCACCCCTGGGGATATAGGAAGAAAAGAGTGACTGGGGGGAGTGGGCAGTGTGGTTGTCCAGGGAGAAGATGACCAATTCCTGAGCCAGCCAGGTGGCACTGGAGACAGATACAGCAGACTAGATCTAAAAGGTCGGTAGGAGAATGTTTTTCAAACGATGAGTTTTGATCATTTAGAAACAATAACCTTTATTTTGTGAGTCAAGGCTAGAATTTCTCTAATGAAGCAAAACTAAATAAAACTTCCCAGAGGTGTGGAACTAGGAGGGGTATTGTAGGCGTGGCGCCTTGAGGGGTATTGTAGGTGTGGCACCAGGAGCAGTGTTGCACGTGTGGCACCAGGAGGGGTATTGCAGGTGTGGCATCAGGAGGGATACTGTAGGCGTGGCACCAGGAGGGTTGTTGCTTCATTCAAAATTTGCTTCAGATGTGTTTGGAGATGTTCTGACGTCCTATGGGAAAGATACTTCCAGTGAGCCTTGAGTCTGCTGGTTGAGCCAACATGAGGACTGAGGGAGGTTCAACTGGCCTGGTGGCCCCCAGACCTCAGGCTCCCTAACCAGTAGTCTCTACAGCCCTGGCAGTAGGGATGGAAACCTCTGCACCAGGGTATAGGAGAGATCATGAGCCTTTCGAGTTGGTCCTTCATATATATTCATACCCGTGTTGGGAAGAAAGGGTAGACCCTGCTCCCAGGAGGCCTGACGGCAATGAGGCCATCTCTTTAGTGAGTGAGTGAGTCTCTTCAGCATTTCTTGCCCTTCAGAGAAGCAGCAGAGGATCCTGGGTAAAGAACCGTCCGGTACAGCCAAGGACGTCCCAGGGTCTGAGCGCTGACTGGCACGCCCCACATCCCTACTCCTCCGGGGAGTGTGTTGGCAGGATCAGAAAGCTCGTGACACATAGCTTTCTCCCTGTGTGATGGATGGCCTCCACAGAGCTCACCATCCATCTCGGGCCCAGCTGAAGAGTGGAGCGACGTGGCTGCTACATTTACACCGTGAGCTGACAAGTGTCTGCCACGCAGCAGTGGCCCGGGGACTGCGCTGGCCGCCATCCGCCTTGTCAGCGCATGGCTCAATTCCTCCTGTGCGCACCCTTCGGTAAATTGCCTTTGTCAGCTTCTCCTAGCAGAGGCAGCTCTCTCCATCAATCAGAGCCAATGCCCTGTTAGAAAGAAAGATTCCCTCCCCAGCCAGCCGAAGCAAAGGACTGCAAGGCCTGAGCGCACACTATTTGCCACAAGGCAGCTACTCAGACACCCCCAGCCGCCGCTCCAAGCTGACTGCCTTTCCCACCCCAACCCACCTCAGATCTGACCTTGCTGTGTTGTTCCCTGGGACCAGGGATGAGTCTCGTGCCTGACAAAACCTGGAGAGCAGCGTTCACATCGCCTATCAGATGGACCAATCAAGAAAGACAGCATTTTCTTCTGGGTGCTTGTGTAGTAACTATTTGAGAAACACCAAATGCCTGCTTTCTACAATTGGCCCTGCTGTTTTATTCTGTAGCTGATGGGGTGCAAGGGCAGCTACTTCATAGCACTGATGAAACTGAGTTAGATGCAGGGTGTCTGTCACGTGGTTGAGTGTCATGTGACATATGACATCATCTTTAACTGTAGCTGGTGAAACCTGCCCATTTTACCATAGGAGAAGCTGAGGCTCAAGCAGTTAATAGCGTTAAGTCTTTAAGTTATAGCCGCAATGAGAAGCTGCTACAGCTGAGCTTGAGCAGACACAAACTGACGAAAACCTTGGAGTTCATCTCTCTCAGTTCCAAAGACCTACGGCCTCAAAATGGGTCTTCAACCTGCATTACTGAAGCTGTAAGGAAGCTTCCAGATATTCCTGCCTCCCACATACTTTAAAACGCTTCTTCTATAAGCCATCCCCTCTTCAGGGACAGGAAAAGTCATCCCCCAAACCAAGAAAAACTCCTTGGAGGCATGACAGGGACGGTGCTCCCAAAGGCTGCTGGTGACATTTGCTAGGAGAATGGAAAGGACACAGAGACGCCTGCTGTCACCGGTAGGCAAGTACCACCTGGAAGAGTGCCTGCCTCAGAGTCAGCTGCCGGCTTCCTGGTTGTTGACGACATACAACATGCGTCCATCCTACCCCCCTACCATTGGTACTGGCACCTAGTTCAGTGACAACACGGGTCACAACTGCTCTACAAGAAGGGCCACAAATGTTTAGATTCTGTTCTCTGTCTTGCTGGGGAGGGCTGGGTAGGCAACTCAACCATAACTGCTGAGCCAAGTGCATAGAAGTTAGGCTTCCACGTCTACCCCTTCCAGTGGGTGGCATGCTCCTAAATCGTGTTTGCCTGAGATCATCACTAGACAGACTCAAACTGTGCCCCAGTGAACTTCGCAGACACCTGTGACTACCTTCCTTCTCCTGCATTTCCCCATCTCCTTCTGTTCTGGCAGCCAGACCAGCTTCCCGATGACTCTTGGACAGTGCTATTGGTTCTGAGCCCCAACATAAGAATTGGCCAGAGATGGGAGGGCTGAGCACCCCTTCTCTACACAGATGGCCAGTGGAGCTACCCTCTGCCGGTAGCTGCCTTCTCCTGCATGCCGGACCTCCTGAGAGTCGGAGGTCACAAGTCTTGGAGTCACGAATGTAGCATATTACCTAATTATAATGGGTACCAGAAATTCCTGAGGCTTTTCTTAGAAGGGCTGGGTTTTATAAGCAGAAGCTGAAATGGCTCATCTGGAAGAAGGAATGGAAGCTGTTGTACATACTGGCTTTAATCTGGCTGCTTTCTGCGCAATATTGATGTGTGCACACACGCACACAAACTTAAAATGGTTTTCTAGAAAAGGTTGTATCAGTGGGGACACTCAGTATCCTTGTTCTGGGCTGTGCAGGCTTGATCCACAGAGAAAAGACCCTGAAAAATACCTAACACAGGTATCAGGAACTATGGTCAAGCTCCTCACAGTGCCAGGGTGATCCACAGGGAGCAGCCGGCTCATCCTGAAGGCACAGGACTTGAGACTGCGCTGTGTGGGTGGTCACCATTCAGCTCCATTGCTGTATTCTCCACTGGGATCAAAGTGATTGGGGGTGGCCATGGTAAGCAGAGGTAAGGGCATGGGTGCTGTCCCAGATGGCTGTGTCTGTGGACTCAGTCGTGTAAGTATGTACCCTGGCAAAGGGCAGATGCCTGAGAGGGCTTCCCTAAGTGCTGGCCAAGTCTCTATGTCTTGGGTCAAAATAAAATGCGAACCAAGGTGCCGGATGGAAAACAGTTAACTGCTGCTGCTGCGGTTTGTGCCCGGCTTCAGCGAGTCTCCAAGGGTTCCCATGTTAAAAGCTAATCCCCACTGTGAGGTTTGAAGAGAGTGGACGCGTAGCTGTGGGGTTGAGAGGCAGGGCCTCTGGGAAGTATTTATGGTCAGAAGAGTCACCAAGGTGAAGCCTCCTGAGAGAGAATAATGAGATGCGCGGCTCCACTTCCTGTGCTGCTTGGGGCCTTGGTCAGCAAGAAAGCCCTCACCAAGCACAGGCCCGTGGGTCCCCAGGACTTGGATGGAAATAAACTCGTTTTCTCCTTTCAGTCACCTAGTATCAGATACCTTCGCTTTGCTCCCACAGAACAGGGTGACTATCGATCGACTTGGGGCTTATGAACACCCATGCCCTGTCAACCTGGCAATTCTATAGGTTCTCTCTCCATTCCTGCCCTCTGTCAGCTGCATGCAAACGAGGAGGTCGTTTATAGACCCGAATATTAAACATGCAGTATGCTTCCTTATGGTGTATTAAATCCACAAAACACGGCCTCACTAAGCTGCCCTTTAACCTCTTTACTTCCCATTTCCTTTATCTGAAATTTTCGATTAGAATATTTATTGTTTTGGGTATTTTTTTAATCAGACTTGAAACTGCCTCTGCTTTCAAACCTATTTTGTTTTTATTGTGGGGAGATAAGAGTCACGGACTCCTAGGGACAGTCGTGTTGGCTTTTGTTGCTCTGTAGACCCAGTCGAGGGCAGCACAGTGTGGGCTTGGTGTCCCCAGTGCTCTGGAGGTTCGTGTCCCCATCAGATACACTTGGCATCCACAGAGCATCCATACTGTTCCCTCCCTGCCAGACGCTGGATGTTTTAATCAATTCAGAGCCGGCCAGGCTTCTGCTGCAGAAGGAGCAGGAGTGAGGACGAGGTCCAGAAGGTTCCCCCACATTTCCCACTGCGAAAGAAGGGTATTCATGCTATTTCAGTGCAGGGGGTGGAGGGTCTCAAAAGCCCGCGCTGATGCCCAGCATCAGACACTGCCACGCCCCTGTTTCTTCCTCTTCTCTTCACAAGAGCGAGGAAATAGAATCAGCCTAGATGTCCACCAGCAAATGAGCAGCTAATGCAAACATGATACATAAACACAATGGGATTCCACTGAGTCATCAAGAAAAATGAATCATAAAATTTGCAGAGAAGTGAACCGAAAGATATTCTGCTAAGCAAGGTAAGCTAGGCTCGGAAAGACCAAGACATATATTCTCTCTCGTGCGCAATCCCTAGTCACTAAAGGCTACATATTTGTGTCTAAGTCAAGTGAATGTGGGCACTGAGCAGGAAACTTGGAGGGGCCCATGAGATGGTGGCAGTAGAGTAGGAATTGAAGAACGCTACATCAAGATGAACCCAAACAATGCCAGTTTGCAGGGGAAGACCGGAAGCACTTCCTTACCCTGGCATCATCTAACAAACAGAGCTTGCCCCCTAAGGCCTTTTAAGTTTTAACAGGAAGAGCATGTGAGGGGCTGTAAAACACCATATGTTGTATGACTGATGATTCTACGGCTCGCTCCTCAGCTCCCTAGCCCACTTCTATTCCTGGAAGTACCTCTTCCTTTCCCTTAAAAAACAAACAAATCAAGTGTCTTTAATTGAGATACAGTTGCACCACGTTCCCCTCCTTTTCCTCCTTCCAGGCCCTACCACCCGCTCTACCTCAGCCCCTCCCATTTCCCACTACACTCTCAAGTCCATAGGCTCCTTCTCATTATTATTGGTGCATACATACACACACAGGTAGGTATAACTATGCTTGTATATGTATGCACAAATATATACATGTAGATAGATAGATAGATAGATACATACATACATACATACATATACATACAACATGCTGAGTCCATTTGGGTTATGTGCATATGGTTTCAAGGCTGACCACTGCACTGTAAACCGAGTAAGGGAACTCCTCCCCGGGAGAGGTTAATTCTCCTTCCCCGGAGACCTGGTGCAGTTTTTCCTCCTCTCATGTCAGCATGTGCACTGATAGTGCCCTTGTTCCAGTCTCGTTCATGAGGCCATTTCTATGAAAGATTTTCACAATAGACTTCTTGACTCTTACAGTTTTTCCACCCCTCTTCCTCAGTGTTCCCTAAGCCAGAGCTGCAGAGCTGTGATACAGCTGTGTTGGGGCCAGGCTCCCCATGATCTGATCTCTGCATTGTTTCCAGTTGTAGCCAGCTGTGGTGGTCTCTGTGTGCTGTGAAGAGAGGCTTTTTTGATCGGGCTGGTAACTACACTCATCCAGGACTGGTGGCCTGTTCACAAAGTGGGCTCACGGGCCTCAGGTTTGGAAGGAGGCTTGTTTGTGGGTTTACATGTGGGCCATGGATTGGGGTAACCCGCTTTCCCGTTGTTATAAAGACATCTATTTCATCCTATGCCTCACTTAGAAGGCGTGGCTTTTCCATCTCTTCAGCTAGCTGCTGGGATTTTCACCTAACCTGTGCTGTGATTTTCCTCCCCAATGCTAATAAAATTGTCTCAAGCTTCCTTCTGAGTTAATTTCCAATTTATTTTATCAAAAAGACTAAGAACTCTGAAAAAAGGGAACTTCAGTTTCCCAGCACAAGACCAGAAAAAGAGAGATTTTTTAAGGGAGGGGGTGAGAAGGGCAACAGAGCCAAGACTTGGGGTGTGAGGAGGGCAATAGAGCCAAGACATAAGGGGAGGAGGGCAATAGAGCCAAGACACTGGGGGTGGGGAGGCAGGGGTGCCAAACACACAGCAAGGAAGAGCAAGTGAAGAGTCTGGGAGGGAATGTGTGGGCTAGAACGACCAAAATGAAGCCTGTATGAAAAACTTCTATGCTAACCATTTCCTTTCTGAGTTAACTGAAAAACATCCATTGGGCCAAATGTGGTGGTGTACACCTTCAATGCCAGCACTCAGGAGGCAGAGGCAGGCGGATCTCTGCGAGTCTGAGGCCAGCCTGGTCTACAGAGTGAGTTCCAGGACAGCTGGGGCGGTGTAGAAAGAGTTTCTGCATCAAAGAAAAAAAATGCAGACTGGATAATAAAAGTGCACGCTTGTTATTTCTAACCCAGAGGCACCCAGCGGGGCTGTGTGACAGGCAGCCTGCTCTGCCCTGTGTAGTTTGTAGAAGGCCTGGGGATGATGACCTGGGGCCGAGGAAGTGTTCTGAAAGCCCCCGCAAAGTGAGAGAGCCATGTGAGGTGTTTCTCGGTATGAGACCCACGTCGCTGTCTGCGCACATTTGCTTCCAGAAGGGAACATCGTTTTCCTGAGGTGAAAACCCTGATCCTTTCCCGCTTTTCCTGAGCGTCAAGGTAAGTTCCTGGTTTAGGAAAACTCGCTTCATCCATGGCCCTCTCTGGGCTATTGCCGACCTCTTCCTGAAGAACAGAAGTGAAATTGCGTTTAAAACCAGCCTTTGGTTTATTGACACCTGGAAGGTTAATCAAGTCGGACTTTTTCCTTTCTTGATCGATACATCTCCGGCTTGTCCTGCTCATAGACAGTTACCCAATTACCAGCTCTCTAATCGGAGACGTACAACCTTTCAAAATCTGACTGGCTTCATCGATCCGGTAACAGCTAAATTGGCACCCTCCTCTCCCACAGAACAGATTTAATCTGCCCGGGTCTGATTAAAATGCCTGGCTGAAAGCAACGCCAGATGGAATCTCCTTCCTCTCTCCAAGGTCCTCAGAAGTCACAAGAGTCCCACGCCTGAGAGAATTGTCCACGGCAAGGCTCAATATTGGGGCGGTTCAGGTGCACACCCATCTATCTCCAAGTGCTTAGAGGATTCCGTGATAGACTGACCCCAGAAACATCAGGCTCCTCGTTGACAGTGGCATACATTTGCCCCATCAGCACCTGTCAGTTCTCACTCTCTTGAGCCCAAACCGAAGTGGGATGCCCATCAGATGGGTGTTTTGCTAACACATCTAATGACCTCATTGGTAGAAAGATGAGAATGCGGGCATCACCAGAAAGAAACCAATGTCCCCTTGTCTGGATTTGATAGAAGGTGTATTTCCATGTGCCACAGCACTAATCTTGCAGAAGGCGAAAACAGTTCCTGCATCCTCAAGCATTTATGTTGTTAATATTTGTTTAACAAATCATTCATACTGTGAAAATTTTTAATTAAAGTGGACCTGTAAACTGGTATTCACTTATACCGTGCAATCACTTACCCTGTCCCCAGAGATTAAATAATGAAGCTAAAGTCTTTGTAATTACCAGAGGGGAGGAAACCTGTTATCTAAGTCATTAGTTTTCACCTCAGCCTTGCAAAAGGAGAAAATGCAATTTAACTCATTGCAATAACAATTCTGAAATTCTAAGTAGAAATCAAAAGTATGTCCAACACTTCATGCTGCATACAGGAATAGGAGAATGTGATGCCAATTTGAATTTTTGTGGAGCTGCATTAGGCTTGCAGCCAGGAATAAGAGCATCTGGGTGCAAATAAGAAATAAGAGGCCTCCCAGGTCCTGCTGGGAGGGGAGACAGTCAGATCTCCTGCCTGGACTTCTTGAGAGCCATCCAGGCAGCTGCACCAAGAGCCCAGCCCCCGAAACAATCTGCTCTGCAAGACGTGGATGCCCAGAGAACCAGCAAATGCTTTGTGGCTTTATTTAAATTTGCTTATAGCCTTTATTGTACTTTATTGTACTAACACACAATGTTAGCTGGATTCAGATAAAACATATTAGCTTTCCTATCTCAAATTGAAAGTAATATAAACATACCCTTAAGATTATCTATCAAAAAATTAGGTAACTATTTTCTTCCCGTGAGAGTATTATATAACAAAGGAGAAGTAGATATAAAAGGTAATGAATAAAACGGGAACATAGGCAAAGAACAAGACAAGGGACTTCCAGGCTCCGCTTTTCTAAACCAGTAGCACAGCTTTGAGAAAAACGACCCTAAATGTTGATGGCCGTACCTGGGGCTTCCCACACTAGAAGTAAAAAATCCAAAATCTTCAGATGACCAAGTAGACACCAATCTGGCTCTATTTCAAATACCCAAAGCTCAGTTATTCAGTGGTAACTGCAGGGCTTATAATTTCCTAAGACAGAGACAAGTGCACTTTCGGATAGAATTATCCAGCTGAAGCACTGGCTACCACTCAAGGGAAGGGCTCTCTAGAGGGAGCACCAGAACTCATTTCTCCTAGAATAAAAAAAAGACTTAAGAGAGAATTGGAGCAGAGAGCACGCCTGTTCATTACAGCAACTAATTCTAAGCAACCCAGTGAGCGTGGAATAACGTCCTCTTCACTCACTGTTGGAAAAATAGGGTTAAAAAAGGCAACAAGGCAGGCCAACGCCCACACTTGGCCATGCCTAAACTAGGACCCATGGAGCCTAAAGCCAAACTAGTGTTCTGCTGATGACCATGTAAGATCTTTGGGAGCTGTGCAGACAGCTCAGGGGTTAAAGGGCTTGCCATGCACACAACGGAACTGGGGTTCAGATCCACAGAGTCCAAATGCTGAGGCAGCAGCCCTGTAATTCCAGTTCCATAAGGCAAACATGGGACTCCTCAAACAAACTGGCTAACCTGTGTGGTCTCCTGAGCAAGCTCTGGGTTTTCTCAAGAGACCCTGCCTCACAAAATGAGCAATTAGAAGGTTCCAGATGTCAGCCTTGGGTTTCCACACATTGTGTGCACGTATGCATACACACCAACATACGAGTGACAGGTTACCTTCTTCCTGTCCCTGCCCCATCAAACGCTGACCTAATCCTGACATCACACTTTTGCCTTATCTAGGATTTCATATAAATGGACTCCCGTGTTTGCGACTGACTGAATTTGCCTTCCTTCACTTAGCAAGTTTTTAAAACACATTAAAGCTGTTGTATGTAGTAATATTTTTATCTCTTAGGATTTGGTAGCATTCCAGAACGTGGATATGCCACGGGTGGTCTTCTGCTTCCCATGGGACACTTATTTAGGGTGTATCTAGTTTCCACTACCTGCAGTAACACTTTTTTTTAAACATGGATTCACAGGATGTGTGTGATATGTTGTTTCTCCTGGGTGGGAACTGTTGCCGACTAACTGAGCCATAAGGCGAGGGCTCACTTACCTTCTTAAAATACTGCCATGCTGTGGTGATGGAGGAAGGTCATTGGTAATAAACAAACTGCCTTGGCCCATTTTGATAGGCCATCCCTTAGGTGGGTGGAGTAGGCAGAACAGAATGCTGGGAGGAAGAGGAAGTGAGCTCAGACTCGACAGCTCTGCTCTCTGGAGCAGAGGCCATGCTCCCCTTTCCCGGGCAGACGCGATCGATGAAGCTCCAACCCAGGATGGACGTAGGCTAGAATCTTCCTGGTAAGCGCACCTAGGGGTGGTACACACATTATTGGAAATGGGCTAGTCCAGGTGCGAGAGTTAGCCGAGAAGAGGCTAGATATCATGGGCCAAGCAGTGTTTAAAAGAATACAATTTGTGTGTTGTTATTTCTGGTGTAAAGCTAGCCGTGCGGGAGCCGGTCTGTGGGAAAAGGCCCGCAGCTCCTACTACAGAATGGTGCCCAGACATGTGGACAACTGAATCCACTGAAAGCCTGAGAAAGCTTGGGAAAGAGTAAAGCATGTTTTCTTGGTAGCAACAATTTCTTGGGTCTGCTCTGCTTGCCAGAGGCAAGCAAGCACTCTCATCTAAGAGAGGCTTCCTGACTCAGCTTTAGCTGCAAAACCCTGCAGCTCTTAAGAGGTCCTGCCACGAAACACTTAAATGGTGTTGATGAAAAGCTGAACGCATGCTTTTCGGTTTTCAGCCGTAGCAGGAAAAAAGCTGCACCGTTTAAAAATGCTGGCTTTGTGGGCCGTCCTGCCAGAGCAAACTCTGACTCTTTGAGGCAGGAGGTCAGCTACAGAGAGAGCATTTGAGTGTTGGAGCTTGTTTGCTGGCAAGGACCTTGAAACGCCATAGAGTTGTGGCAACAAAAATGGCTTCAGTTGTACCTCCACCAGGAGGCTGAAAGCTAAGGAATGGGCTGGATCTAGCCGGCAAAGCAACAGCTTTAGTCCTACCAATATTACTTGGTAAATTAAAGACTCATGTGGTCAAAAAAGAGACATATACAGTAAAAGAAAGATTCAAAGTAAAAAAATTTTTTAAATGATTTACAGTGTGTTAAAAATATATGCAAGCTAAAAGTTAAAGTTCTTAAAAGTAAAAAATGGAAGAAAGAGAGTAGTTGGGTGTGGTAGTACACACCTTTAATCCCAACACTTGGGAGGCAGAGGGAGATTGACCTCTGTGACTTCAAGGTGTGGTAGCACACGCCTTTAATCCCAGTGCCTTGAAGGCAGAGACAAACAGATCTCTGTGAGTTCAAGGTGTAGTAGCGTACACCTTTAATCCCAACGCCTGGGAGGCAGAGACAGGCGGATCTCTGAGAGTTCAAGGACAGCCTGATCTACAGAGTTATTCCAGGTCCAAGATACAGAGAACCTGTCTCAAAAAGCAAAAAATAAAAGTAAAAATAAACAAAATAGAGGTTAAAATAAAGCCGCACAAAGATGGAAAATACAATGAGAATCTTGATACTATATGCTATTATGCTCTCTTTGAATTGTTTGAATGCTGAGGAAGGAGCAACAGCTGCTAAAAGATATTTGTTTATAAATGCTGCTGAACTAATCCAACCTAGATATTTTGAAAATGCCTTGACTTTGAAATTTGGATCTAAGGACATGATGCTTTGGAAAGGAGTTTCTTATTTTGTTTTCACAGAGGGTGAGAGTCTGTGGATTTCTTCTATTCCAATGTGGTATGATGGACCACACCCTCCTGAAGGGTGGCTGTGAACACCTTCAGAAAATTGCTTCGCTCAACTGCCAACTGAGATGAAACTAGCACACAGGTTATACCATGAAAGACCTAATTAACAACGCCCCCATTCAGCAGGAAGCAGTTTGGAGAGAAAAAAAACTGCGCCCATGTTCCCAAATATGGTTTATAAACGTTTTTTTGCATTTAAAGGGGGATATGATATAGGTATGAATAATTTACATTGATATGGATTTTGCTTTAGTGATTTAAATTTAAGGTCAATATTGTTATATGTATATGTGTTTCTGATCTTGATTAAGGTATTGTGATTGTGTAGTTCACTTAAAAATGTAATGTATATAGGTTGTTAATAATCATAATAGTCAAGTTTGTAGTCATGTTAGTTAAGATTTTCTAGATGTACATAGATGTATTTTAGATAGGCATTCTTTATATCTTTCAAAGATTATAAATATGGCATTTTAAATGTTTTAATAACTTAGGGTTTTTCATGACAATGAGACACTTTGCTCCTGGCAGCACCAATCTATTTCGGGAAGAAGATGGGCATCGAAGAGGATTCTTATGGAGTTTGAGAGCCATTTGGGCAAGAAACTGCTCTTGCATGGACTGTTGCATAAACTGGACACAGAGAACCCGCAGAGAGAGGACTGCTGAACTTGCCTAAAGGTGAGATGATCTTTCGGGGTTCCTGATTCATGAAGGAGTCTTCAAAACATACTGGAGGACACAGAAGATAATGACTGAACTGCCTTTGGAATTTCCTGCTTCATTGAAATGTCTGCTGAAAACTATGGGCCTGTAGGCTGAAGATGGATGCCCCAACGGTACAGAGGAACTTTGGGTGACTGTCCAGGCAGCGAGATGTCTCTGTTATTTCTATAGTTTGAAAGTTGCTTATTTCTTGTTTGCTTAGGTAATATTGTATCTTTCTGGAGTCTTTGATGGAGTTGAAGAATAGTTAGTTATAGTTATAGTTTTCCTTAGTTATGATAAAGATAAAATAGATATAAATATTGTAATTTTTACTTGATAACTGTTTTGTTATATGTAATTTTGCTATGTTAAAGTTAAAGCCTTTCCTTTTTGTTTAAACAGAAAAAGGGGAAATGATGGAGGAAGGTCATTGGTAATAAACAAACTGCCTTGACCCATTTTGATAGGCCATCCCTTAGGTGGGTAGAGTAGGCAGAACAGAATGCTGGGAGGAAGAGGAAGTGAGCTCAGACTCGATAGCTCTCCGCTCTGGGGCAGACGCCTCAGACAGAGGCCATGCTCCCCTCTCCCGGCCAGACGCCATGAAGCAAGCTGCCAGGTCAGACATGCTGAATCTTTCCCGGTAAGACTGATGCTACACAGATTATTAGAGATGGATTGATCGGGATATGAGAATTAGCCTGTAAGGGCCAAGCAGTGTTTAAAAGAATACAGTTTGTGTGTTGTTATTTCGGGGCATAAGCTAGCCAGGTGACCAGGAGCTAGGGTGGCAGGAACACAGCCTGCAGCTCCCACTACACTGTGGTCACCATTACACACTCCTGGCAGCAGCGGTGAGATATTCTAGCTGATATTTAGTATTGCCAGTCTTTTTTTTAAATCAGCTTTTAAACTTAAACAACAACAACAAAATGCAAACTGTATTGTTCTGTGTCTTGAGCATCATTTAAACTAGGTGTTGCCTCACAGTACCAACCTGGTTTTAATATCTGCCTAGAAATGGACATTTTACTATTAATGTGGTCACTACTTTTGACTAGGGCTATGGATCATCTTCATGTACCTATTGGCCATCTTAGTGTTTTCTTTTTTTTCTTTTTTAAATTTATTTATTTATTAAAGATTTCTGCCTCCTCCCCGCCACTGCCTCCCATTTCCTTCCGCCTCCCCCCATCAAGTCCCCCTCCCTCATCAGCCCAAAGAGCAATCAGGGTTCCCTGACCTGTGGGAAGTCCAAGGACCACCCACCTCTATCCAGGTCTAGTAAGGTGAGCATCCAAACTGCCTAGGCTCCCCCAAAGCCAGTACGTGCAGTAGGATCAAAAACCCATTGCCACTTAGTGTTTTCTTTAGCGTGGTTCCCATTCAGGTCTCTCATTCGGTTGTAGGCACTCGGTTTCCCTGCAACTGAGTCTCATCTGAGGTTTTCTAGCATGACTCTCTGACTTCACATCCTTTGCAGAGTCCCCCGGCTTCTGCTCCCGCCACTATCGGCACACACTCCCTTTGTATATATGCCCAGGATTTATGGCTGTGTTCTGTAAACTTCTTTGCCTGGCAGACCTTTTGTCTATCCTATCTGGAAGAGGCAGCGGTTTGTGCTTTAATACAACGCTGGGGATTATATTGTCAGGCCACTTCCTCGGGGCAAATCTTCCAAGCATTGAAAGCCAAAGATAAAGAGCAAATCTTGACATGGTCAGGAGGAAAATGACAACTACACCCAGAGGAACAACAACCCAATTACAGGCTGGCTTCTTATCAGAAGACACAGGCCAGAGAACAATAGAGAGCGTCTTCACAGGCCAAAATAAAATGTTAGGAGGGAAGCTGAATCTCGCATTCTATGGCCAGTGGATTTTAAGACATACACCCCTTCCCGATACACACACACACACAGACACACACACACACAGACACACACACATACAAACACGATAGAAGCTACAATCTCAGGGCAAGCAGTGTGGCAGGTACTTGATGAGGTGAGTCAAAGCCGGGAGATACAATTCTAGTCCTTGAATCAGCATCGTTCAGTTTCCCCCTGAAGTCCTTGGTGTCGCGCACCTAGAGCCAAAGCCAACCCTAGGGCTTCAGTGGGGCTCTTGTGTCCCCTGGGTGAATGTCTAGCTTCTCTAGGAACATAGCCTCACTTTGCTGCCAGCGGTGTCCAGATGTCATGAGGTTGGTAACACTGCTGTTATTAAATTCACAGATATTTAAGCTTCATCTGTCTGGTGAATCATGTTCCCCAAACAGTTCAGTAAGCCTCCCCAGTGCATTCCTTGCCTGCCGCTTAGCCTTACATTTAAGCACATGTGAGGTACCTAGCAGAGAGCCATCAGAAATGACTGGCATGTTCCTGGGGTATACACTCTAGGAACAGGGGAACAAAGGTCATGGACAAAAGTGTAGGTTGAGTAAGGGCTGCAGCAGAAGGGTGGTCCAGTCCCCAGAGGAAATAAGAGGAGACACTATTACTATCCTGTGTCATAAAGGGACAGGAAAGGGGACTGTAGGCGCTGGCATTGTCCAGCAGGAGGGTGGTGGCTAACTTCCTGACAGCACCTCACTGAATGGAGAACGCTTCTGTCTCGTGAGGGAACTGGAGCCCTAGTCTTCCACAGCCCCAGGATCATGAGCACTGGCTTAGGCAGGACATCCGCTAGAGGAACCAGCCAGGACAAAGCGGCTGGCTTTCTATTGCTTCAAAATTCTATTTTTCAGACACACATGAATACAGTGTCTTTATTTAAAAAACAAAGCAAAAATGCTTCTCATTCTATTTTTGAGCACTGAGTTTGCAGTTAGAAATAGGATTGTCACTTTTCCTTCTTTCTCTGAGCTGTCCATATCTCTATCTTAGACTGTGACAAGGACTTCCTGGGTCTCGGGTCTCCATAGCCCATTACTGGCTTTACTCAGGAAACAGACTGGCAAGTCCTAACCATTTTAACTGCTTTCTAGCTACTTCTTTCTGTAGGCAGAAAGTGCACCTCCTTTCTTGTCAATCTGACTAAATATCAAAATCTGTACTAAAATACTAACTGAGGTCATCTTTCAAGACTGATGTCGTGCGCTACCTTTATAGGGAATGTAAGTATTTAGTTGCCAACAGTTCCCAGGTAGGCATATAAGATGTGAGGATGCATTGGAGAGAAG
Organism: Neodon shergylaensis; assembly: GCA_025134845.1. Classification (NCBI taxonomy): domain Eukaryota; kingdom Metazoa; phylum Chordata; class Mammalia; order Rodentia; family Cricetidae; genus Neodon; species Neodon shergylaensis. Next base: position 8,164,354 of record JABTXL010001118.1, read on the forward strand.
CCGACAACATTCAGAGAGGAGTATTTTCTTCTAAGGGGGAAATGGGACCCGCTTCTTGGTGCGGCTTTGGCCTAGGCTGTGTTAGAGCTGGTCTGACCTGCAGTTGGCACACACTCTTACTACAGTCTGACTAGACTTCTCCAGTGCTGGCCAGGGGTTGGAGACAACCAAGGACACAGGATGATCTTCTATTCAGTAGTAGGTGAGACAGCCAGTTGACTTGGGAGGGGTTTGGTAAGGGCCTGGAAATTTTCTTGTTGTTGCCTTCTTCTTATAGACCTCTTTCATTTTCTCTATCTCGTTTATTTTTTACTCAGATTTAGCTTGCTCGCTTAGTCTAATTTTTCACTAATACTGACTAAAGTCACAGGCTGTGAGAGAACGAAGAGGAAATAGCAGCTTTCTACTCCAAAGCCCCATTTCACATATTAAAATGAAAGAGGAGCACTCAAGATTGGATCAAGGACACCTAGTTGGTACGTAATACTTCTAAACATTAATATGTATTATTTACTATGTCCCAGAAACAGTGGAAGTCATCTGTCAATCAATCCTTACAATGACTGATGAAGTATGTATGAACTTCGATTTTTTTTAAATACATCAACCTTGCTAGTGTTGTCTATGATTATTCAATCAAATACCCGTTTGAGACAAAGACAACAAGAAGATGGTGGAGTAGGAATTTTCTACATGTATCTTTCCATAAAAACACCAAATTGCACAACTCTGTTTACATAATTACCTTAGTGCAAACGTGGCAAAAATTACATGAGCAAGATGTTACACAGAAAAAATAAAAGATGCACGAAAAAGAGGTGTGGGGGTGCAGTTCCTAGCTCCTCTTATCCAAGCCCATGCAGCACATTGTGAGAGAACTTCTGGGTGGAGGAGGGAGAAGGAAGGAGAAGGAGGCGCCCATAGGAACCTGGAGGCATAGGAACCAGGTCAGCACACCACCAGGCAGGACTCCATGACACCAGACTCCAGCCTGGTGCTCCGGACTTCTCTCCAGAGTCATATCTGTCTCACTTGGTTTCTGGGTCTTCTCCACCTTTATGCTCATTCCCAGCACCCACATGGTGGCTCACAACCATCTATAACTCCAGTTTCAGGAGATCTGATGCCCTTTCTGACTGCTTTGGGTTCTGCATGCATGTGGTGCATATACATACATGCAGGTGACACATGCATGTAAAATAATTAATAAATCTTTTAAGACAATACATTTTTGTAGGTTATATGGTATAAACATGTAAACTGTGGTATCAAAACATAAAATGTGTGAGAGAATGAGTGGATATATAGAGTTATGTATAATCAAAGTTAAGTTCTTAACATGAAATAGCCCCCTCAACTATTTATGCAGCTTTGTGAGAACAAGGCAAAAGCCTAAAATAGATATACAAAAAATAAGAAGCAAAGAATTGAGTCATGTTTTCAATAAAATCATCTACATATAAAAAAAGACACAGGAGCCGGGCGGTGGTGGTACACGTCTTTAATCCCAGCACTCGGGAGGCAGAGGCAGGCGGATCTCTGTGAGTTCGAGGCCAGCCTGACCTACAAGAGCTAGTTCCAGGATAGGAACCAAAACCTACGGAGAAACCCTGTCTCGAAAATTCAAAAAAAAAAAAAAAAAGACACAGGAGAATAATCAAGGCATAAAGGATCTACAAAATAATCCCCAAATAATTAGCAAAATGGCAGATATAAGTTCTTACTGCCAATGATTTCCTTACACGTAAACTCCATTAAGACCAGAGGAGATGAATGGATTGAAATGCATGCACGCACACCCAATCACGCGTGCTGTCTAGAAGGGATTCTATCCACACAAAGACGGACACAGCAAAGGAACAGATATTCCACGCAGATGTAAACAGAAAGAGAGCAGGAAGGATTTGACGTATGTTGACTTTAAGTAAAACTCCATGAAGACAAAGCAGTCATCGTACCATGATAGAAGGGCAGTTCTCCAAACGGATGCAGCAATTGTTAATAGAAACATGCCCAACCTCGGAGCGCCTGAGCGGATAAGGCAATATGAATAAAAAAAGAGATCTGTATTAAAGCAATTTTCTTCAATTGTTCCAGATAAGGGCTTTCTTAATACCCTCGCAGCAATAAAAAGACTGGCCACAGAGAAAAATCAATGGAGGAGCCCCTCTTCAACTACACTTCAGACTAAATGAACCCATGGGAAGAGGCCACCGAGGGGTGTGGCCTCCTGGCTCGCTGCCCATGGCTTGTCTGGCTGGCCTGCCTACCTGCCTTGGCACTTTTGTTGGGAATTACTGCTATAAAATTTTATATTTCTCCCTTAGCTCAGGTCTAGGTCTGAGGTAGGGCAGAGCTGAGGGACATATCCACTCACAGCAATGGCTGGAGCAATCTGAGTACACTTGGGACTCCCTGTTGCACTCAGATGACTTACTTTTTTCCATTTGTTTCCTGTCTGTGGCACAAATGACTTGGAGAAAATAGCTCAAAATCACTGCAGAGAAAACCAAAGGGGCGAACCTGCATTTTGGCCCACATTTGTGCTAGTTAGCATTCCTCAATGGGGACACACGCTATGGTCATCTAGGAGAGAACCTCATTTGAAAAAAATCACTTCTACCAGAATGGCCTGCAGGTGCGTCTGTATGGGATTATCTTGCTTAATGAACCTCTGACCCTCCACTCCCTACCCCCTACCTCAAACCTCCATCTTTCATTAAAGCAAGCTTACTGAGGCATAATTTGCTTACAGGAAAATTAAATCTTTTAAGAGTCAGATGAATAAATTCTGAGAAATTCATAGAACCAAGTAAATACCACCAACAAGATCAAGAAGCAGAACAAATCACTGTGAACCTCATTACTTTAGAATCACACCAGTTCCTATTTCCTTACCCCGGCAAACACCAACCTGTTTGCTGTTTCTAGAATTTTCTTTCCACTCCACCCCATTCATGGCAAGCTTTAGAAAATATTATTTCTTAAAAATCTACCACTATAACCACCAGTTTGTTCTTTGGCACCTTGAGAATTTTTTTTAAATGCTTTGTCATAACTACTTTAGCGGGAAACACTAAAGAGATAAACAGAATTTCATATTATAAGTCCAAAGGATCTTACATGTAGTAAGCACTCAATAATTGCTTGTAGTTTGTTTTTCAATAAACTGCACCGCTTCTTTATTTTGTGGTTATGCTTAGCTGATAAATACAAAAATTTTCAGGAACAAATAGGGTGCCCTCTGAACATACATACATTTTTATAATCAAAGTAGACAGATTAGTATTCTCAAATACCGATCACCTCTTTATGGTGAAAACACTCAAAATGTAGTTGAGACACAGATCTCCTGTAGTGTGCTGGCTTGTTTTATGTCAACTTTGCACAAGCTAGAGTCATCAGAGAGAAGGCAGCCTCCATCGAGAAAATTTCTCCAGAATTTTGTCAGCTCCCAGTATCTAGAAACACATTTCATCCAGAATCCCCAAAGGCCACACCTACCAGGGTCCAAGAAGAATTTCTTGCCAGGCAGCACACAGACACCACACTCTTAGAACCAGAGAGAGCAAAAGAAACCAAAAAATAAAACCCCCACTCAACAAAGACAAGACTAGGTATCAGCACCTAGAATTGCAATCTTCCCAAACCCAGATGCTTAAATGCCAGTGTAAAAACATGACTAGTCTCAGCCAGAACAGTATGGCCCCAAGAGAGCCCAGCACCCTCCCACAGCTGCAAAGCAGTTGAAGCCCAAAACAAAGACCTTAAAATAGTCTTTATGAATATGAGAAAGATCCTTAAAGAGGAAATGAGTAAATTCCTTAAAGAAACCTATGAAAACAAAAACCATGGAAGGAAATGAATAAAACATCTCAAGACCTGAAAGTAGAAATAGAATCAATAAAGAAAACCCAAACTGAGAAAAATCTGGAAAGGAAAGATTTAGGAACACAAGTGGGAACCTCAAAGGCAAGCCTCACCCCTCACCAACAGAACACAAGAGATGCATTAAAGACATGATAGAAAAAGTAGATACATTGGTCAAAAAAAATGTTAAATTTGAAAAAAAATCCTGGTACAAACCATCCAGGAAACCTGGAACACTAGGAAAAGACCAAATCTAAGAATAGTAAGAACAGAGGAAGGAAAATAAGTTCAGGTCAAAGGGACAGAAAATATTTTCGACAAAATGGTAAAAAAAAAATCCCTAACCTAAAGAACAAGATGCCTATCAAGTTACAAGAAGCATACAGAATACCAAATGTACTGAACCAGAAAAGAAAGTCCACTCAGCAGATAATAATCAAAGCACTAAACAGAACAAGAAAGAATACTAAACGCTGAAAGGGAAAAGAGCAAATAATATATGGCCGACTGACAAGAATAACACTTGACTTCTCAACGGGGCCGCTAAGAGCCAGAAGGGCTTAGACAGATGTGCTACTGACTCTAAAAGACTACAGATACCAGCCAACCCAGATTATAATACCCAGCAAAACTTTTAGTCACAATAGATGGTGTCTTAGTTTGGGTTACTTTTGCTTCGCTAAAACACCATGGCCAAAAGTAAGTCAGGGAGAAAGGGATTTATTTGGCTTGTGTTTCCACATCTGTAGCCTAATCACCGAAGGAAATCAGGACAAGAACTCAAACAGGGCAGGATCCTGGAGGCAGGAGCTTATGCAGAGGCCAGGGAGGGGTGTTGCTTACTGGCTTGTTCAGTCTGCTTTCTTATAGAACCCAGGACCACCAGCCTAAGGATGGCAACACCCACAGTGGGCTGGGCCCTCACTTATCAACCACTAATTAAGAAAATGCTCTTCAGGTTTGCCTACAGCCTGATCTTGTGGAGGCATTTTCTCAGTTGTGGTTCCCTCCTCTCAGATGATTTTAGCCTGTATTAAGTTGGATGGAATTAGCCAGAACTGGTGGAGAAAGTAAGACATTCCATGATAAAACAAGATTAAGGCAATATCTACCTACAAAACCAGTCCAGGTGCTAGAAGGAAAATTTCAACCTAAGGAGATTAACTACATCCAGGAAAACAAGGGATAAATAATCACAGACAAGCCAATCAAAAGATGGAAAACATACAACACACACACACACACGAGAGAGAGGGGGGGGGACCACCACCACAACCACTGCATCAGCTAAATAATAGCAATCAGAAAACACTGCTCATTGATTTCTCTCAATATCAATGTCTCAATTTCCCAACTAAAAGACACAATGGATGTGAAAACAGAATTCATCCTTCTGTTTAAAGAAATATACCTTAACATCAAAGATAGACATTATCTCAGAATAAAGATGGAAAAAAAATTTCAAGATGATAGCCTAAAAAGTAAGCTGGTGTAACCATTTTGATATACGACAAAATAGACTTCAAACCAAAACTAATCAGAAGAGATAAAGAAGAACACTACATATTCATCAAGGGAAAAAAAATCCTCCAAGAGGACATTGCAATTCTAAACAACTACACACCAAACACAAGGGCTCCAAGTTTGTAAACAGAGAAATACTGTAGCTAACTGGCATTATAAACCAAATAGACCCAACAGACATTTATAGAACATTTCACTCAAACACAAAAGAATATACATTCTTTTCAGCACCTCAAGGAACTTCCTCCAAGACTGACCACATACTCAGACATAAAGAAGTCTCAACAGATATAAAAAAAATTGAAACAATACTCATCATTCTATTTGGCCACCATGGATTAAAGCCAGATATTAACAACAGCAGAAACACAGAAAGCTTTATAAACCCGTGGAAACTGAATGATTCTCTACTAAATGAAAAATGAGCCAAGACAGAAATTAACAAAGAAATCAAAGACTTTCTAGAATTGAATAAAAGTGAATACACAGCATACCCACTCTTCTGGGGCACAATGAAGGAGATCCTAAGAGGTAAGTTCATAGCACTTAGTGTCTACATAAAAAATGGCATGATCTCATACTAGTAACTAAACAGCACACCTGAAAGTCTAGAATAAGAGAAGAAATCACACCAAAAAATATGTATATGGCAAAGAATAATCAAACTCAGGGAAACAAACAAAAAAAAACAGAAAGAATCAATGAAGCAGAGAGTTGGTTCTTTGAAAATCTCAATAAGACTGACAAATCCTTATCCAAATTAACTAGAAGGCAAATAGGATAGAGAATATCAAAATTAGAGATGAAAAGAACAGATATCAAGGAAATGGATAGTTTTCTCAATACTTACCACTTAAAAGTTAAACTAAGATCATACAAGCAATTTAAACAGACTTATAGCCTGTAGTGAAATAGAAACAGTCATTAAAAGTTCCCATGCAAAAAGAAATAAACAAAAACAAAATACAACAACCAAAAAACCAGGTCAAATGATTTTAGCATAGAATTCTACCACACTTTCAAAGGATAGTTAATGCTAATACTCCTCAAACTTTCCCATAACAGAAACAGAAGTAACATTGCCTGGTTCATTTTATGAGGCCATAATTACTCTGATACCCAAACCACATAAAAACCCAACAATGAAGAATTACAGAACAATTTTCCTTATGAACATAGATGGAAAAATTCTCAATAAAATACCTGCAAATTGAATCCAAGAACACATCCAAATGGTCATCCTCCACGATGAGTAGACTTCATCCCAGAGATGCAGGAACGCTTTAACATACACAAATTGAGAAGTATAATCTATCATATAAACAAACTGTAAGACAAAAACCACATAATCATCTCATTAGATGCAGAAAAAGTCAAAAAATTGAACATCCCTTCATGATAAAAGTCCCAGAGAGAACAGGAATACAAGGGGTATACTTCAACATATTAAAGGCGGTTTACAGCAAGCCCATAGCCAACGTCAACTTAAATGGAAAGGAATTCAAAGCAAGCCCACTAAAATCAGGAACAAAAAAGGTTGTACACTCTCTCCATATCTACTCAATATAGCACTTGAAGTCTTAGCTACAGCAATAAGACAGCTAAAGGAGATCAATGGGATATAAATTGGAAAGGAGTATATTAAAGTATATTTATTTGCAGATTTGATAGTATACATAAATGAACCTAAAAATTTCACTAGGGGAACCCCTACAGCTGATAAATACTTTCAGGAAAGTAGCTGGATACAAAATTAACTAAAACCAACCAACCAAACAAAAAGTAACCCTCTTATATACAAATGACAAACAAACTGAGAAAGAAATCAGGGAAACAACACATTTCATAATAGCTTCAAATAATAGAAAATATCTTGGGATAAGTATAACCTGGGATAACTTTAACCAAGAAAGTAAAAGACTTGTATGATAGAAACTCGAGTCCTTGAAGAAATAAATTGATGCAGATGTCAGAAGATAGAAAGATCTCCCATGCTCATGGATTGGTAGGATTAACATAGCAAAAATGGCCAATTTAAGAAAAGCAATCTACAGATTCAACACAGTCCCCATCAAAATTCCAACACACTTCTTCATAGAAAAGATGATTTTGAAAGGATAATTTTAGCTTCACATGAAAGTTCAAAACCCCAGGATAGTTAAAAAAACAATCCTGAAAAATAAAAATATATCTGTACTCATCACCCTGTACAAAATTTAACTCTAAATGGATCAAAGATCTCAACATAAAACCACATGCACTGAACCAGACAGAAGAGAGAGTAGAGGGCAGCCTTGAACTGACTGGCACAGGAAAAGACTTTATGAAGAGAACACGGCGCTGGCACTAACATCAATGATTAATAAATAAGACCTCGTGAAACCAAAAACCTTGTACAGAGCAAAGGACACCATCATTCAAGCCAAGCGGTAGCCTCCAGAAAAGAAAAAAAAATTTTTACCAACTAAACATTCAAGAGGGCTAATATCTAAACAGAGAGTTCTCAAAAGAGGAAGCACAAATGACCAAGAAACCCTTAAAGAAATGCTCAATATTCTTAGTCATCAGGGAAATGCAAATCAAAACTACTCTGAGATTTCACCTTACACCCATCAGAATGGCTAAGACCAATAAAACAAGTGGCAGACAGCTCATGCTGGAGATGATGTGGAGTAAGGGGAACACTCATCCATTGCTGGTGGGAATGCAGATTTATACAGCCATTATGGAAATCAATGTGGTGGTATCTCAGGAAAATAGGAATTGATCTACCTCAAGATCCAACTATTCCCTCTTTGACGTAATTCAAAATATTCCATCCTACCACAGAGATACTTGCTCAACCATGTTCTTTGCTGCTTTGTTCAGAATAGCCAGAAAATTGGAAACAGGCTTCTATAGATGAGCTGATAAAGAAACTGTGGTTAATTTATACAATGGCTAATTTTAATTAGCCATTTAAAAAATGAAATTCATCCAGGGAGTGGTGGCACACACCTTTAAACCCATCACTTGGGAGGCAGGCAGACTTCTGTAAGTTTGAGGCCAGGATGGTCTACAGAGCAAGTTCCAGGACAGCCAGGGCTACACAGAGAAACCCAGTCTTTAAAAAAATGAAAAACCAAAAAAAAAGAGAAATTCTCAGGTAACAACAACAACAACAACAAATCTTGAGTTACGTATCCCAAACCCAGAAAAAAAAATGGTATGTATTTTTTATATGTGGATATCAGCTGCTGAGTCAAAGATAATTAAGTTATTGTAGGATAAAAGGGATAGCCAAAAAAACACGCTTTGGTCCTGAAACCAGAGTCAAAGAAGCATACCCTGCCCCTGACCAACTTAGCACAAAAACCAACTAATCTCTATGCATGAAAACCAACCAGTCCCTGAACATGAAACCAACCAATCCCTGAGCATGAAATCCAGTCAATCTCAGGAATTGAAATCTAACCAATTCCCACCCCGAAAACCTCCACCATGAAAAAACTCCATCTCTAAGAAGCCCTACACAAGCCCTGTACCTGTTCAGTTGGGAGCTGCCTTTTTCCACTCTGGAAAAGGAAGTCACTCTCCTGGATTCCTCCCTCCCAAGAAATCTCTTGAATGAAGTTTGGGTAATGACCTTCTTTCATTGGAGTGGAGCAGGGCAGAGAAGTTTCCTGCATGGAAACCACCTCCCACCAGAACGGAGCTTTAGGTAACACCTGGCTTCTGATGGCCAGGACACCTTTCCCTCCAGAGCTGTAACACCTACAGGCATAAGCCACAGAACCACAGGTGTTAGCTATAGAATAAGGGACTGGAGAAGGAGGGACAGGTAGATCTCCCTTGGAAAGGGAAATAGAATAAATAGCTTTAGATAGATAGGGGACTGGAATAGAGGACCAAGTGGAGAGAGGGAGGGAAGAGGGGGACAAAGGAGGGACTATGGGAAAGACAGCTAAGGTTAACAGTTATTGAGGGGTGATATGGAAAGCTAATACAGTAGAATACATGGTACATATATGAAGGTGATCTAAGCAATGATAGAAACAAATCCCCAACTGGCCATCTCTTTTCATCAAATGAAGCTTCCAGGGCAGGATCGGGCTACATCCAATTGAAATCTTGGCCAAAGTGGTCCCATGGGAACCCCCAAACAACCCAGGTTGATGCCAATACTATAGGTTGCTCTCCACAAACTGACAGTAAGGACCCATTGCTGAAGACATCACCCGCACAACTCACTGAACATGGAGAAGGTGAGCTGATGCTTACATACAGTCTTCATCCCTATGTGCTACTTAGTGTCTTTGGTACAAGGAGGTGCATACCACCAAAGAAGAAACAAAAACACAAACCCATCTACAAACCCTTTCATCTACAATGGTACCTGCCTACAAGATATGTCACTGCCAGGGTGGCTTGTGGGAATAACCAGCCAATATTTGATTTGACTTAAGGGCCACTCCACAAAATGGAATCCATACCTGACACTGTGTGGGTGACTAGAAGCCAGACATTAGGTAGCCCAGAGACCTAGGGTAAAACCAAACATCAAAGCCAAACCAAAAAATAAATCAAAAACAAACAGTAAGCCCTTCAAGTTACACAAGTGGCCAGCCCCTTCCCCCAAGGTCTTCTACCAGGTAACACACATAGAATACTCTAACTGCCCTACTTGCTAGGCCCAGTCCCCATCCTACAGAGTAAAAAATCTAATCTCTGGACATGACACCCCACTAATCTCCACCCTAGAAAGCTCCACCCTGAAAAGTTCTACCCACTTCCCAAGGAACTCTATATAAGCCCTGTATTTTGGTCAGTTTGCTGCTGTTTCTCACCCACGCAGAGGCAGCAGCTACCTCCTGAATTTTCCCCTCTCAATGAATCTCTTGTGTGAGGTTTATTGCGTGGTGTGACTTTGTGGTATTTCTTGGTTTCTGGCTGCCAGAATACCTTTCCTTCTGAGCTGTAATGCTTACGCAAACAACATACAAAAAAACTGTAGCAATAAAATGACTCCTGATGGTATTTTTGCTATCCTCATGGATCTGTCCCTTAGCTCAGCCATCATCAGAGAAGCTTCTTTTCGCATCAGACAGGAACAAATCCACAGATCCACAGCTGATATTGTGCAGAGAGAGCATGAGACAGGAAAATAACCAATCATCCTGCACAGCTCTGACACAGACGAACCACGACAATGACCAGCACGATGGCACAATGACCCGAACAATGCAGTAGCGGCATGCATACCTTGGCTGTAACAGACAGATCTCTAATTGGATGTTTGACCTTCTCAACAAGAGGGAAACCATGCCTGGTACTGGAAACTTAGCCAACTGCTCAGGGCTAGTGAAGTCATGGATCCTGGAGGAAAATCTACATCTACTTGACCAAACCAGCATAAACCCTAATTACATTCTAAATATTTGCCCTTATTTCCACAGATCAATGTAGACCTCACCCCTTATCAAGAGGACTCCTCTAGATGGAGACCATTACAGAAAACTATAATAAGTCAAGACAAAGAATTGTGGAGCCCAGTAGCAGATGGATACATCTATAGAACATGCCACCCCCAAGACTATAGAACACTGTAGAAGAGGGGGTGGGACCATTGTAAAGGCTAAAGGCTCAGGGCATTTGCTCTGAGATTACCTCCAGGTAATGTCAGAATTAAAAACAAACAAATGAAAAACCAAACCAAACAAAAACCACCTCACTTGGCTGGTGCTGGTGGGAAGTAAAAGACTTCAGGATGGCCATGCAGTCCTCCACTCTGGTTTCTTAACATCCTTTGGTTCTCCCCTCTGGAGCCCCGCTCTCTGGAGCAGTATACCTGGAGACTTGCTCTTCCATGTTCCCACTGCAGCGGCACTCTGCCATACTCCGCACAGCTCAGCTTTTATTTAGATGTTCATTTAAGCTTTGTCCCAGCTCCCTGAGCCGACAGACAAATTGTCATGTTTCATGTGCCTCCTGTGTGCTCTCATTTGCCGAGTTACAGCCCACCACCCAGCGCCTAGATTCTCCTTAGCGGCTAGATGCACGTCTTCCTGAAGCTGTAGGATCCCCGTCCTGTCCAACCTTTGCTCTGTGCCATTTGTGCTGAGATAGGGTACTGAGGCCACCATGCTTGCCTTTGGGCTTCTGGTGGCATTAGTCCAATGAAAGACACACATGGGAGATTGGAAGATGGGCAGAGAGGGAACTCCCGCCTAGGGGATACTCTTTGGGATGCCTCCTGGGTTCCAACATCTGCTCCATTTGACCTCAGGCCTAAATCTGGCTGGCTACCCTAGACGCTTTCCTTGCTCGTTCCCAGCACTGTCTGTACAGTCATAAATATATCTGAAAAACAGTGGAAGTCCCTGGGGGCTGATGGCTCTGCAATTTAAAACATGGGCTGCTCTAGCAGAGGAGCCAGGCTCCCAAGGGTTCTACTAGACACACATGGTGCACGTAAATGTACGCTATGCAGGCAGTACACACTGGCACACGTAAAAATAAAATCTTCCTTTTTAAATCGGCTCAAGTTATCTGGTTTGGATCTGCCATTTCCCTCCACAGACACCAATGAGCCTCACGGAGCACAATGTATCTTTATCAGACGAATTTATGCGCCTGCCAGCCTAGCACAGAAACTCACGGCATGCTTGAGAAGAGCAGGTTCAGCTTGGCCCACCCTGTGTTTTAGCGCCGCTCCCTACACTCCGGGCAAACACATTCGGATGGGGGCTCTTCTCTGTCTCAAAGAGCTAAGCAAGCTGTTTCGTAGCAGCTGCAGACTGTAGCGGGCATGGACCTCAGCTGACAGTTAAGTGTTTCTAATGAGTAAAGGAAAATGTCACTTCAAGGGAGAAACTAAAAATAATACCTTTAAGTGTGTATTGTGCAGGAGGGTTTTTGTATTTTTTTTTACTCTGGTTGCCAGGCTGTGGGTGTTGAAAACTCTTCAGATTTGGTCTGTCATATTTAGATGGTAGGTGGCTGGGCGGGGAGGACATTCAAATTCACTCCATTGTCTCTTGTCGAAGTCTGGATTAGAATGTCAGATCCAAAAGCTTTTGACTGGCATAGTCAAGGCCACTTGGCAGCCTAGCTCTAGCCTGGTACCCCCAGCTCCTTCTCTGCCCCTTGCTTCGGGTCACCACCTTGATCATTAGCTAATGACGTCCATGAACACAAGTCATTCTCTGTCAAGTACAACTGTGGAACTGATCAAAAATTTGAATTTTTATAGCCAAAAGCCAGGGGATGTTTTACTTTGCAAACATAACTTGCCTAAAGAGGGGAATGTTGGTAGTTAAGATCGGTGCAAAGGCACATGGATGAGGGTTTGGGGTGCCCAGACTTCTCTCAGATGCCAGCTTGGTACACGTGGGTCTTCAGTTCCCAGATCTGGCAGCGAGACGCCCAGGCCACCACTGGGGAACCTGATGTTTTGGGGCAGTGAGCTGCCCCCCTCAGCTTGCATTCTGACCACTCATTCTCTCCATCACTCCCAACCCCTGCCCAGTCCTCTTCCAACCCCCCCACCCTCATCTCCTGCTGAGGTAGTCAGGTGGGGTTCTGAGGCTTCAAGGGGAGGCTAAACCAAATCAGTCTCCCCAGGCAAGCCCAGCTTCCAGACTGCACGCTCCCTTGAAGGCTCATCACTTTGATGGGCCAGGACCTTGAGCTCAGACAGGTGGATGGAACATTCCCTCCCTCACTGTCAAAGTCTCTGCAGAGAACAGGAAAAGCACCAGAAGGGGTCATGGGTGTCTCTTGCTCATCAGTGGCATTGAAGTCAATTACTTTCCTGATTTTAATTGTGGTTACATGAGTCGGTCAAGGGCAATTCTGCCCCATCCTGGAGAGGGACAGTGGTTAACAAATGCACAAATGAAACAGAGATCAATCCCTTCCTATTCCTTCCTCTCAAAGAAATACAGTTGTAGAGCAGTTCTACATGGATTAAAACCTTCCACGTAGGAAGGAAACGTCTTAGGACAGAATGTTTCCAAGGAGGTGAGACACTTAGGACAGGAAGCAAACAACTCAAAATAGCGTCAGGAAGTCCCTGAAACTGACCATATTTGCTAGGCTCCTCCCTCCCTAAAAGTATATGAACAGTAAAGACTGCAGAGAGTGGCTCGGAGACAAGCCTAGCTGTCAGAAAGAGCAGAGACCCACGGAACAGCCTGGAAGGAACCAAGTCCCGATGAGCTGCCTGGGAATGACTCACGTGACATCCCTAGAAGGGGTGCTCTCCAGCCTGTTGGAGCTGTCTGTAGGTTTCAGTCCAGTTCCCAGCTTTGGTGAGCTGTCACCTCTACTGGGGTGGGTTTTGGTGACGCAGCTGTCTGCGAGTCATTTCTGCACCTGTAAGTGACCCCTCACACATATTCTCCTAACTGACCCAATAAAACTCACGGGTCAGCAAGTTGAACTCCAGTGGCGTCTATACTTTGATCTGTCATCAGCCCCCTATCTGCGGTGAGTAGACAACACACAACGATGGCAGAAACAAAGTGTGTGCATGCTGGAACCTTTCCAAGCTTGACCGCCATCACTAGCCTCTGCTTCCAGACTCGCGCTACCCTGGAGATGTGAAGCCGGAGCTGGGAGAGCAGTTGAGATGGCAGGTGTTGTAGTTAGCCGAGAGTTTTGGATCAGGCCCGAGTACTCAGAGTACATGGGAAGCCACCCAGTCCTGGAGGAAGTCCCTTCAAGGAAGGTTTATTTTTTCTAACAGTGTCATTGAAGTGAAACAACTTCCGGTGACAAGGGACTTAGCTTTGTAGCTAAACAAAATTTATTTTGTGTTGACTCAGGAGGAATTGAGATCGCTCTGTGGGGAGATCCTGACTTAAAGCAAAATGTAGGCAAATAACAAACAAATAAAAAGCCTTAGTTAGGAAAACAGATGCAGCTGGGGACAAAGGCGCTGCTGTGGCTGTCCCAGGAATCTTAAAACCAGAGTCTCATGAATGCTAAGAAAAGCTCCGCCGCCACCAGGCCACACCTTCCGGGCTCCTTCAAAACTCTCAGAATTCTATGTTCCAAGTAGTTCCCGCCTGTTCCATAGCTAAACCCTCTGGGGAGTTTTTAAAGCGGCAAATTTAGTGCCTGTTTGACCTTAGATATTATGATTAGTTAAATCTGTGAGGCCCAGGAATCTTCAGTCCTCAGAATTTTCCCCAAGCGATTCTAAACTGCATCTGGCTTCCAAACAAAATAAGCCCATGGTTTGCCCCGAGCTCCTCAAGGCATTCCTCCTGGTAGGCAGCTCCAGATGCGACTTGCATCTTATTGCTGGGGTGGGGAGCGGCTGTGTTGGTTTCTTGTGCTTGACTTTGCTTTTCATTCCGCTCCCATGGGCCACGCAGGACGCGTTTCACCCTCTTTTTCCTTGGTCATTCCCTTTAGTAAGCAGACACAGGAAAGGCTCCTCTTCTCTCTCGACGGCAGAACTTTTTGGTGCTACCTGGATGCTGAAGGGCATCTACAATATGGTTCCCTAGAGCCAAGCTTGCTGTGAAAGATAGAAGGTATCTGCATACATCCCTAGCATCACACCCCCAGGATGTCCTGTCATCCTGAATCCCTTCTCTCCAGCATCCTGAGATGAAGACATCAATATTTCCACTTCCTGGCTACATCGCTGGTTATGTTACTGCCCCAGGGGTGGTTGTTCAAGTCCTAGTACAGAGAAGAAACAAGAAAATACGTGAGAGCTGAAAGAGAGGCAGGAGAAATGCCTCTCGGATACAGGTTACGTTACACTCACCAAAGTATTTGTATAGAAAGTCAGAGCCACGGTGATGGGTAAACAGAGCCTTTGATGTAGACTACTTAATGCATGAGCAGTGCGCTGGAAAGCTGAGCCCAGTGATAATGACATAAAGGATGTCCTGCACATTATAGAGGAACAGAGCTGTCAAAACAAGTCCATAAATTCTCAGCAACGGACAAAGGCTGTGTTTGTATCTGCAAACTGTACCGGAGCTCGAGCCTGTTACCATTGCTTTCTGCCTTTGTGTAAGCGTTCCAAAGACATTCCGTGGGAAGAGAGGGAAGTGCATGCTTGGAATCGGGTGGAGCTTCTGACACAACATAGACACAGAGACGGATTGCTGTCTGACCCACGTGCTGGGTTCTAGGTGCAATTTAAATGTCTTCAGAGAAATATGGTCATCTCAGCATCTTGGTGTGTAGATGGAAAGATGTGTGCATTGCACATGGGATTCTTTTTTTTTTTTATTTTTATTTATTTTTTTTTATTGAGAAAAAAAAAACGTTTCCCCCGCCTCCCCGCCTCCCATTTCCCTCCCCCTCCTTCCACCCTTCTCCCCCTCCCCCCACTCCTCTCCCCCTCCCTCTCCAGTCCAAGGAGCAGTCAGGGTTCCCTGCCCTGTGGAAAGTCCAAGGTGCTCCCCCCTTCGTCCATGTCTAGGAAGGTGAACATCCAAACTGGCTAGGCTCCCTCAAAGCCAGAACTTGAAGTAGGATCAAAACCCAGGGCCATTGTCCTTGGCTTCTCATCAGCCCCCATTGTTCGCCATGATCAGAGAGTCCGGTTTTATCCCATGCTTCTTCCATCTCATTCCATCTGGCCTTGGTGAGCTCCCAATAGATCAGTCACACTGTCTCAGTGGTTGGGTGCACCCCTCGTGGTCCTGACTTCCTCGCTCATGCTCTCCCTCCTTCCACTCCTCGATGGGAACTTGGGAGCTCAGTCCGGTGCTCCAGTGTGGGTCTCTGTGACTATCTCCATCCATCCCCAGATGAAGGTTCTATGGTGATATGCAAGATATTCGTAAGCATTGCTATAGGATAGGGTCATTTCGGGTTCCCTATCCTCAGCTGCCCAAGGAACTAACTGGGGACCTCGCCTTGGGTTCCTGGGACCCACTCTAGGTTCAAGACTCTTGCCAACCCTAAGGTGGCTCCCTTAACTAAGAATTGTGCTTCCGTACTCCCCTATCCAACCTTCCTTTATCCCAATCAACCTGTTTCCCCTAGTTTCCCTCATCCTCCCCTTCTCCCTTTTCTCTCCCCATCCCCCGCTAGTCCCATCCCACCCCACCCCCAAGATCCCAAATCTTCTACCCGGCAATTTTGTCTACTTCCCATAGCCAAGAGGATAATTATATGTTTTTCCTTGAGTTCGCCTTCTTATTTAGCTTCTTTAGGTTCACCAAATATATACTCCGTGACCATTATTTATGGCTAGAAACCAATTATGAGTGAGTACATCCCATGTTCATCTTTTTGGGCCTGGGTTACCTCACTCAGGATAGTGTTTTCTATTTCCATCCATTTGCATGCAAAATTCGAGAAGTCATTGTTTTTTACCGCAGCGTAGTACTCTAATGTGTATATATTCCACACTTTCTTCATCCATTCTTCCATTGAAGGGCATCTAGGTTGTTTCCAGGTTCTGGCTATTACAAATAATACTGCTATGAACATAGTTGAACAAATGCTTTTGTCATGTGATAGGGCATCTCTTGGGTATATTCCCAAGAGTGGTATTGCTGGGTCCAGGGGTAGGTTGATCCCGAATTTCCTGAGAAACCGAAACACTGATTTCCAAAGTGGTTGCACAAGATTACATTCCCACCAGCAATGGATGAGGGTACCCCTTCCTCCACAGCCTCTCCAGCAAAGGCTATCATTGGTGTTTTTGATTTTAGCCATTCTGACAGGTGTAAGATGATATCTCAAAGTTGTTTTGATTTGCATCTCCCTAATCGCTAAGGAGGTTGAGCATGACCTTAAGTGTCTTTTGGCCATTTGAACTTCTTCTGTTGAGAATTCTCTGTTCAGTTCAGTGCCCCATTTTTTAATTGGGTTAATTAGCATTTTGAAGTCTAGTTTCTTGAGTTCTCTATAAATTTTGGAGATCAGACCTTTGTCTGTTGCAGTGTTGGTGAAGATCTTCTCCCAGTCAGTAGGTTGCCTTTTTGTCTTAGTGATAGTGTCCTTTGCTTTACAGAAGCTTCTCAGTTTTAGTAGGTCCCATTTATTCAATGCTGCCCTTAATGTCTGTGCTGCTGGGGTTATACATAGAAAGCGATCTCCTGTGCCCATTTGTTGTAGGGTGCTTCCCACTTTCTCTTCTATCAGGTTCAGTGTGTTCTGACTAATATTGAGGTCTTTGATCCATTTGGACTTGAGTTTTGTGCAAGGTGATAGATATGGGTCTATTTTCATTCTTCTACAGGTTGATATCCAGTTGTGCCAGCACCATTTGTTGAAGATGCTTTCTTTCCTCCATTGTATACTTTTAGCTCCTTTATCGAAAATGAGGTGATCATAGGTTTGTGGGTTAAAATTTGGGTCTTCTATGCGATTCAATTGATCAACTTCTCTGTTTTTATGCCAGTACCACACTGTTTTCATTACTGTAGCTCTGTAATAGAGTTTGAAGTCAGGGATGGTAATGCCTCCAGAAGATCCTTTATTGTATAGGATTGTTTTGGCTATCCTGGGTTTTTTGTTTTTCCATATAAAGTTGATTATTGTCCTTTCAAGATCTGTGAAGAATTTTGCTGGGATCTTGATGGGGATTGCATTGAATCTATAAATTGCCTTTGGTAGAATTGCCATTTTTACTATGTTGATCCTCCCAATCCAAGAGCAAGGGACGTCCTTCCATTTTCTAGTATACTCTTCAATTTCTTTCTTCAATGCCTTAAAGTTCTTGTCATATAGATCTTTCACTTCCTTGGTTAGAGTTACCCCAAGATATTTTATGCTGTTTGTGGCTATCGTGAAAGGTGAAGCTTCTCTGATTTCCCTCTCTGCTTCCATATCCTTTGTGTATAAGAGGGCGACTGATTTTTTGGAGTTGATCTTGTATCCTGCCACATTACTAAAGGTGTTTATCAGCTGTAGGAGTTCTTTGGTGGAGTTTTGGGGGTCGCTTATGTACACTATCATATCATCTGCAAATAACGAAAGTTTAACTTCTTCTTTTCCAATTCGAATCCCCTTGATCCCTTGATGTTGTCTTATTGCTATTGCTAGAACTTCAAGCACTATATTGAAGAGATATGGCGAGAGTGGACAGCCTTGTCGTGTTCCTGAGTTAAGTGGGATGGCTTTGAGTTTCTCTCCGTTTAATTTGATGTTAGCTGTCGGCTTGCTGTATATAGCTTTTATTATATTTAGGTATGACCCTTGTATCCCTAATCTCTCCAAGACTTTTATCATAAAGGGATGTTGAATTTTGTCAAATGCTTTTTCAGCATCTAATGAAATGATCATATGGTTTTTTTCTTTCAGTTTATTTATATGATGAATTGCATTGATAGATTTTCGTATGTTGAACCAGCCCTGCATCTCTGGGATAAAGCCTACTTGATCATAATGGATAATTTTTCTAATACGTTCTTGGATTCGGTTTGCCAGTATTTTGTTGAGGATTTTTGCGTCAATGTTCATGAGTGAGATTGGCCTGTAATTCTCTTTCCTGGTAGAGTCTTTGTGTGGTTTTGGTATCAGAGTAACTGTAGCTTCATAAAAGGAATTTGGTAATGACTCTTCTGTTTCTATATTGTGAAATACATTAAGGAGTATAGGTATTAGGTCTTCCTGGAAGTTCTGGTAGAATTCCGCATTGAAGCCATCTGGTCCTGGGCTCTTTTTGGTAGGGAGGTTTTTGATAACAGCTTCTAATTCTTCGCGACTAACAGGTCTATTTAGATTGTTCACCTGGTCTTGGTTTAACTTTGGTAAATGGTATTTATCTAAAAAAGTGTCCATTTCTTTTACATTTTCCAGTTTTGTGGCATACAGGCTTTTGTAGTAGGATCTAATGATTCTCTGAATTTCCTCTGTGTCTGTGGTTATGTCCCCCTTTTCATTTCTGATCTTATTAATTTGCATATTCTCTCTCTGCCGTTTAATTAGTTTGGATAGGGGTTTATCAATCTTGTTGATTTTCTCCAGGAACCAACTTTTTGTTTCATTGATTCTTTGGATTGTTTTCTGCGTTTCTATTTTGTTGATTTCTGCCCTTAGTTTGATTATTTCCAGTCTTCTACTCCTCCTAGGTGAGTCTGCTTCTTTTTTTTCAAGAGCTTTCAGGTGGGCTGTTAAGTCTCCAATGTGTGCTTTCTCTGTTTTCCTTAAGTGGGCACTTAGTGCTATGAACTTTCCTCTTAGGACTGCTTTCATAGTGTCCCATAAGTTTGAGTATGTTGTTTCTTTATTTTCATTGAATTCAAGGAAGTCTTTAATTTCTCTCTTTATTTCTTCCTTAATCCAGGTGTGGTTCAGTAGTTGACTGTTCAGTTTCCATGAGTTTGTAGGCCTTCTGAGGGTAGCATTGTTGTTGAATTCTAACTTTAGTCCATGGTGATCTGATAAGACACATGTGGTTACTAATATTTTTTTGTAACTGTGGAAGTTTGCTTTGTTACCGAGTATGTGGTCAATTTTCGAGAAGGTTCCATGAGCTGCAGAGAAGAAGGTATATTCTTTCCTATTTGGGTGGAATATTCTATAGATGTCTGTTAAGTCCAATTGATTCATTACCTCCTTTAATTCTCTAATTTCTCTGTTAGGTTTCTGTCTGATTGACCTGTCCATTGGTGAGAGAGGAGTGTTGAAGTCTCCTACTATTAGTGTGTGCGGTTTGATGGCTGCTTTGAGTTTTAGTAATGTTTCTTTTACGTACGTGGGTGCTTTTAAGTTAGGGGCATAGATATTTAGGATTGAGACTTCATCCTGTTGAATTGTTCCTGTTATGAGTATAAAATGTCCCTCTCGATCTTTTCTGATTGATTTAAGTTTGAAGTCAACTTTGTTAGAAATTAGTATGGCCACACCTGCTTGTTTCTTAGGTCCATTTGCTTGATAAGCCTTTTCCCATCCCTTTACTCTGAGTAGGTGCCTGTCTTTGTGTTTGATATGTGTTTCTTGTAAACAGCAGAATGTTGGATCCTGTTTTCGTATCCAATCTCTTAGTCTGTGCCTTTTTATAGGTGAGTTGAGCCCATTGACATTAAGTGATATTAATGACCAGTGGTTGTTAACTCCGGTCACTTTTTTAGTAGTAGAGTTTGTGTGTTTCCCTTCTTTGGGTTGCGCTGGTGAAGGGTCTCTAGATGTCTGAGTTATTGTGGTCATTGTTGGCCTCCTTGGTTAGTGATTTTCCTTCTATTACTTTCTGTAAGGCTGGATTTGTGGCTACGTATTGTTTAAATTTGTTTTTATCCTGGAAAATTTTGTTTTCTCCATTTATAGTGAACGAAAGCTTGGCCGGGTATAGAAGTCTGGGCTTGCATCCATGGTCTCTTAGCTTTTGTAGTACATCTATCCAGGACCTTCTGGCTTTCATGGTTTCCATAGAGAAGTCCGGTGTAAGTCTGATAGGTTTGCCTTTATAAGTAAGTTGGCCTTTTTCCTTTGCGGCTCTTAATATTCTTTCTTTATTCTGAATGCTTTGTGTTTTGATTATTATATGGCGAGGGGATGTTTTTTTTTGATCCAGCCTATTCGGAGTTCTGTATGCTTCTTGGACCTTCATAGGTACATCCTTCTTTAGGTTGGGAAAGTTTTCTTCTATAATTTTATTAAATATATTTTCTGGACCGTTGAGTTGCACTTCTTCTCCTTCTTCTACTCCAATTATTCTTAGGTTTGGTCTTTTTATTGTGTCCCATATTTCCTGAATGTTTTGTGATGAGAACTTGTTGGACTTGCTGTTTTCTTTGATCATTGCGTTTATTTTCTCTATGTTATCTTCAGCATCTGAGATTCTTTCTTCTATCTCTTGTATTCTGCTGGTTATGCTTGTTTCTGTAGTCTCTATTCGTTTACCTAATTTTTCCATGTCCAGCCGGCCCTCTGATTGTGTTTTCTTCTTTGCCTCCATTTCAGTTTTCAAGTCTTGAACTGTTTCCATTATCTGTTTGATTGTTTTTCCTTGGTTTCCTAGGGTATCATTCACTGATTTATTCAATTCTTCAACCTTTCTGTTATACTTCTCATCCATTTCTGCCAGGGCATTTTTTACATGCTGTTTAAGGGCGTCAATCACTTTCATAAAGTCAAATTTTTCTGCTTCTTCTTGGTTAAGGTGTTCCTGTCCTCCTGTTGTGAGGTCGCTGGGTTCTGGTGGTTTCATGTTGTTCTTCAGATTGCTGGGTGAATTCTTGCATTGGCGCCT
Organism: Neodon shergylaensis; assembly: GCA_025134845.1. Taxonomy (NCBI): domain Eukaryota; kingdom Metazoa; phylum Chordata; class Mammalia; order Rodentia; family Cricetidae; genus Neodon; species Neodon shergylaensis. Next base: position 8,185,904 of record JABTXL010001118.1, read on the forward strand.
GCCCATCTCTTCCTCCGAATGCTCCTCAATGGATCTTCTTTTACAGGATCAGGTCTCCTTGCCCACTGTTGTACCTTC
>JABTXL010001118.1:8190981-8261539 GCA_025134845.1 Neodon shergylaensis
AGAGGGCGACTGATTTTTTGGAGTTGATCTTGTATCCTGCCACATTACTAAAGGTGTTTATCAGTTGTAGGAGTTCTTTGGTGGAGTTTTGGGGGTCGCTTATGTACACTATCATATCATCTGCAAATAACGAAAGTTTAACTTCTTCTTTTCCAATTCGAATCCCCTTGATCCCCTGATGTTGTCTTATTGCTATTGCTAGAACTTCAAGCACTATATTGAAGAGATATGGCGAGAGTGGACAGCCTTGTCGTGTTCCTGAGTTAAGTGGGATGGCTTTGAGTTTCTCTCCGTTTAATTTGATGTTAGCTGTCGGCTTGCTGTATATAGCTTTTATTATATTTAGGTATGACCCTTGTATCCCTAATCTCTCCAAGACTTTTATCATAAAGGGATGTTGAATTTTGTCAAATGCTTTTTCAGCATCTAATGAAATGATCATATGGTTTTTTTCTTTCAGTTTATTTATATGATGAATTGCATTGATAGATTTTCGTATGTTGAACCAGCCCTGCATCTCTGGGATAAAGCCTACTTGATCATAATGGATAATTTTTCTAATACGTTCTTGGATTCGGTTTGCCAGTATTTTGTTGAGGATTTTTGCGTCAATGTTCATGAGTGAGATTGGCCTGTAATTCTCTTTCCTGGTAGAGTCTTTGTGTGGTTTTGGTATCAGAGTAACTGTAGCTTCATAAAAGGAATTTGGTAATGACTCTTCTGCTTCTATATTGTGAAATACATTAAGGAGTATAGGTATTAGGTCTTCTTGGAAGTTCTGGTAGAATTCCGCATTGAAGCCATCTGGTCCTGGGCTCTTTTTGGTAGGGAGGTTTTTGATAACAGCTTCTAATTCTTCGCGACTAACAGGTCTATTTAGATTGTTCACCTGGTCTTGGTTTAACTTTGGTAAATGGTATTTATCTAAAAAAGTGTCCATTTCTTTTACATTTTCCAGTTTTGTGGCATACAGGCTTTTGTAGTAGGATCTAATGATTCTCTGAATTTCCTCTGTGTCTGTGGTTATGTCCCCCTTTTCATTTCTGATCTTATTAATTTGCATATTCTCTCTCTGCCGTTTAATTAGTTTGGATAGGGGTTTATCAATCTTGTTGATTTTCTCCAGGAACCAACTTTTTGTTTCATTGATTCTTTGGATTGTTTTCTGCGTTTCTATTTTGTTGATTTCTGCCCTTAGTTTGATTATTTCCAGTCTTCTACTCCTCCTAGGTGAGTCTGCTTCTTTTTTTTCAAGAGCTTTCAGGTGGGCTGTTAAGTCTCCAATGTGTGCTTTCTCTGTTTTCCTAAAGTGGGCACTTAGTGCTATGAACTTTCCTCTTAGGACTGCTTTCATAGTGTCCCATAAGTTTGAGTATGTTGTTTCTTTATTTTCATTGAATTCAAGGAAGTCTTTAATTTCTCTCTTTATTTCTTCCTTAATCCAGGTGTGGTTCAGTAGTTGACTGTTCAGTTTCCATGAGTTTGTAGGCCTTCTGAGGGTAGCATTGTTGTTGAATTCTAACTTTAGTCCATGGTGATCTGATAAGACACATGTGGTTACTAATATTTTTTTGTAACTGTGGAAGTTTGCTTTGTTACCGAGTATGTGGTCAATTTTCGAGAAGGTTCCATGAGCTGCAGAGAAGAAGGTATATTCTTTCCTATTTGGGTGGAATATTCTATAGATGTCTGTTAAGTCCAATTCATTCATTACCTCATTTAATTCTCTAATTTCTCTGTTAGGTTTCTGTCTGATTGACCTGTCCATTGGTGAGAGAGGAGTGTTGAAGTCTCCTACTATTAGTGTGTGCGGTTTGATGGCTGCTTTGAGTTTTAGTAATGTTTCTTTTACGTACGTGGGTGCTTTTAAATTAGGGGCATAGATATTTAGGATTGAGACTTCATCCTGTTGAATTGTTCCTGTTATGAGTATAAAATGTCCCTCTCGATCTTTTCTGATTGATTTAAGTTTGAAGTCAACTTTGTTAGAAATTAGTATAGCCACACCTGCTTGTTTCTTAGGTCCATTTGCTTGATAAGCCTTTTCCCATCCCTTTACTCTGAGTAGGTGCCTGTCTTTGTGTTTGATATGTGTTTCTTGTAAACAGCAGAATGTTGGATCCTGTTTTCGTATCCAATCTCTTAGTCTGTGCCTTTTTATAGGTGAGTTGAGCCCATTGACATTAAGTGATATTAATGACCAGTGGTTGTTAACTCCGGTCACTTTTTTAGTAGTAGAGTTTGTGTGTTTCCCTTCTTTGGGTTGCGCTGGTGAAGGGTCTCTAGATGTCTGAGTTATTGTGGTCATTGTTGGCCTCCTTGGTTAGTGATTTTCCTTCTATTACTTTCTGTAAGGCTGGATTTGTGGCTACGTATTGTTTAAATTTGTTTTTATCCTGGAAAATTTTGTTTTCTCCATTTATAGTGAACGAAAGCTTGGCCGGGTATAGAAGTCTGGGCTTGCATCCATGGTCTCTTAGCTTTTGTAGTACATCTATCCAGGACCTTCTGGCTTTCATGGTTTCCATAGAGAAGTCCGGTGTAAGTCTGATAGGTTTGCCTTTATAAGTAAGTTGGCCTTTTTCCTTTGCGGCTCTTAATATTCTTTCTTTATTCTGAATGCTTTGTGTTTTGATTATTATATGGCGAGGGGATGTTTTTTTTTTGATCCAGCCTATTCGGAGTTCTGTATGCTTCTTGGACCTTCATAGGTACATCCTTCTTTAGGTTGGGAAAGTTTTCTTCTATAATTTTATTAAATATATTTTCTGGACCGTTGAGTTGCACTTCTTCTCCTTCTTCTACTCCAATTATTCTTAGGTTTGGTCTTTTTATTGTGTCCCATATTTCCTGAATGTTTTGTGATGAGAACTTGTTGGACTTGCTGTTTTCTTTGATCATTGCGTTTATTTTCTCTATGTTATCTTCAGCATCTGAGATTCTTTCTTCTATCTCTTGTATTCTTCTGGTTATGCTTGTTTCTGTAGTCTCTATTCGTTTACCTAATTTTTCCATGTCCAGCTGGCCCTCTGATTGTGTTTTCTTCTTTGCCTCCATTTCAGTTTTCAAGTCTTGAACTGTTTCCATTATCTGTTTGATTGTTTTTCCTTGGTTTCCTAGGGTATCATTCACTGATTTATTCAATTCTTCAACCTTTCTGTTATACTTCTCATCCATTTCTGCCAGGGCATTTTTTACATGCTGTTTAAGGGCGTCAATCACTTTCATAAAGTCAAATTTTTCTGCTTCTTCTTGGTTAAGGTGTTCCTGTCCTCCTGTTGTGAGGTCGCTGGGTTCTGGTGGTTTCATGTTGTTCTTCAGATTGCTGGGTGAATTCTTGCATTGGCGCCTGCCCATCTCTTCCTCCGAATGCTCCTCAATGGATCTTCTTTTACAGGATCAGGTCTCCTTGCCCACTGTTGTACCTTCTCAGTGATGTCACTACCCAGTGATGGCTCTCCCAGTTCCCCAGTGATGACTCTCCTGGTGCCGGGAATGGGTCTCCCTGCTGCTTGTGCTGCTTGGGTAGCTCGTAAACAAAGGGCCTGCCTTGCTTGCTGCAGGCAGGCCTTCCAGATGGCACTTCTCAGCACCTAAACCGGGCCTCCTGGTGGCTCAATGCTCCGGGGACAAAAGGAAGGAAGTGGCAGGCGGGGCCGGGTCCAGGAGAGCACAGGAGAGCCTGGAGCACAAGGTGGAGGTGCCTGGCTCCCTTTCTGTGGACCTTGAATCCTGCCCGGCAGGCAGGCACTCACTGCTCTGCCTGGGTAGCCTTAGTGCAGGAGCTCAAAACTGTTGTGGAGCACCAATCCTAGCTTAGAGCAGGGCAGGGTTGGGGGAAGGGTGCTGGGGGGCTGAGTAGTGAGTAAGAAGGAAGGCCCTGCCAAAGGAGCAGGGGGAGCAGGGGTTGTGCTCTCCCCTGGGACAGACTGCCCCTGGATCACACACACTCACCCGTCCAGAAGGCCGCAGCTCCGGGGACAAAAGGGAGAAAGTGTCAGGCGGGGCGGGGTCCAGGAGAGCACAGGAGAGCCAGGATCACAAGGTGGGGGTGCTGGGCTCCCTTACTGTGGACCTTGAGTCCTGCCCGGCAGGCAGGCACTCTCTGCTCTGCCTGGGTAGCCTTAGTGCAGGAGCTCAAAACTGTTGTGGAGCACCAATCCTAGCTTACAGCAGGGCAGGGTTGGGGGAAGGGTGCTGGGGGGCTGAGTAGTGAGTAAGAAAGAAGGCCCTGCCAAAGGAGCAGGGGGAGAGGGGGTTGTGCTCTCCCCTGGGACAGACTGCCCCTGGATCACACACACTCACCCATCCAGAAGGCCGCAGCTCCGGGGACAAAAGGGAGAAAGTGTCAGGCGGGGCGGGGTCCAGGAGAGCACAGGAGAGCCAGGATCACAAGGTGGGGGTGCTGGGCTCCCTTACTGTGGACCTTGAGTCCTGCCCGGCAGGCAGGCACTCTGCTCTGCCTGGGTAGCCTTAGTGCAGGAGCTCAAGACTGTTGTGGAGCACCAATCCTAGCTTACAGCAGGGCAGGGTTGGGGGAAGGGTGCTGGGGGCCTGAGTAGTGAGTAAGAAAGAAGGCCCTGCCAAAGGAGCAGGGGGAGGGGGGGTTGTGCTCTCCCCTGGGACAGACTGCCCCTGGATCACACACACTCACCCGTCCAGAAGGCCGCAGCTCCGGGGACAAAAGGGAGAAAGTGTCAGGCGGGGCGGGGTCCAGGAGAGCACCGGGATTCTTTTTAAGAATGAAATATTTCTGGATACACGACAGTTTATTAAAATATATAGAAAATTTTAAGAATACCTGTTAAAACCAGAGTTGCTTGTTATGGGAAAAAGAGCAAAGTAGAAGATAGGTCAGTCAGGGCAACCACACCTTCATGTTGTTCAAACACAGCTCCGCAGCCTGTGTCCCAGGTAACACTAAGAGATGAGGGCCGGTTCTGTGGCTCTTACCAGACAGAGAAGAGAGTGGTTGTTTAATATGAGGCGGAACAGTCAAAGAATAGCTAAATACATCTGCCACGTGGTTCCATACGTGACAGAAAGATGGCATGGGCCACACTGTTATTAACACATGGCTTACATCAAGGTGTGCAGAGCTGTCTGAGGGAAGAGGGAACCACGGGGATTAAGGCCAGGGAAACAGATGTCATGTTCCCTGAAACACGTTTTCCTGTCAGCGTGGGCAGAGCAAATGTTCTCGCTACAATTTAATTGTAAACTATACATAAACTTTTAAAAGCGAGATTGTCTGCCACATTAAGGAAGGAAAAATGAATAGCTATTCCATGTTTCTTAAAAATGATTTAGCTCTCCGATGTTACTTTCTGAGCCCAAAGCCAATTTTTCTTTGGAAATTGAAAAATGATGGAGGATTAGTTATAAAGTGCTTTTTCCTCTCGTGTCCTTGTACCCTGCAGGAACCAGGTTTAGGCTGACACACACAGAAGCGAAGTTGTCACCACCTGTATTTAGTTTTCAAAGAGTCCCATCTAACCAGACATTAGATAATACCCTATGCCCATGTTCCCAAAAGGACGCCATCATTGCGTCTTCATACTTAACACTTTTAGTCATACTTAATATAACTGAAGATTCCCTTCAGGTTTTTTTTTTTAAACTCACTGGTCTATTCTTTTTAAAAGTTGTGGGTTTTTTGTGGGTGGATTTTTTTTTTGCCATTTGACTTAATGTAAAACAAACACAAAATAAATTGGAAAGCTCAGAAATGACTTAAGGTGGGAAACCTGTTCAGGGAATATAAATTGACACACTGGACTTTTCCTTCTGGGCTAAGGGATGCTTTATTCATCTCTGCAGTCTGCCTCCCCCTGCCGTAGGGGAGCCTAGTGGGGTCCAAACATGACGCAGGCTGAAGCAGAGGGAAGAGTCGCCAGGGTTCTGTGCTATTCAGTGTCTCCTTCAGATGTCAATGCCCAGCATTGTAGTTGGGACCTGAGAAGAATTCCGAACTATTTTCTCACACCAGAAGGGCTCCCTAATCCCTCACTTCTCCGTAGCTGGGAGACAACTGCACCATTTATATGCTTGCTCATAAACATCCGGTAATGTGTCACTGCTTCTAGGGGGAAAAACCCTCAAGCCTGGGTCACCATTGAAGCCCTCCCTAGTTTGAGCGTACATTTTTCTCTGTCATTATCTCCTACAGATCTTGACATATGTTTCTAGGTCTTTAACCAAATGGAAAATCTCTTTTTTTTGGTCCTAAGATCTTCTTGTCTTGCTTGTACCAGACCTTGCAATCCTGATAAAGTACCAACAGAAACAACTTGGGGGCTGGAGGAGGAGGGTTAGGGAGGATGATGTCCCCCTGGTGGTCAAGAAACAGAGGGGAATACAGGAAAGAGCCAGGACAAGATAAAGCCCCCATGGGTCTGCCCCGGCAACAACTGACTTCCTCCAGATACAGTCCTGCTATCAGCGCCCAGTGACATAATTCTGTCATGGATCCATCAAGGTGTTAACGTACCCGTTAGATTAGAGCAGTCAGATCCAGCTGCTTCCCAAAAGCCAGCCACCTGGCTATCAAGTCCCCAATGCAGAGTCTATGGTCGGTCCTTCATGTTCCAACCATCACATTGCCTGTGTTACTTCCTCTTGGGAACGAATCTTACACACCCTACTAAGAGTCTAACTTTTTACCTATTTTGGTTTGATCTCTGATAGGGCTTCTTTGGCATAGCAAATAAAATATTTCTCATTGCGTAGGTCTTCTTGCCATCTTTAGGGATGCTCAGTCTGCTCTTTAATTTCATACCTACTTCCTCACTAGCCTAGCAACTGCATGAGGGCAATCACCATGTCCCCTGGCATCTCACACCCTGTAACACAGAGCTGCACAGAGAAGAAGCTGGACCACAGAGAGGCTGCTCTGGAATGCTGGGCTTGATTCACTGTTCCTGATTCCAGCTTTGCAAAGCTGACCAGGAGGAATTCCAGCCCAGACCATGCTGAGGACAAGCCTCTGACGCTCATGCTTACTGTAACAGGAGAGCAGTTCCGAGCCGTGCCTGTGTCTCCAGCTGCACTGAGCACTGTACTGGCTCTTTCTTTCCCTGAGGTGGACTCCTCTATGAATCAAGGACATTTATGGGGTCTCCTGTATCTTTTGCTCGGGCTCTCCTGACAAGATTTAAAAAAAAAAAAATCACACAGCTAAGCTAAGGTCAGCAGCAGCAGCAGCAGCAGCAGCAACAGCCATGTTGCCTGCTCAGAGTCCTAGAGCTTGAGATGATAGTTCCCTTAGAGTTCCTTGGTAGGACCATATATAAGCATGCTGCCCCCTTAGCCACACCCCCCACAACTGATTTTCTGTCCTGGGGCTATAGTGAAGGCCTCCTCTCCACGACCACCTCACCCCGTGATCTTGGCCCAGTTACATTTCTCACAGTTGAACCCCTGTACCACCCCCTCTCAAGGGCCAGCTTTTCCTCTTATTTGAAAATCACCAGGAAGATAAACAGAGCTGGAAAGACCTCATGGGGCACTGAAACATGCAGTTTACTTTCAGGGTGCACCACTTTTGTTATGTCCTTTTATTCATACAGCAATGAATAGATGGGACCCCTTTTATGTACCCCGAATTCTCTTGGCTCATGGGATACACCAAGTTATCCGGATCCTGCCCTGTGGAGACGACAGCCAAGAAGGAGTGGATTCAGTAGGTTAAGCATGGACTCATGAGCAAGAGGACAGAGCAAGGGTTGGGGGCACCGGGAATTCAGCAACAGAATGTGAAGGCTGTCGGGGCTCAGGTAACATTTGAGCAGAGTGGAAGAACGAGCCCGGCGGGGGGGACTGGGGAAGCAGAGCCAAGATTCTTGAAGGGGAACTTGTGAACTGTGAGGAGGGTCAGAGGCTGTGTGGCTGAGGAGCCCTGAGAAAAAAGAGTGTAGGCAGAGTGTGGGCAGCGGCTGTGGGAAGGGCGGGACCTGAGCCACTATACACAATAGAAGACCTGAGGATTTTCTCAGTAAGAGGAAAATTAGTTTTTCTCACTGTGAAAGAAAAGGGCGTATTTGGAGATGGTTGCCGTGGATGGCGTGTGGAACCCTCACGGGTACCGAAGACGGCCATGTGGAATGCTCCCCACTCTCTGGGACTGTACAGGGGCACTGTGCAACCCCGGAAGGCAGAGCAAGGAAAGAAAAATGAAACTTACCAGAGTGAGGATGGATTGGAGGTTCACCATGCTGACTGAGCATGACTGTGTGTGGGAAAAGCCCTCGCTGGACAGATCTGTTCACGGACAGCATTCTGCACACTGGCAAGAATGGTCGGTCACAGACAGCTTCCCAAAGGGCTTAGGAGAAAGCAGGGTGGAGAGACCACAGACGCCAGAGGCTCTGTGCGGGAAATAACAGAAAACTGTTAAGCAAGCAAATCTACAGCAGCGACTCAGCAGGCACCATAAAAGCTGGTTGGATAGAAGCCGTGACTCCTGCGTCCCAGTACAGAAAAATACCCCAGCAAGGCCAAGACATCCCCTTTAGCTCAAAGGTTCTAACCGTTTACGTACAATCCTGGCAGTGTGGGTGGTGAGGAAGAAAGATCCTAGATCTTCATCCAGGATGAAGGGACAGGAGAACACTAATGCTGGTGACTCAGCCCCATCCCACTGGTTTGAAAAGATCACCAATATGTCTAGGGAGATGGCTCAGTGTCTACCTGGTGATGGGCTTGCTCTGCAAAATGACGACCTGAGTTTGGCTGGATCTCTTGCATCCACATAAAAAACCTGGCTTGGTGGGCACATGCCTGTAATCCCAGCACTGACCGTAGAGACAGAAGAACCACCGGGAATTGACCAGCTAGCCGAGCATCAGTGAGCTCCAGGTTCTAGGTCATGTGAACCGTTCCAAATGACAAGGCAGAAAATGAGAGCAGAGGATACCTGGGGTTGACCCTGACCTCCACACAGCTTATGTCAGATTTAGAATATCACACTGGAGAAATTTTCCAGATGTTTAGAGGGACGCACAATGTCTTTGTTTGCATCTGTTCCTTGAAAGCCGTGTTGCAGTAGGAGCGGCGGGCTACGTTCCTGGCACCCGGCCGCCCGCACGGCTAGCTTTACCGGAAATAATTACACGGAAACTGTATTCTTTTAAACACTGCTTAGCCCATTAGTTTCAGTTTCTTATTGGCTAGCTCTTACATATCGATCTAACCCATTTCTAATAATCTGTGTAGCTCCACGAGCTGGCTTACCAGGAAAGATCTTAACCTGCCTCTGTCTGGAGTGGGAGTATCATGGCGACTCACTGATTCAGCTTCTTTCTCCCAGCATTCTGTTCTGTTTTCTCCGCCTATCTAAGGGTTGGCCTATCAAGGGGCCTAGGCAGTTTCTTTATTAATAAGAAATCACTCCCACATCAAAGCCATCCTTTCCTGACTGAGAAATTGGAGGAGGTGAATGGGGTCCTCCCTGTAGCAAGCAGCCCTGGCATCCGCCTGGGCAGAATTGCGAGGAGTGTGATGGGCCCTGTGCCTCTGAATCCTTCCTCTGCTCTGGTTCTCACTCCCGTGGCATCTCTCACCTTTACCCTCTCACCTCTGCCGGCTTCTGCACCCTCCTGGTGGAATCCCAAACTAGGAGGGGAAGGGACAGCCGCAGCGAAAGTTGTTGCGACCTCGAGGGACACAGAGACCTGCAAACAGGTGTTAGGTTGGAGGGAGACGGACAAGAGCAGCTGTGGAGCCTGGTCACAGGCTGCTTTGGGGCTGAGGGACTGAGTCCAAGGTAAAGGACTGAGAAATCCAACTGTGAGAAGAAGATAACGGACTTTGAAGTCAGAAGAGGCCTGAGCGTGTGGGAAGGAGTCATTTGCAAGACACAGGCTGGTGAGGCTGGAGAGAGAAGAGGCAACTGGCTAGTGGGAGGTTCCAATTCCAGCAGTGCCATTTCTACAAGATGATAAATGATCTCAGCCTGGCCCTTTGGCCCGTCGCTGAGATCCAGGGATCCAGTCCAGAAGGCTATTTCTGGTGGCCCTGTCACACTCAGAAACTATAAGCACCATTAAGTAGGATACTGAGCACTAGGGTCATTAAATAAATCTAAGAGAAATGATGGCTCGTCTGCATCTAAAATAGCATGGTTGAGAAAAGACTTCCTCTGCGCTAATACGTGTGTAACATTTTCTTAATGTCCTCCGAGATCGGGGACTAATATGACAGAGCACTCCCAGCATTTCTGGAAATCATTTCCACATTAACATTGTCCGATTGATCTTCATTAGCCCAGGGACTCCTTTCCCCTAAAGATCGATTACGTTTGCTCCATCTTTAATTGTTTTAAAAAACAAGCAACTTCTCCAAGTAAGACATTTACAGAGACATAAATTAGTCTAACCCAGACGCAGAACTCTGTACTTTTAAGAGGGTCAACAAAGACCGGAGCCAAAAGCATACGCTGCACGCCAGAATGATGAAGCGCCAAGCATTCCTAGCGTTGAGCAACCATTCCATCATAGAGTGAACGCGGGCCAAGAGCAGGAGCTGGGAATTTTCCACTAATGGGTCTCGCAGAGAAGAGAGAAGGCACACAGGATCCCCCAGTAGACACCAGGCCATGAGAACAAGTCCCCAGCCCTGGGGGAACCAAATGTTCCCACGGTGATAATGTGTTAGACGTTCATGTCAGACCCTGCTGAGTGACGAGGGAAGTCTTGAAGGCTGGGTGCTGCCGTCTGGGGTTCTCTTTGTATTTCCAGTAAGGACGCCAGCTACGTGGTCATACCGACAGCGCAGGGATGAACAGGCTCAAATGTTTCGTGTCAGGGATTGCCGTGTGGCTGTGTTAGACATCACATTTTATTTCCCAGAGAAAGCTTTCTCCTGAAACTCGGTGAAGCATTTACAGTTCTTTCCAGAGCACCGTCTTCTTTTATGTCTGTAAATAACTTCAGAGTTGGGTCATGTTGCTTTATGGACCCGACACACATCGGTAAAGATGCTTTTCCTGTGTTAAAAGTGCACTGGGGTTCTAGGGATGTATCTCAGGGGTAGAGTGCCTGTTAGCACATGCAAGGCCGTGGTTTAATCCGTGTGTGTGTGTGTGTGTGTGTGTGTGTTGGGGGGGTGAATGCATGCATGCGTGCATGCTTGCAAATCCAAACCCACCTATACACACACGAGACTGGACTTCATAATGCAGATAATTCAGAATTTGCTTCATCAGAAAAGATACTGACCTCAGTGCATACTAACCCTCTTGAATACTGTGGTGGGTTGGATGGGAAATGTCCCCAGTTCCCCTTCCCCAGCAACGATTCCTTTTTATTTTCCTGGTGTCTGTAGTGACTAAAGATTTGGAGCTAGGAGCCTCCAATGAGATAGAACATGTGTCATTTGTCTTTCTGAGTCTGGGTTGCCTCACTCTCTCGATATAATCTTTTCTAGTCCCATAAGGTTACCTGCAATTTTCATGACTTCATTTTTTTTGCAGCTGAATAGTATTCCATAATGCATATGAACTGCATCTTCATTATTCATTCATTGCTTAAAGAATACTTAGGTTGTTTCTACTTCCTAGCTATTATGAATAGAGCTACAGTGGTATAGTATTTGCGTTTTAATAAATAAAGCTTTCCTGAAGATCTGAATACGAAGCAGCCACACTAATCAGTCATTCAAGCCAGGCAGTGGTGGCACACACCTTTAATCCCAGCAGTCACACGAGAGATGCTGGGTGGTGGTTGTGCATGCCTTTAATTCCAACACTAGAGAGGAATATAAGGTGGTAGGAGAAAGGTCTCAGTCTCAGCCTGAGCATTCGTGGAGGCAGGATCGGCCATTTCAGTCTGAGGTAGAGATAAGAGCTGGCTGCTTTGTTTTTCTGATCTTCAATTGAACCCCAATATCTATGTCTGGGTTTTTATTATTCATGCTAAATCTGGCACGCAAAGTTTGTGGTACAAATTCATGAAAGAGCCGTTTGCCTGTGACCTTACAGCCACCGGCATAGACTGGAGCTACCTGTAGCAGGAGTTACCGTTCTACCAGCTAGGTTTTTCTTTCTTCTCTCCTGGCAGGCTTTCCCTGAACCCACTTCTCCGGCTGCTGCCAAACTCGGGTAGCTGCCTTCAAATCCATTCAGCCTTTTACTGTTCTACACAGCAGTCATAAGCTTCACGTCTTCACCGTCACTGGCGGCAGATTTGGTGTGAAAATCGGGAATTCATTAAGTAAGAAATTATTTGAAAGAGAGAGCTTTTCAATACAAAGAATAAATGAGACAAAGAGTTGGTTCTTCGAGAAAGTCAACAAAATAGACAAGCCTTTACCAAACTAACCAAAAGGCAGAGAGAGAATATCCAAATTCACAAAATCAGAAATGAAAAGGGGACATAACAACAGACATGGCGGAAATTCAGAGAGTCATCGGGTCATGTTTCACAAACCTGTACTTCACAAAGTTGGAAAACATAAAGAAAATGGACAACTTTCTGAATAAATATCACTTACCAAAATTAAACCAAGACCAGGTAAGAAAATTAAATAGACCTATAACTGCTAAACAAATAGAAACAGTCATCAAAAGTCTCACAACCAAAAAAAAAAGCCTAGTACCAGATAGTTTTAGCTCAGAATTCTACAAGATTTCTGAAGAAGAACTAATACCAATACTACTCAAATTGTTCCATACAATAGAAACAGAAGAAACATTGCCAAACTCTTTTTATGAAGCTACAATTACCCTGATACCCAAACCACATAAAGACATTACTAAGAAAGAGAATTACAGACCAATTTCACTCGTGAACATTGATGCAAAAATACTCAATAAAATACTGGCAAATTGAATACAAGAACATATAAGAAAAATCATTCACCAGGATCAAGTCAGCTTCATCCCAGAGATGCAGAGATGGTTCAACATACAAAAATCTGTCAATGTAATCCACCATATAAACAAACAAACAAAAAACCCCAAAAACTCATGATCATCTCATTAGATGCTGAAAACTCCTTTGACAAAATACAACATCCCTTTATGATAAATGTCTTAGAGAGAGCAGGGATACAAGGAACATACCTAAACATAATAAAGGCAATATACAGCAAGCCAGCATCAAACTAAATGGACAGAAACTCACAGTGATCCCACTGAAATCAGGAAGAAGACAAGGTTTTTCACTCTCTCCATATCTATTCAGTATAGCTCTTGAGGTCCTAGCTAGAGCAATAAGACAACAAAAGGAGATCAAGGGGATACAAATCAGAAAAAAAAAATCAAACTCTCACTATTTGCTGATAATATGATAGTTTACATAACCAACCCCAAAAATTCTACCAAGAAACTTCTACAACTCATAAGCACTTTCAGTAATGTAGCAGGATACAAGATTAACTAAAAAACAAAAACAAAAAACAGTAGGCCCTCCTTTACACGGATGAGAAAGGAGCTGAGAAGGAAATCAGAGAAACATCACCCTTTACAATAGCCATAAATAGCACAAAATATCTTGGAGTAACTCTAATCAAGCAAGTGGAAGACCTGTATGACAAGAACTTTAAATCTTTGAAGAAAGAAATTGAAGACAATACCAGAAAGTGAAAAGATCTCCCATGCTCTCAGATAGGAAAAATTAACATAGTAAAAATGGCAATCTTATCAAAAGCAATCTACAGATTCAATGCGATGCCCATCAAAATCCCAGCAAAATTCTTCACAGACCTTGAAAGAACAATACTCAACTTCATATGGAAAAGCAAAACACACAGGATAGCCAATACAATCCTGTACAATAAAGGAACTTTTGAAGGCATCACAATCCCTGACTTCAAAGTCTACTACAGAGCTACATTACTGAAAACAGCCTGGTATTGGCATAAAAACAGACAGGAGGACCAATGAAACAGAATAAAAAACCCAGATATTAAACCACACACCTATGAACACCTAATTTTTGACAAAGAAGCAAAAAAATATAAAATGGAAAAAAGAAAGCATAGTTAACAAATGATTCTGACATAACTGGATATCAACATGTAAAAGAATGAAAATAGACCCATATCTATCACCATGCACAAAACTCAAGTCTAAATGAATCAAAGACATCAACATAAAACCAGCCACAATGAACCTTATAGAAGAGAAAGTGGGAAATACACTTGAATGCATTGACACAGGAGACCACTTCCTAAATATAACTTCAATAGTACAGACACTGAGAGAAACAATTAATAAATAGGACCTCCTAAAACTGAAAAGCTTCTGTAAAGCAAAGGACACAGTCAACAAGACAAAACAGCAGCCTACAGAATGGGAAAAGATCTTCACCAACCCCACATTGGACAAAAGGCTGATCTCCAAAATATACAAAGAACTGAAGAAATTGGTCATCAAAAAAAAAAAAACAAATAATCCAATAAAAAATGAAGCAGAGAACTCTTAACAGAGGAATCTAAAATGGTTGAAAGACACTTAAGGAAATGCTTAACATCCTTAGCCATCAGAGAAATGCAAATTAAAGTCAACCCTGAGATTCCGTCTTACACCTGTAAAAATGGCATAAAGACTGGATAGACTTGGTTAAAGCTATTTTATTAGCCTGGTCCACAATTACAGTAGAGTACCTGGTTCAGAGAAGGGGCTAAGACTATTGAATAACAGAATATAGCTAGAGGTAGGGAAATTCCCAATATCAACTTCCTGGAGAAGGAGATTATGCTACTATAGAAAGGCAATCTCTATATGTTGATCACATCCTGGCTTTATGCCGTGCAGCAGCTTTGAATGCTTGAACAGAATTGAAGAAGCAGGAAAAAAGACTGAGTCATTTACTAAAGTCATACAGGGCCCAAAAGAAACCACAGATTTCTTACAAAGATTGACAGCAGCAGTAAATAGAATCATACCAAATTCAGAAGATAGACAAATAATAACTGAATCTCTGGATTTTGAAAATGCTAATTCTCATTGCAATAATATAATTTGGCCATTAAAGGCAAGATCAGTACCTTTGGAGGATTGGATCTGGAATACAATTAATATTGAATCTCATGACCATGATGACACTTGGATAGAATAGGTGATTCCCAGAGGTTTCAAGAAAAATCAAAATGTCAAGTATTTCAATTGTGGCAAACAAAGTCACTTTAAAAGGGACTGTGGATAAGGAATTCCAAGAATAATGCATTCAGAGCCCCTCCTTTCTGACTTATGAAGAAAGTATGGCAAGGCAGGCATTGGACTAAAGAATGTAACTCAACAAGGGATATTCAAGATAATTCCTGACCATCAGCAAACTCCTTGAGGGGCCTCTTGCAGGCCCCTATGCCAAATCCAGTTTAGTCATTTCCTGCCATCATAGAGGGAACTCCTTCCCTGATCAATTAAAGAAATAATGACTACTATAAGAAACCATACTACTCTGGATGATGGAACAGCTATAAAAGAGAGAATAAAAAATTTGGGAGAGACCATAAAGTGAGTATTTTGACAAACTTGTATAAATGAACAAAGGTCAAAATTAGAAATAAGAATAAATGGCGTTGTTATTGAAGTTCTGGTAGACACAAGTGTAGATGTAACAATAACTTCACCAGAATCTTGGCATCCAAATTGGCCTCTTCAGTAGATGTTCAGGCTTTAGGTTTCAGAACTTTTATTTCAGGTAAAGCAGAGTGTGAGACAGGTTGAATGTACAGGGCCAGAAGAACAGAGAGGAATATTAAAACCATATGTGGCTAACATAGCAATTAATTTACAGGGATACGATTTGTTACAGCAATGGAATACTTAGATTAACATTCCCCAATCTCATAAACAAACAATAAATTAGCATATTTTTCTGGGAAAAATATTACAAGATATAAAGAACAGTCACCAACCATTCAGGTTGTACAAGAACAGGGCACAAAATTTGCTGATCTTTCAAAGGCACCAACAGCCCTACCTTTAAAATAGCTGATAGACAAACCTGTTTGGGTTGTGCAGTATCCTTTAACAACCTAGAAACTTCAGGTTTTAGAACAGCTGGTGCAGGAGCAACTAGACACTCAGCATATTGAAGAATCAACAAGCCCTTGGAATTCTTATGTATTTGTTGTCAAAAAGAAACCTGGAGAATGGTAACAGATCAAAGAGCTGTTAATAAGGTGATTCAGCCAATGGATTCTCTACAGTCTAGAATTCCTTTGCCTTCTCTATTGCCTAAAGGATGTCCTCTTGTCGTTATTGTGTTAAAAGATTGTTTCTTCATTATACCTTTACATGAAAAAGAGAGAAAATTTTGCCTTCATATATACCTACTTATAATAATTCTCACCCTACTAAGAGATATCAATAGAAGATTCTCCCACAGAGAATACTAAATAGCCCCACCCTGTGCCATTACTTTGCAGATCAGCCATTGGAAATGCTGTGTAAGCAATTTCCTGAATCTATAGTTTACTATTACATGGATGACATTTTACTATCTGATTCAAATGTAGATACTTTAGAAAGAATGTTTGAAGAAGTAAGAAAAATTTTCCTTGTTGGTGATTACAAATTACTCCTGAAAAGCCACAAAGAAGAGATTCTATTAATTATTTATGCTATAAAATAAGTTTACAAAAAATTACACCCCAAAAGGTGCAAATTAGGAGAGATCAATTGCAAATTTTAAATGGCTTTCAAAGATTGCTAGAAGACATTTCCCAGCTATGGTCCACTATTGGGATAAAACCTGATGAATTGATTAATTTAAATAAAACCTTAAATGGTGACAAGGACTTAAATAGTCTGAGGAAATTATCATCTGAGACTGAGAAAGAATTAGTTTTGATTGACAAGAACTTGGTGTAGGATATGTTGCTTTCATTGGTTGAATAAAGAGACTGCCTTGACCTTTTAATAGGGCAGAAACTTAGGTAGGCAGGAAAGAGAACTGGATGCTGGGAAGAAGATCAGAGTCAGGCAAATGCCATGATTCTCCTGCCCGAGATGGACACTGGTTAGACTCATGCCAGTAAGCCACAGTCAAGTGGCGATACACATTAATGGAGATGGGTTAAATGAATATGTAAGAGTTAGCCAATAAGAAGTTAGAACTAATGAACCAGGCAGTAATTTAATAAATACAATTTCCACGTGGTTATTTTGGGGGTTAAGCTAGCCAGGTGGCAGAATGCAGCCTGCTGCTCCTTCTACTACAAGAACTTATAAAAGGCTCATATGGATCATGTGGCTCCAAATCTTAACTACATTATGGTTATATTACCTCCAAACATTCCCCTATAGAAACTTTAATGCAGAGGGAAGATATTATCTTAGAATGGATCTTTTTACCACACAAACTGAGTAAAAAATTAAAAGCTAATGTGGAAAATGTCTCTGAGTTAATTCTAAAAATAAATTTGAGACTATCAATTTGTAGGAAAAGACCCAGAAGAAATTATAGCACCTTTTACTTCTGATAAAATTTAAAAATTATGGACAGAAAGTGAACCCCCATACAAAGAACTTGAGTAATTTTTAGGAGAGATTAACAATAACTATCCCAAAAGCACGAGAATTCAACTTATAAAAAGAACTAGCTGGATACTTCCTTATATTTTGTGGGAAATACCAATAGCTGGAGCCCATATACTCCACTCTGGTGCAAATAAATCAGGCAAGACAGGTTACAAATTAGAAAATTTAAATAAAGTGGATCAAAGCTCTTATGACTCTGTTCAAAAGTCAGAATTATATGTTATTCTCATGGTACTAAGGGATTTTAAAGTACCTCTTAACATTGTTACTGATTCACAATATGCAGAAAGAGTTGTTTTTTGCATATTGAAACTGCTGAATTTATACCAGATGATATAGAATTGATTTTTATTATTTATTCATTTACAAGATACAATCAGGAATAGAAATCATCTCATTATACATAACACACATCTGATTCTGTACAGGGTCTGCCAGGTCCTCCAGCACAAAGTAATGAAGCAATCAATCAATTACTGATTGGAAATGTTTTGAAGGCCTTAGGATTTCATTTAAAAAAAAACATCATGTTAATAGCAAATGTTTAACAAAAAAGACTTTTCCATCATGTGGAAACAAGTCAAGGACATTATAAGGAAATACCCTACTTGTTCTTTATACAACCAACACCTGCAGGAAGTAACCCAAAGTCTACTCAAAGGAATGAAATCTGGCAGATGGATGTGTTCCATTTTGTAGAATTTGGATAACTAAGATATATAAACCATACCATTGATACCTATTTAGGTTTTCAATGGGCAGCTGCTTTGAGTTTGGATAAGGTTGATTCAGTAATAACACATTTGCTAGAAGTTATGGCCATCATGGGTATGCCTGTACAAATAAAGACAGATAATGTTCCATCATTTGTCTCTAGGAAAATGAAACAGTTTTTTGCTTATTATAATAAAACATGTATTACAGGTATATCACACAATAGTACAGAAAGTTCAAATACTACAGAAAGTCCAAATCAAACTCTAAAGTATATTCTAAATAAACAAAAAGGGATGATAAATAACCCCAGAAATAGATTGCATAATTATTTATTAACTTTGAATTTTCTAAATGCCGAGAAAGGAACAACACCTGTAAAGAAATATAGGATAGTAGAAAAAACTATGAAATTAAATCAACTGATATTCTTTAAAGATGTACTGACCTCAGAATGAAAACCAGGAATGTGTTATGTTGAGGAAAGGTTTTTGCTTTTATTTCCACAGGAGAAGAAAAGCCATAAATATTATCAAAATTGATAAAAATTCAATTTGAACAAGAGACAGCTCTTAATTAGAAGAAATGATAGTTCATCAAACAGCACGATCATTTAATCTAAACAAACCTATAAAACTAATAAATGATTGTTTTTATTTGATCATAAATAATTTGCCAAAAGACAAACTCCCCAAAATTAGAATTGGGAAAGGGTTTTATTTCTGTCTTTTCAGGAGAATAAAGGCATCCAGCTTAGGAATCTGAAGACCACTGGACAAAAACATTTAAAGAAAAAGGATAAATCATCCATAAAATGTATCCCAAAAAGGAGTAAATTGGTCTATTGGTATATCACATTTCCAACAGGATAAAATTTCATAAATCTCCCCATATGTTTGTTTCTATTATTCTTTATAGACATATAATGCAAATGATCCTTTTGTAGTCCTAGTCCAATTAAAAATTAAAGTTGAAGTCTAATTTGTCAGCTTTCAGAGTAGCAATGCTCACTTGCTTCCTGGTCCCATTTGACTTGACTACTTTAATCCATCCTTTACTCTAAAGCAGTGTCTGTCTTTAAAGAAAAGATGTTTTTCTTATAGACAACAGATAAATGGATTTTTTGATCCTTTCAGCCAGACTGTACCTTTGGGTTGGAGAATTGAAATCACTAGTATTTACAGATATTATTGTAAAGTTTGTGTTAACTGTGCTCATTGTATTGCTGATTTTGGTGTTGTTGCTTGTGTTCTCAGTATACTGTAACAAGTGGACATGTGAACTTTTGTTAGTTCTACATTTGTTTGAGCAAGGCATTTTTTGAAAGAAGAGGGGATATGTAGATAGGTTAGGTCAGGGTAGACCCGGAGTAGAGGTGGCAAGTTTGAGCAGGGGAAGGGTTGGAGGAGACACAATGGGGACATGTTGATGATGGCAGGCATGGTGGGTCCTAGCAGAAGTCTAGAGATTGGCTGAAGCACAGGAACGAGTGGCCAGGCCAAACTGAGCCTACTGCCTGTGGGACTCAAGGTTGATCTGCAAGATAGGGAAATCAGGAAGACTCCCTGGGATAGCAAGTTGGTTTTGTTTTTGCCAATGAATTCCAGGACTATATACTAAGTTTAAATACACATACCACTTTTATAGCTTATTTACAATGTGTCAGGTACATCACATATACCTCACTGAAGCCATAAAACTCTGCTGAGTATTAGGTTTCCCATTTTATGTATGAAAATGAAATTCTAAAAGGTGAAGTATCCTATTGAAGATCACAGATCCAGAGGTAGAAGATATATGATTTAAAACCATTGATCTACTTGTAAGAACATGGATTGATATGAGTAGGTACAGTGTTTGCCTAACATGCACAAATCCCAATGTTTGAGGCTCATATTGAATCCCCACAATCACATAAACTGGGGGTGGTGGTATACCCCCAGGAGGTAGAAACAAGAAAACCAGAAGTTCATGATCATCCTTGATTGCATAGTTAGTGAAGGTCTTCAAAATTAGCTTCAACTAGAGACAATGTCTCAGGGAAAAAAGAGTCCAAAAGCCAATTGTAAGAATGTTGAAGGATTTAGCAATGGTGCCCACTGGTTAGAGCAGACTTTTCAGTGCTATCCCCGTGTGTTACCAGACGACCAGAAGTTAATACTCCTTGAGTAAGAAGCTGCCTGAGCTGCAAAACAGGTCTGTGTTTTCACAAGCACCCTCTGTATCTTGCTATAGAGTCTGCAGCTGGGAGAGTCTGTGTTGGGTGCTATCTTTACACCATCCATGTTTAAGACTCTCTAATGATTTCCATAAATTGTTAGAAAAATGACCTGGCTCCTCCTCCCTTTCAGTTGCCCTCTTAGGACTGATCACTTTCTTATTCCTCAACTACACTAGATATTTTCTTCTGGTTAACAGTTATTCCTTTTGCTTAAGGTTGAGTTACGTGTTCCCCTGGTCTAGTATCCTTTTCCCCTAGATTCCATAAATTAGGTCTTTTTTTTTTCAGTCTCAGTAGAACTGTTCTGTCAGAGGATTGCTTTCTGACCGTGTCCTGTAATGCCTGCCCCTCCCCATTTCCATACACAAGGAGTGCCTAGGGTACCTCCAATGCCTTGCCTGGTGTGAGGGTCTCAATAAAAATGGTCCCCATAGGCTGACAGGAAGTGGCACTATTAGGAGGTGTGGTCTTGCTGGAGTAGGTGTGACTTTATTGAAGAATTGTGTCACTAGGGGGCAGGTTTTGAGGTAAAAAAAATGTTCAAACCAGGCCTAGTGTGACATTCACTTCCTGCTGCCTGTGGATTTGGATGTAGAACTCTAAGCTCCTTCTCCAGCACCGTGTCTGCTTATGTGCCACCATGCCTCCACCATGACAATAACAGACTAAACTCTGAAACTGTAAACCAGTCCCAATTAAATGTTTTCCTTTATAAGAGTTACTGTGGTCATGGTGTCTCTTCACAGCAATAGGAACCCTAACTAAGACAACCGGTATTGTATTCACTGTGTACCCTTCCTCTCAGTTACTTACTGTTTCTACATGAGAGTTGAACATTCTGATGATTTTATGAGATGCTGGGTCATCCCATACTTTGACCTGCTTAAATGGTTACCAAAGGAATGAATGAAGTGGGAAGGATGAACCCGGCTCAGAAGAAATCAGCAGGATGGTACTGAATGGTCATCAAACTCTTCTAAGTATTATTTTCACTTACATTTCACTACAGAAAAAAGAAATTCAAGTTGTTCCACCAACAAAGCAGGAATAAAATACACACCTCTGACTCTGTGTCCAGTGAGTTTTCATACCACTATTACAGCTGGTGTGATTTATGGCTGTGATTCCGAGGCCTCACGGAGAGGCTGAAATATAAGACAAATGTTCTTTCCTCTCACGTTAGCACAGAAGAAACTCTTGGAACTTCCCAGACAGCAGAAAGGAGAAAGGGGAGCCAGCCCCTGAGACTTTATGATCTGGAAGTGCTGTGACCCACCCTCAAAGTGCTAGTGAAGAAGAGCTGACATACATAATAGCTAGTTTAGAGAATACGTGCACATTAAAACGGCAAATTTTAGCACTAAATGTGGGTGCATCAGCAGTCTCTGTCTTTGTGGCAACCCCAGCAGAGAAAGGCCATTATCATCTTTATGTGTGGAGAAATGGGGGACCAGGGAGCTTCATTCCCTTCTCATCAGTCTTAGTGAAATGGTCCTCACTATTAATGAAGGAGCAAAACTTGCAGCAAGATGGCTAAAGTCCCCATTTGATCACTTATTTCACTGGATCACACATATGCACCTGTTTAGACAGTCTTTACCCTGTTTTCCATCATTGGAATGTCATTTACTCTTGACCTCTTGGAGAGATTTTAACCACCAAGGACATGGAGTAAGTAGACATAAGTGCCCAGGCGCTGGGGATCTGTCTGGTTTCCGAAGGGCTCAGCTCACCTCTTCTGTGTGTACTGGCTGGGCCGTTGGCAAAGATGCCTTCAGGGCCAGTGTGCTCTAGTACAGCAGAACCTGGGTTTCAGGTGCATGCAATAAAGTATGTAACAATAGCCAAAATCTCTGACCAACAACAGCCCCTCCAATGGCCACAGATCTTTGTTTGCTAGGACAATCATTAGAAGAGCCCATCTCAAGAATGTCCTAATTTGGGTAAGTTACATGATTACCATGACAACATGCCTGCTTCACTGGTACTCAAGGTAAGAAACATTTGGGGTAAAAGTGTGGAGATGTTGACAGACCAGCTGAGCAGGAAGTGTGGCTAAAGGCTACCCTTGGAGTCTGGTTGCCACTGGAAAGGCCTGTGAGAAACTGCTCAACATCCCAAGTTCAAATGAACAATCACTCCCTTCCTCTGGATAAACCCAACAATCTAGGAGTCAAGGTTAATTTGATAATTCCTTCCTAAATGAACGAATAGCAGGAAAATGTCTCAAGTAGTGTTTTATGTTACAGATTCATCAATGATTAAAATATCCAGGAACAGAAACCCACATAGTCACAAATTATTCAAGCCACAAAAGACTTTATAAAATTCAATCTGTAAGAGGCATTCCATAAATAACCCGGAACTCATCTATTTCATGCCTGTGCCCTTTGGTTTCAATGACATTCCCATTTTTCAAAAATTATATTGAGTTCTTCTATACATGGACTTTTAGAAAAGTTTCCTGTTAATCTAAATTTACTCAATTTGTAGCACAACAATTCTACTCCCCAAGGGTCACTATCGACACATCTTTATGATCCTGACCAAATATGTCCTACAGGGAGATTTGTAAAACAGCAATCCTCAAGCAACTTGAAGGTTTAGAACCAGACAGAATTGAAAATCAACACCAAACAATTGGCTGGTTCTTAAAGTTGGAATGAAACAAGATATGCTCTCTAAGATAAAAAGAAAAGGCCACTTAAATACATTTTAAAATATAAAGCAGAATTTTTTAGTATATGATAAAAACAAAACAGTTTGATATGGCATAATGAAATTAAAACCCATTTAGATTTTGGCATCACCTTAAAACAAAACTATATTTCAACAACAACAACAAAAAAACTGTGTCACTTGATATTTGACTTCACAACATGAACATCGGGAGCATCACAGGCAACAGAAACATGCCCTGCCCTCACTGGCCTCCCTAAAATCCTTCTCATGGGAATATGCTTTTGGAGCAGGATCTTATAAGACTTCATGTCCCCATGCTCCGAGTCAATCTCTGGTCAAACTCTAGCAGGGAAAGGCTTGTCAAGGGCTCAACACTGTGGTTTTGAGCAGCTCTCCAACACCACATCCATAAACCTCATGAAATCCTGCATCTGTCACACAATTTATGGTTTTGCTTGCCAGTCATTTTCTTTTTTTTTTTTGTACTTTTTATGAATTCACTAAGAGATGTCATAATACTTATCATGGTGAATTCTCTTTTTTTTTGACAAATATCTTGCATATCACCATAGAACCTTCATCTGGTGATGGATGGAGATAGTCACAGAGACCCACACTGGAGCACCGGACTGAGCTCCCAAGTTCCCAATGAGGAGCGGAAGGAGGGAGAACATGAGCAAGGAAGTCAGGACCACGAGGGGTGCACCCAACCACTGAGACAGTGTGGCTGATCTATTGGGAGCTCAACAAGGCCAGCTGGACTGTGACGGAAGAAGCATGGGATAAAACCGGACTCTCTGAACATGGCGAACAATGGGGGCTGATGAGAAGCCAAGGACAATGGCCCTGGGTTTTGATCCTACTTCAAGTTCTGGCTTTGTGGGAGCCTAGCCAGTTTGGATGTTCACCTTCCTAGACATGGACGGAGCGGGGAGGACCTTGGACTTTCCACAGGGCAGGGAACCCTGACTGCTCTTTGGACTGGAGAGGGAGGGGGAGAGGAGGGGAGAGGGGGAGAAGGGTGGGAGGAGGGGGATGGAAATGGGAGGCTGGGAGGAGGCGGAAACTTTTTTTTTCTTTTTCTCAATAAAAAATTAAAAAAAAAGAGAGAGAATTGCCAGTCATTTTCATGAGGCTATTTTAATGAACTCTAGGAGTCTAAACAAAACCACTCATTTAATTTGTGAGAACCAACACCAATAAAACTATGTTATTGGAGAATACTATTATGATTGGCCCATTAGATAATATCTTTCTTTTAGCAACCCCCTCACGATGTCAATAAAGACCTTAGATAATGGACCCTGAGTAGCAAGGATTCCCTTGCTAATAACTGTGTATCTGATATATGTAAACTGTAACTTGATTGTAAAGAGTGTTATGCTCAACAGAAAGATATCAGCACTTCATGGGCCTCCTTAAGAAATTTTTTTCAAACTCTGACCTCTAAGCATTCTTTTGGAGGGCTTAGCTCACCCCAAGGCTGACTCTCAATGCCACCAACTAGTTCTATGGCCTTGACGGTCTCCGACCTGCCAACCTAAGAAAACTTTCAGGGAGCCAGATTCTGTGCACACTTTCCAAGCACATACTAATGTTGCTTCTAGCATTCACACCCCAATTGCTCATTGGGAATCAAAGTAGATCGGCTCAGACTAAAGGGAAACGATTGCAAACTATTACCCATGGCCAAAGCTAAATTATCAATAAATACCTGTGCTCTATCAGGCAGCCTACTTCCCAGAAGCTCCTTGAAACTTGTTTTGGGAAAAACTAAAGGTTTTTTTTTTGTTTGTTTGTTTGTTTCTCACTTTAGGAGAGGCAAAAGCTGTACTGAAGATCTAATGATGCGTGTTCAACTGTGGATTATGACAGAGACACTGAGCACGTCAGAAACTATTCCCAAGGGTTTGAAGCACCACTAAGTTATTACTGTATTAGCAATTGATAGTGTTCGAATCGTGGCAAGTATCAGGGTAGAAAGACAGGAAGCGACACATATGGACAGAGCAAGTCGGCTTCCTGTGAAGAGCAGACCCATTGATTTCTGAACTTTGAAATCACCATAGCTGCAAGTTCATTGACCACTAAGTGCTGAAGCAGCTCCTCAGACACCTTACTGTGACATTCTTACAATGGCAAACACACGAGGAATAAAGAAAAGCTGTTTGGATGGATCCTGTCCTTTTTCCTGGGTCTTTAGAATCTGATAGATGGAAAAGATCTCAAACTCATGAATTCATCAGAAATGGGATGGTGGGAAATCCACACAATAGCACTGCACTAAGGAGCCCTGACTCATGAGCTGCTGTTTTTGTGAGGAGGGATTTGAGACAGGTTTTTACTATGTAGCTCACACTGGCCTTGAGCTCATGATCCTCCTGCCTCAGCCTCCTGAGAGCTGGGATTACAGATGTGCAATGCCAGGCTAAACTTACAAAACCTTACACAACAATATTTAGCAATGCATGGTAAGACATTTTAAGAAAAATTTTATATTTTTAAAATTCATAGCCAAATAGAACCTATCTATCTTTCAGCATGGACTTTGAGAATATTACAGAAAATGCAATGCAAATTACTCCAGATGCTAACTTAAGTAGTATCAAAGGCATGGGAACATATTCAAGTCAGCCATAGAAATTAAGGGTTTTGTTTTTTGTCATTTGTTCTTGCTTTCGTGAGGGGTCTTACTATGTTACCTTGGAACTGGTCTGAACTCTTTAGACTAGGCTACCCTCAGACTGAGAGATCTGCCCATCTCTGCCTCATGACTACTGGAATTAAAGGCATGCATCACCACATACAGCAAAATTGAGAATGTTAAAGACCCAGAGAGACCAAATGTGTTGAATTATAATCAGCCTATACTTCCTGACGGATATGAGCTCATATGTGTATGGGTAATCAAAGCTTGGTTGAGTACGTTTGCCTGTCTTTAGATGGAAATTAAATATAAATATTGGCAGCTGACCATAAGAAGGAATTACTTCCTCTTGCTGAACTGAACTTATTGAAATATGTTTCCAAAATTTACATCATAATGGGGGCCAGAGAGTTGCCGAGCAGTTGAGTTCTTGTTGCTCTTACAGAGGACCCAGGTTCAATTCCCAGTACCTGCATGGTGGTTCACAACTAACCGTAACCCCAGTCCCATAAATCCAATACACGTGGTGCACATGTGTGCAGGCATGACGTCCACACTCATAAAGCCATGAGCATTACAGCTCCGAGGGGAAAGATTTCTCCAATGCAAGTGTTGCAGGGAAAGATACCCTGGCAGTCGGGAGCCAAGGAAGGCCACAGTAGCAGGGCACAAAAACCTCACACAAGAGACTTCTTGGGAAAGACACAGGAGGGTGGCTGCCTCTGCTTGGGGTAAGAAGCAGTGGAGAACTGAGTGGGAGGCAGGCTTATTTAAGATTTCTTGTGGGTGGAGTTTTCCAGGATGGAGATTTCCAGGGTGGGAATTGGTGGTGAGATTCACTCTCTGGGAGAGGTGTCTATTGAAGCATCCTCCACCCAAGAACCAGAACCAATCCACGGGATGCAAAAGCACGAGGAAGTTTATTAAATATACACAGGCGCCTGTGGATGCTGCAGCAACTAAGTTACAATTAAGTTACTGAGCATCCAGGCTGATGGCACATCATGTATTTATAAGGATTTAGGAGTTACATAAGAGGCTTGTCTAGCAACAGCATTTCATTGGTTCTCAAATTGGCGGGCTTAGCTCACCCTGGGGACGGCCCCGTGTCTATTCCCGAATTTCCCCGAAAAAAAAAAAACCATAAAGCCAGATAAAACACCCTGTAGCAGGTTGACAATTTAGATAGGATGTCTTGGAGGGGGTGGAGTAGCCCCGAAAAACCACAAAGCTAGATAGAGCACTCTGCAGCAAGTTTGACAGTTTAGATAGACTGCCTTGGAGGGTGGAGGATTCCCTCTTCTTAGCCTAGTCAGTGAGTCTGCAACCCATAGATATCTAGTTTTAGCATCGGCTGAGCTGCGGGGTCCAGCTGAATTTCAGCAAAGTTTAACATAGTACATGGGCATGGGGGTCTTTCAAATATGGGGGTCTTTCAGTGGTATCTCAAGTCCTGAGCTTGGACAGACTCAGAGACTGGTAGGTTTTCAAACTCAAGGATTGGTGTTTTTTTTAAGCTCAGAACCCAGAAATGAGCTTGAATTTTTTACCCTACAAAAGTAAAATAAATAAATCAAAATAAATAATTTTTTAATAAAATAACATCATAGTGAATTTAACAGTCTCAGGGAAAATTTGCAGATTCTTGATATCTTATAATGGTGGATAGTGAGTTCCTTTCTTCTTTCCCAGCATTCACCTTGTTCAATAGCCAGTGTCTTCCACTGAGTGGACCCCTTCCCCACTGTCAGTGTATAGGACTCTGTCCAAGTGTGAACACAGGACAGCGTTAGTCACAGCACTCTTTAGTCACTATGCCTTGGAAGGGACCGGATGTGACCAAAGCACACCATGACTCTACGTACTTAGGTGAAGGTGGCTGAACTCTTTTTTCAATTTCAGCCTCACAAGGATGAAGCTGTAGATGTTATCTCGAGGAGGGAACAGATAGTTGATAGCCATTTAAAAGAGCCTGCGGAAAAAACACAGCTGAAAACTGAATCCTAGAGCCATCACTAAGCCTTAGACTCAGCTATTCTTGAAGCAAGCTGGTCCCGGGCCACCCCGCTACCTAAGCCTGTGTGTCCCGCTAATGGCCAGCTTAGACTCATCGTCCAAGCGCTTGGAGCTAAACTATGCCCACTAATTACAGCGCCTGGCTTAGAGCTGCTGCCGGGGATTCTGGAGAAGACACTTCAGGCCAAGTGCAACAGGCAGCTGCTCTTTGCTCAATTTCAAAAACAAAAACAAAAAACCAGATGCGAATAACAAACCACCTGCACCTCGGGGCACCCCTCAGAGACTACTGAACAATGATTTGCTGCCCTTGAACTTGATTGAAGAGTGTGCGCCCTTGCTCTCTGGGATCTAGTGCCGGGCAATGAGACTTTGGGAGTGAAATTTTCCAAAGGACCCTGCTAATGTTAAACGTAGGCTCCACCTGCAAATCCAACCTGGAAATGAACTTAGATGGGTTTGGAGGAAAATGATCTCATGAAGATTTCATCCTGGCACTATTCCCAGTCAACGCAGACCAGCGGCCAGGAGGAAAGCTTTAATTGTATTTTTATAAACTTGAGAGGCATTTTTCATTAAATCTATTACAAATACGGATTTTTAGATTAAGGACTCACTGTTCGATAATGCAGATAGCTTTGCTTTATATGATGTTGAAGATGCAGAATGTTGATAATCGAGCTTATTCCTAAAAGATTAATTAGAGTCTCACAAGACTGTTCCTCATTGGTAAGCTGGGAAAACTTGCTGCACCTTCTGATCTCCTCAGGGATGACTGGAAATCTGGGGGCCACTGTGATGGTCAGATCTGGCCAGGGGCTTCTAGAATTTTCAATGAATTTCTAACTCCTCCCCTACACTTGCCACAAAGTATAAGCCCATTCTCATTAAAAATCACTTGGGTCCCTCTGCGCTGACAACCCAACAGGTTATTTATTAGCCACACCCAAAGGTGACTCAGCCAGCTCCTTTGACAGAACATGAAGTTCAGACAGTGGGAGGAGGATGTTTAGGGGCAAAATGTGGGCCAGAGGAGTAAGTGAGAAAGTGCCATGTGTCCAAGCTTTGCTTCCACCGTCTAGCAGGCAGTCCAGTCCTTTGAAATGCATGTTACAGCATCGACTGCTGTGTAGCTTCAGCGACTCTCACAGGTAGGTGCTTGTTCATGCCTTGTGATAACCTCAGAGGTAAGGAGACTAGGAGAGGCACACCCTGCACAAATTGAGCTTCTGTCCTCAGGAAGTGCTAACGGCTGAAGAGATGGCTCAGTTGGTAAAATGCTTGTCACACAAGCAAGAGGACCTGAATGTGTTCCCCAGCACCCACATCAGAAGTTGGGGTGATACCATGGGCTTAGAATTCCAGTCTTGGGGAGGCAGAGACATAGTGGTTCTTGGGACTCACTCGCTAGCCTGCCTATTATGCAGTCCCATCAAGAGACCCTGTCTCAAAGACAAGAGGCAGCTGGCTAAGGAATGACAAGCAATGTTGACATCAGGTCTCCACAAACTTGCATAGACACTAGCATGTCTCTCTCTCTCTCTCTCTCTCTCTCTCTCTCTCTCTCTCTCACACACACACACACACACACACACACACACACACACGTGGTAAGTGGATACTAGAGGCAATGACCAGAATCTTCACAGCTAAGGGACAATTAAGTGACAGACCAAAGGTAGTGATGGAGGAAGGTCATTGGTTAAAAAATAAAGAAACTGCCTTGGCCCATTTTATTGGTTAGAACATAGGTGGG
Organism: Neodon shergylaensis; assembly: GCA_025134845.1. NCBI lineage: Eukaryota > Metazoa > Chordata > Mammalia > Rodentia > Cricetidae > Neodon > Neodon shergylaensis. Next base: position 8,220,506 of record JABTXL010001118.1, read on the forward strand.
TGGAGTAAACAGAACAGAATGCTGGGAGGAAGAGGAAGTGAGCTCAGAGACGCCATGCTCCCCTCTCCCGGGCAGACGTGATAGCTCTGCTCTCTGAGGCAGACGCACGCGATGAAGCAAGCCGCCAGGTCAGACATGCTGAATCTTTCCCGGTAAGACTGATGCTACTCAGATTATTAGAGATGGGTTGATTGGGATGTGAGAATTAGCCTGTAAGGGCTAGAGTTAATGGGCCAAGCAGTGTTTAAAAGAATACAGTGTCCGTGTAATTATTTCAGGGCATAAGCTAGCAGGCGGCCAGGGTGCTGGGGACGCAGCCCTGCCGCTCCTATTACAACAGAATGGCGCCCAACGTGTGGACAAATGAATCCACTGAAAGCCTGAGAAAGCTTGGGAAAGAGTAAAGCATGTTTTCTTGGTAGCAGCAGTTTCTCGGGTCTGCTCTGCTTGCTAGAGGCAAGCAAGCGCTCTCATCTAAGAGAGGCTTTCTGATTCAGCTTTAGCTGCAAAACCATACAGCTCTTAAGAGGTCCTGCCACGAAACATTTAAATGATGTTGATAAAAGCCGACTGAATGCTTGTTTGTTTTCAGCCATAGCAGGAAAAAACCTGTGTTGTTTTAAAATGCCGGCTTTCTGGGCCGTCCTGCCAGGGCAAACTCTGACTCTTTGAGGCAGGAGGTCAGCTACATAGAGAGCATTTGAGTGTTGTAGTTTGTTTGCTGGCAAGGAACTTGAAACACTGTAGACTTGTGGCACTGGACCGGCTCTGGCCGGTACCTCAGCCACAAGGTTGGAAGGGCAGAAAGCTAAGGAATGGGCTGGATCCAGCTGTCAAAGCCACGGCTTTAGTCTTACTGATATTGCTTGGTAAATTAAAGACTCGTGGTCAAAAAAGAGACATATACAGTAAAAGAAAGATTCAAAGAAAAAAGAAAACTTTTAAATGATTTACAGTGTGTTAAAAATATGTGCAGGCTAAAAGTTGAAGTTCTTAAAGTAAAAAAAAGGAAGAGAGTAGTTTGGTGTGGTAGTACACACCTTTAATCCCAACACTTGGGAGGCAGAGGGAGATTGACCTCTGTGACTTCAAGGTGTGGTAGCACACGCCTTTAATCCCAGTGCCTAGAAGGCAGAGACAAACAGATCTCTGTGAGTTCAAGGTGTAGTAGCGTACACCTTTAATCCCAATGCCTGGGAGGCCGAGATAGGTGGATCTCTGAGAGTTCAAGGAAGCCTGATCTACAGAGTTATTCCAGGACAAAGATATACAGAGAATATAAAATAAAAGTAAAAATAAACAAAATAGAGTTAAAATAAAGCCGTACAAAGATGGAAAATAAACAGAGAATTTTGATACTGTATGCTATTATGCTCTCTTTGAATTGTTTGAATGCTGAGGAAGGAGTAACAGATGCCAAAAGATATTTGTTTATAAATGCTGCTGAACTAATCCAACCTAGATATTTTGAAAGTGCCTTGACTTCAGAATTTGGATCTAAGGATATACTTTGGAAAAGAGATTCTTCTTTTGTTTTCACAGACGATGAAACCCTGTGGATTATTTCTATTCCAATATGGTATGATGGACCATGCCCTCCTGAAGGGTTGATGTGAACACCTTCAAAAAATTACTTCACTCGACTGCTGACTGAGATGAACCTAGCACACAGGTTATACCCTGAAATACCTGATTAACAGTGCCCCCATACAGCAGGAAGCAGTTTGGAGAGAAATAACTGCGCCCATGTTCCCATATATTGTTTATAAATGTTCTTTTACATTTAAAGGGGGATATGATATAGGTATGAATAATTTGCATTAGTATAGATTTTGCTTTATTGATAGAGATTTAAGGTTAATTTTGTTATATGTATATGTATTTCTGATATTGATTAAGGTATTGTGATTGTGTAGTTCATTTAAAAATGTAATGTATGTAGGTTGTTAATGGATAATTATTAATGATAGTCAAGCTTGTAGTCATGTTAGTTAGATTTTCTAAATATATAGAGATATGTTTCAGTTAAATAGGCATTTTTCGTATCTTTCAAAGACTACAGAATATGGCATTTTTAAATGTTTAATAACTTAGGGCTTTTTATGACAATGAGACACTCTGCTCCTGGCAGCACCCAGCTACTTCAAGAGGAAGATGGGCATCGAAGAGGATCCTTATGGAGTTTGATAGCCATTTGGGCAAGAAACTGCTCTTGCTTGGACTATTGCATAAACTGGACACAGAGAACCCACAGAGAGAGGACTGCTGAACTTGCCTAAAGGTGAGATAATCTTTCGGGGTTCCTGATTCATGAAAGAGTCTGCGAGACATTCTGCAGGACACAACAGAGAGTGACTGAACTGCCTTTGAAATTTCCTGCTTCATGGAAATTTCTGCTGGATACTATGGGCCTGTAGGCCGAAGATGGATGCCCCAGCTGTACAAAAGAACTTTGGGTGACTGTCCAGGCAGCGAGATGTCTCTGTCATTTCTAGAGTTTGGAAGTTGCTTATTTTTTGTTTGCTTGAGTAATATTGTATCCTTCTCGAGTCTTTGATGGAGTTGAAGAATAGTTAGTTATAGTTATAGTTTTCCTTAGTTATGATAAAGATAAAATAGATATAAATATTGTAATTTTTACTTGATAACTGTTTTTTTATATGTAATTTTGCTATGTTAAAGTTAAAGCCTTCCTTTTTTTTGTTTAAACAGAATAAGGGGAAATGATGGAGGAAGGTCATTGGTTAAAAAATAAAGAAACTGCCTTGGCCCATTTTATTGGTTAGAACATAGGTGGGTGGAGTAAACAGAACAGAATGCTGGGAGGAAGAGGAAGTGAGCTCAGAGATGCCATGCTCCCCTCTCCCAGGCAGACACAATAGCTCTGCTCTCTGAGGCAAACGCAAGCGATGAAGCAAGCTGCCAGGTCAGACATGCTGAATCTTTCCCGGTAAGACTGATGCTACTCAGATTATTAGAGATGGATTGATCGGGATGTGAGAATTAGCCTGTAAGGGCTACAGTTAATGGGCCAAACAGTGTTTAAAAGAATACAGTGTCCGTGTAATTATTTCAGGGCATAAGCTAGCAGGCGTCCAGGGTGCTGGAGACACAGCCCCGTCGCTCCTATTAAAACAAGGTAGGAAAAACACAACCACCAAAAACCCCAAACCCAAATCAAACAAATGAACCCTGTTCTGACCCCCAAGCCAGTGTCTCCCTCATTACAAGAGTTAACCCATTTCCACTTTCCTCCTGGGGGTATCCAGTAGCTACAGCCACCACTTTCACTACCAGCACTTCTGTTTCTCGTTGTGGTTTTTCTCTAATTTGGTCTTGATGTCTCTCACTAAAGACTGGCTATACTCTCTCCTGCACACCAACAGGAAATGCTTCTGGACATTTGCGCCTTCCACCGGACAGTTCCTTATGCTAACGAACTTAGTGCGGAATACCCATTAACCTGCTTGAGCCTGGGCCATGCTCAGGCTAGGCAAGTACTGGATCCCTGAGCTTTACTCCGGTTTCAGGAAGCTTGTTTACAGGGGCACACAGCTTTGCAGATCTTGTCTGACCAGTTCAGATACCAAACTAGCCCCTCTAGGAGAGCTGTGACCGGGAGAATTTGAATGTGGGTGTGTTAGTCTGCACAGGCAGAGGATCACAACAAAATACATGGAATGACAAGAATTATCACTTAGCGGTCCAGAGGAAATGGAGGGTAGCACTGTGGACTGATGAGGAGTCCGGGCAACAAGGAGCTCACACATTGGTGGGAGCATAGGAGAGTCCCCGGAACCATGTCTGTCCCTGTCCTTGCATCCACACGCCTCAGGCTTCCCAGGCTTGTGGATTAGCTGGGACAGGAGAACACAGACCAAAGGAGGAGCTGTTTATTTAACAAGGCTCTGGTGCTTCCATTAGGCTTGTCATGATCCACAGCTGTGGCGTGTGCAGGCTGGGGGCTGAGATGAGACACAGACAGGCGCAATTCCAAATCTGCATTCAGGGAGCGGGAGTTTCCAGGGGGACAAAGGGACCAGGTGTGGCTGGGTTTCAAATAACTCCTGTCAGGTCTAAAAATAGATGCTGAGCCAGCAGCTATATTAAACAAATTTATGATACTCGCCTAACATAAAGTTGAAAAAGTCTCTTCGTTCAAGGGAACACATTTGCATCGACTTGTGTTCAGTGGCAGCGGGGGTGGGCATGCAGAGGTGGGCAGATGGAGGTAGGCAGATGAAGGTGGGCATGCAGAGGTGAGCATGCAGAGTGGGCAGATGGAGGCAGGTAGGCAGAGGTGGGCATGCAGAGGTGGGCAGATGGAGGTAGGCAGATGAAGGTAGGCATGCAGAGGTAGGCATGCAGAGGTGGGCGTGCAGAGGTGGGCATGCAGAGGTGGGTGTGCAGAAGTGGGCATGCAGAGATGAGCATGCAGAGCTGGGCGTGCAGAGTTGGGTATGCAGAACTGGGCATGCAGAGCTGGACGTGCAGAGTTGGGTATGCAGAACTGGGCATGCAGAGCTGGACATGCAGAGTTGAGTATGCAGAGGTGGGCATGCAGAGGTGGGCATGTAGAGTTGGGTGTGCAGAGGTGGACATGCAGAGGTGGGCATGCAGAGTTGGGCATACAGAGCTGGAAATGCATTCTTATTTACACAAAAGCCATCTTTTTAGTCACCATTTCCAAAGTTGCGGGGAGCTAGGGAGGTAGTTAGGAAGGCACTCAGGAGGGTGAGCACATTTATGGGAAATAAAGACTACTAAACATCTTGATTAAAACTGTAGCCCTTGAATTCCTGTCTAAATCGGGTTCTGCTGATATTTTAAATTTGTGAATGAGGGAAGGGGTGGTACGTGCACGTGGGTGCTGGTGAAAGCCAAATTGGATCCATGGATGTGAAAGACCAGGTGGGTGTGAGTTGCCCAATGTGTGTGCTGGGAACTGAACCCTGATCTTCTCCACAGAGACACCTCTCCAGCCTTCCAACTCCTCTTTGCTTTTAAGTGGTGTGAGAACCCTGGATTTCAGCCAAGAGTTCGGAAAAGTGGGATTATGAAAAGTGTGGCTAGGCTGCTCTTCCCTGTTTGATAATCCAGTTTTACATGTTTGACTTTTTTGTGGTGAATAGAATCAGCCCCAGAACCTCGAAGATTCTAGGCAAATACTCCAGCCCTGAGCCCTCTCCTGGCCCTTTGATGGTGTGCTATTCAGTAATAATATGATACCAATAACCTCCACGGGGATGTGACATATCCTCTCTGAATTTTAAATGTGGTCCAGTCAAACATGGCTAAAGATAAGGTGAGAATTGATAAAAACAGACTTTTTGTTAATTTCCAAACTTTGAGCCAATCACAAAAGTTATGAGAACATCATTGATTACTCTGCCATCTAGATCTACTTGTAACTTCCAACCATCCTATTCTTCCTGAATGTTTTTAAGTACACATTTCCAATAGATGGGGGCGTTCAACAATACAACCACAGCACAAGTGTGAGCAATTGGGAAGTCACCGCTGGTCCAACTCTAGCATTGAACCCTCAGCCCTCTGAGCACCATTTCTCCCAACTGTGGTTTCAGAGCCAAAGAGTCCAGCTCCAAATCACACGCTGGGTTTCCAGTTGCTAGGGTCCCTTTGGTCTGATGCCATTTCTTATTCCAGTGCAGTCAGCCTGTAGGGCTTTCCTCGGGCTGGGACTTCCCTGCAGTTTCCTCCATAGTTACACTGCCATGATGTGGCTTAAGCAGAAATGTCAAGAGTCCTTGCTGCATGCCAGCCCCTACCACATGGCTCAGGATTTCTGAGTGTCTCACTGCGATGCTTCTTCACTGTGACCACGTGAGTGCGTGTAGTGGCATTTCATTGGTGTTTTAATAAATAAAGCTTGCCTGAAGATCAGAAAAGTAAACCACCACAGTGGCCAGCCTTACAGACCAGGCATCAATGACACACACCTTTAACCCTGGTTTGCCATAGAAACCAAGCAGTAGTGGTGCACACCTTTAATCCCAGCCCTAGAGAGGAATATAAAACAGGAGAAGACAGCTCTCAGTCTCGGTCTCATTCTGAGATTCCCGAAGGCAGGATCCAGTGGTTGACTGCTTTGCTTTTCTGGTCTTCAGGTTGAACCCCAATATCTGTCTCTTGGGTTTTTATTAATCGTGCTTCAAGTATACAGAGACACTGTGACCAAGGCAACTTATAAAAGAAAGCATTTAATTGGAGGCTTGCTTCCAGTTTCAGGGGTTGGTCCATGACCATTACAGCAAGGAGCGTGGCAGCAGGTGGCAGGTGTGGTGCTGGAGCAGGAGCTGAGAGTGTGCATCTTACCTGCAAGTTGGAAGCAGAGACAGCGCTAACTGGGAATGGTGTGGGGTTTGGAAACCTGAAAAGCCCACCCCCAGTGACATACCACCTCTAACAAGGCCACACCTCCTAATTCTTCCAGAACCAGCATCCAAACACATTCTTTAATGGGGCCATTCTCATTCAGAGCACCACAGCGGATGTCTGCCAGGTCTTCTTGTTGTAAAGTTTATCTTTATGCTTATGAAACTGGTGAGCATGGAAGGGGAAATTTTTAAAAATTGTTTTAGTATCTCATTCATTAGGCTTAATTTATCCACTTATTCATCTATATCTGCATAGACTACAATTTTATTTTTATGGTTTAGTGTTACTATTTAGCTTGGTCTGCAAACTCTACTTTTGCTATCTTCATGGCATGAGAGGTCATTCTTTGGTCATTTCCTTTTCTAGTCCAAGAAGTGTTAGGTTCAGGTTTGCTTTCTTGACCCAGCTCTGTAATCACCTCTTTCTTCAATAAACCCTGAATCTGTTCCGTGGAAGACGGTTTTGAGAGGCGATAATCGTCACAGCCTCCAGGCAACGCGGTGAACAGAGGCAGACACTCCGTGTGTGTGTGTGTGTGTGTGTGTGTGTGTGTGTGTGTGTGTGTGCGTGCACGCACGCACACACAATCTATATTTGCATATATATTACTGAAAATCATGAATTCACACCGATTTACTTCCATCTCAACACCCCAAGGCTTATTCTAGTTTTCTCCCGCTCCGCATTTGCAACACCTGGGACTGATAATGAAAAAAAAATCGCTATTATACATCATTATTAATACATTCATGCATTTCATCAAACCCCTGCACTGTGCCAGCCCTTCACCTCTGCCTCACCCATGCGCTCCCCTGAACGTTCCTCAGTCCCGCCTTGGCTTTGCACCCACCCGGCTGCCCCAGGAACGATTGCCCTTCTCACCCGGGTGGCTCTGACACCTGTGGCAGGCCGCTCTCTGCGGGGGCTTGAATACTGAGCACATCTCCTGTGGATCTTCTCACCCTGCCTGGGTGCTGGCTCCAGCTGGGGACGCCTCTTGCGCTGGCTTTATTTTGGCACTAAGGTGTTCGGGAAGGAAAGATTTTTAAAGTCAATTTTAAGACGTAGATTTGGTGCGGGTTACAAGTCACGCCCTGTAAAGACAGAAAAGGAGAGCTTCTCTGGCCAATGGCCCGGTGCTCTTTTGTACCCCTGCCCCTCAGAAAGGGATTATGGGATCTTGTATGCCTTAAAGTAGATTGTAGTCTAGTAGAAGTGACTTCCCTTAATGGGAGAAGGAATCAGTAGCCTGAGGAAGGACTTCTATTGGCCTAGTCTAGGCACAATTGAAGGACCAGGCTGGGACCAGGCTGGGACCTCAATACCAATTGCACCGTCCCATTGTGAATGGCCGCAAGCAGCCTCTGGGGGCCCTTGGTCTCCTAGGCGTGAATTCGACTCTCTTTGCAGCATGAGCGACTTCACCCTCAAAGGTCTTTCTCCTCTGCTGCATAAAAGACAACCTCATAGGCTGCTCCATCATTCATTTTCAGAGCTTTGAAAATAAATGTGTGCTTGCATTTAGAGGACTAGCTAAACAGGGGCCCTGCTGCTTAGGAGAGTGGATTTAAATGTTATTCATGAGTTCTCTGAGAATCTGGGTGATGATTTTATCCTGGGCAGAAATTTTAAATGATTATGAAGGAAAACACAAGATTTAAAAAAGTATGTTTACTTGTACTTCATCTATTGCTTAAAAAAAATTATGTTTACTTGCAGGCTGGGGGCAGGGGGTGAAAGAAGTTTGTGTTCGTGGGCTGTGAGTTCCGGTTTAGCAGAGACTGGTACACCAACAGCAGGCACTGACTGCACAGCAGGGAGGGACATGGTTCTCCTAAGTCAAACTTGTCCCAGCCTGATGACCTCCCTCACCAGCCCCAAGAAAAGGCAACCAAGGAGCTGTGTCCTGGCCCAGAGGCTGGAACACCCTGATTGTTTAGAAACATACTTATTTTTCTAAAAGATCGGGCAATTTCTTGACTTCTAAAAAACAGGTCTTGAAACCAGGTAAAATGAACCGAGGCTGGGACAAAGTCTGAGCTCCTAGTTTCTGCTCTGAGTGGAATTCTGGAGGGCAGGGCATTCTCTGGATCTCAGGGGTCCTGCCTCTGTAGTCCATCTCTCTAGCGCAGATCCCCAGCCACCCTGAGGGTCCTACTGTTACTTTGACATCCTAACGGGGTGTTCAGGATTTAGGAAAACTGAAAACCTTTACACAGGCCTAGCACTTGTAGTTTGTCTCATCCCATCAAGGAAGTGAAAAGTGACTTTTCAGACCACGAAGCCCCAAATCTGGCAGGATTCAAAGGGGTGGACATGGGGGACAAACTCAGAATCCTGACAGGGCAGCCTACGTCTATTAGGGTGTCTTATAAAAAAATTTAGCAAACTATTAGTGAAAATTTCTAGACCAAAAAAAAAAAAAAAGCCTATTGTGTTTAGAGTCTTTGAAATACAAACACACGGCATCACTGCAGTAGATTAATTGTTTCAAGAAATAAGAAAGATCACACAAATCCCCAGGAGGTTTTCTAATGACTTTGGTAGAGAAATTAAGCACTCTTCCTCCAAACTGTAGTGTGTATAAGAATCTCTCAGGAATCTGCTTCGAATGCAGACTTCTGAGCCCCATTTCTAGAGCCCGTTCAGAATGCCCACTGAGCATATTCGGGGGTTGGGGGCAGCACAGAAGAGACCAGCCAGCACTGCTGGGCAGCGGTGTGAACGGATGTCTGTTTAAAGGTAGACCACGCTTCCTCTGGAAGGATAAAAACCTACAGAACCATTACAGCAGCAAATGTCCTAATCCAAACCTGCTGTTAATCCCGCTGTTTTAACCTCATCTGTTGTAATAAGGCTGCTTGTTTGTTTCCTGGCCACCCAGCAGCTCAGACCCGAAATAATTGCACAGAAATTGTATTATAAATCACTGCTTGGCCTATTAGCTCTAACTTCTTATGGGTTACTCTTACATTTTAATTTAACCCATTTCTAGTAATCTGTGTATCACCATGTGGCTGTGGCTTACTGGCTAAAGTTCCGGCTGGCTCCAGTGGGGCTACTGGCTTTTCCTGACTCCTCCTTTTTTACTCCCAGCATTCAGTTTAGTTTTCCCCGCCTACCTCTGTTCTGCCCTGCTCTGCTATAGGCTCAAAGCAGTTTCTTTATTCACCAATGATATCCACAGCATACAGAGGGGAATCCCATATTGCTCATCTTTTGCTTAGCTACTCTTAGGAGCTCTAACTACAGGGCCCCTGTTTATTATGTGTCTGCTCCTCTCCTCAGGGCATTCCACATGCTCTTTGTGTCTCCCTGGACTTCCTAGACGCGCCTGGGAGGTGCTCCATGTTTGGGTTCCTTCACTCTGCCGTCATCATTTGCTATGTCCCTCTGGAAGATCTGTGTGACCCATGGGTGCCTCCTGTAGTCTTCTGCTCTAGCTCAGTGCAGCAGCCTCAAGAGTAGAGCTGGTCAGCATGGGGGAAGCAATGGGATTTCATTCAGTCCACATACTGATGGATGCTAAAGGGACCGTGTGTGTGTGTGTGTGTGTGTGTGTGTCTGCATGACTGTTGTGAAAAACATACAAGCATAAACAAACAAGAATCTGAGCTCAGAGCAGAATTCACAAAGTTAAAGGAAGCAAACCCTGAGGACTGCTGAATGAAAAGATGTTAAAAAAAAAAAAATAACTCCTGGGACACCTTAAAAAATAACAGTGCCTACCTTTCTCAAGTCGGCAGAATCAGAATAAGTAACATCCCTCTATCCCCATCAGATTGGAACAAATCGAGGGCTAAAGGAACAGAGCAACAGATAGCGGCCAACTCAGCAGCCTCCTTGCTGTCCAAAGCAGATGGTGTAAGATTGGCCTTGGTGGAGATGACTTGGAAATAAAGGACAGCAGACAGGCATCTCCAGAAGCTGAATGGTTCTTTTAATCAGAATACAGTAGTGTCTCCTTGGGAGTGGAGACTGCACATGCGGCCCAGGTGGGCTGGGTTTTTAGTGTGTGTGTGTGTGTGTGACTTTGGAGATGAAAGAGTGAAGGCGTAAGTCACGAACAATGCCACACCAGTTAATAATTATGATTAATAGGGTGGTATTTATTTAAAGGGGAAAAAACTTACAGATCACTGTCTGCGCAACCAGGAAGGGAGTCTAGTCGCCGGCGGAGCAGGAAGTGAAGAGAGCGAACGGAGGGAAATAGTCACCTTTTAAAGGGGGAGAGACCACGCCCCAATGGGCTGGTATCTCAGCAGCTATTGGTTGGAGGAGCGGAAGGACCTCCCGCAACACCTCCCCCTTCTGTTTAAGTAAGAGAGTTCTAAACCTACTATGAAATTATATACAATAGTACAAATATCCTATTCTAACTAGCTTAGGTCTTGTATAATAAATAACTTGGCCAAGTCATGAGAGAAAAGTAACTACATTTATAGTCTTCAACCCCATCGAAGATCTGAGAAGGGAAATAATGTTACCTGGGTAATTAGGAAGTTCAGTAAAACAACTTCCAAAACATGCAACAAGTCACAGAGACAACTAGCTACCTGGGCAATCACCCAAAGTCTCATTTGCAGCGTTGAAGCAACCAACTTTGGCTAAGGCCTAACATAACTGACATACCATTTTCAAAGGCAGGCAACTTTTCAAAACTATCTTACCCTGTCTTGGCAGGATATGACAGTCCTGTTTTATCCATTGATGCACGTTCTGTATCTCTGTCAGTGGTTGAGGTATGGGCATTTCTTTGCCCCAAGGCCAGTTCTGCCAAAAAGAAAGACTCCAGGTGGAGTGTCTTTGGTGCTCAACATTCTCTCGGGAATAGAGCGGTGTTGCCAGGAGCAATTGTGTCTCACTACCACAAAACTCTGAGTTAGATTAAAGGCCATTTTCTACAGCTCTTTGAAGAGGTTGAAGATTATCTATCTATACTGAGTATAATCTCTATATATCTAAAGAACCTGATTAGTCTAATTATAAATGACAAACTTAGATGACTATTAATCTATATAATTCTCAATATCTATCTAACACGACTGTGAAACAAATGAGGACAATGACCTCCAAATATAAACAATGTACAAATATACATTGCAATATGGTAAATATATATCAATACACAAACAATATATAAGTATCTTAATCAGAGGTAGAAATGTACATTGCAATATGGTAAATACATACAATATATATATCAATACAATGTATGTCAATACATAAAAAATATTTTAAACAGAGGTAGAAACATGCATGTATACAATAATCAATATAATTTAACTTTGTATCAATATACAAGAATCGATATCAATATATTTGTCTAAAAACAGTAACTCACAATTACAAATCTATTATCCCATCATCCCTCTTTTTTTTTTTTCAATATGATCCCTGAGCTTATAAGATTCCTCCCCCAACCTCCCAACCCCTAAATGATGTCCCTAAACCCAGGGGCAAACTTTACTGGGAGAGGGGACATCGTCCTCTAGAATTACTTCCAGCTGTCATGGGGCGACGTTCTTTCTGGGGGATCCTGTGAAAGTAAAATGATGGTTAAATTTCAAGATCAATGTTTTTTAAAATTGCAAATAGTCTCTGAGTATTTTGTGGAGGTCTGGCCAGAATGTTGTACAAGATGTGCACCATTTCAGCTAACCAGGTTGGGATCGTCTTGTGCAGCTGGTACCCAAAACAGGTCTTGTAGTAGCGCTATCAGTATCATGACGTCATATCAGCCAGGTAGAGTTGTTGTTGTGGGGCCCCATCTTCTTCCTGGAAACTTCAAATGTCACTTCAGGAAAGACTCATTGTTCATTGTAAAAAACTTAAAACATTAATCATATAGACATATATAGACATATATATATATATATATATATATATATATATATATATATATTCAATGAAAGGCATGATAGATATATTCAATGAAAGGTATGATAGATGTGAAGAAAAGCAAAGATGTTTTCTAAACTCATATTTCTTTCTGTCCCATATCATGGCTCTTGACATGAGACAGAAACTCCAGAAACTCTGGGTTTTTCTCTTACTAACAGGCTTGGAATTGGAGAGGGACTGAGCCAGAATCCAACTTCAAAACCAGCTCTATAAATTTAGAAATATGGTTTACTATATTTTACTTACACAACTCATTCAGTTTTCTTGATATTTCCTATTGGGCAGGTATTTTTCCATCTGTCAGTATCCAAACATCCAGGGTCCCTTGAATTTTTCAAAGATGAATGTTTTCCTGTGGAGATAAGAACAGAACCCTGCCCCCATTCTATATGTTTTTCTTACCACCTGTATGAATATCATCATTGTGGATGAGTTGTCATTTCTCCTTTCCAAGAGGTTTCTCCTCTTCAAATCGAAACTTTATTAATTTTGATGGTATCCATAATTTTTCTTCTCCTGTGGAAACAAGAGCAAAACCCCTTCCCCAACGTAGCACATCTCCTGGCTTCCATTGAGAAGTCAGCACATCTTTGAAATAAATCGGTTGATTTAGTTCAGCAGACTTTTCCATTATCCAATGTCTTTCTGCTGCTGTTGTTTCTTTCTCATTAGCGTTAAGAAAATTCAAGGTTAATAAAGCATTATGTAATCTATTTCTGGGGGTATTTTCAGTCCCTTTCTGTTTGTTCAGCATATCCTTTATAGTACGATTTGATCTTTCTATAACTGCCTGACCTGTAGGATTATTTGGTATACCTGTAATGTGTTTTATATTATAATAATCAAAAAAGCATTTCATTTTATTAGATACATATGCTGGACCATTATCTGTCTTTATTTGTGCAGGTATACCCATGATGGCCATAACTTCCAATAAATGTGTGATTACTGAATCAGCCTTTTCTGAGCTCAGGGCAGTAGCCCATTGAAAACCTGAATACGTGTCTATGGTGTGATGTACATATTTTAATTTACCAAATTCCATAAAGTGGAACACATCCATCTGCCAGATTTCATTTCTTTTAGTACCCTTTGGGTTACTCCCTGCAGGCAACGGTGTTTGATTATAGAAAGAACAAGTAGGACATCTCTTTATAATGTCCTTAGCTTGTTGCCAAGTAATGGAAAATTCTTTCTTTAGGCCTTTACTATTGACATGATGCTTCTTATGAAATTCTGAGGCCTGCAACACACTTCCAATCAATAATTGATCAATCTCAGCGTTGCCTTGGGCTAGAGGACCAGGCAGACCTGTATGGGACCAGATGTGTGTTATGTACATCGGACAAAGCCTGTTCCTGATTGTGTCTTGTACCTGGATAAACAATGAAGTCAACTCTGTGTCATCTGGTATAAATTCAGCAGTTTCAATATGCAAGATAACTCTTTCTGCATATTGTGAATCTGTAACTATATTAAGAGGTTGTTTAAAATCCCTTAGCACCATAAGAATGGCATATAATTCTGCCTTCTGGACAGAATTATAAGGGCTTTGTTCCACCTTACTCAATTCATCTGACTTGTAACCTGCTTTCCCTGATTTATTTGCATCAGTATAGAATGTACGAGCTTCAGTTATTGGAGCATCACGTACAATTCTAGGAAGAATCCAAGAAGTTCTTTTTATGAGGTTAAGTCTACCACTTTTGGGATAGTTGCTATTAATTTCTCCCAAAAAATTAGCACAAGCTCTTTGCCACGGTTCATTGTCTTCCCATAACTTTTTTATTTCTTCAGTAGTAAAAGGCACTATAATTTCTGCTGGGTCTATACCTGCTAGTTGACGAAGTCTCAGCTTATCTTTTATAATTAATTCAGAGACTTTTTCCACATAAGTTTTTAATTTTTTACTTGGTTTATTAGGTATAAATATCCACTCTAAAATAATATCTTCCCTCTGCATTAGAATCCCTGTAGGAGAAATTCTGGAAGGCAATATGACTAGGATGCAGCTAAGATTTGGGTTCACCCTATCCACATGTGCCTCCTGTAATTTTTCCTCAATCATTGTCAGTTCCTTTTCTGCTTCAGCTGTTAGTTTTCTTGGATTATTCAAATCTTCATCACCATCTAAGGTTTTGTTTAAATGAACTATTAGATCAGGTGTTATCCCAACAGCTGGTCGTAGACTGGAAATGTCTCCTAACAATCTTTGGAAGTCATTAAGAGTCTTTAACTGGTCTCTCCTAATTTGTGCCTTTTGCGTTTTAATTTTCTCTAACCCTATTCTGTAACCTAGGTAATTAATAGAATTTCCTCTTTGAATCTTTTCAGGGGCAATTTGTAATCCCCACCTAGGCAAGACTTTCTTTACTTCTTCAAACATCCTTTCTAAAGTATCTTTATTTGAATCAGATAACAAGATGTCATCCATGTAATGATAAATGATGGACCACGTTGGGCGCCAGATGAAGGCGTAAGTCACGAACAATGCCACACCAGTTAATAATTATGATTAATAGGGTGGTATTTATTTAAAGGGGAAAAAACTTACAGATCACCGTCTGCGCAACCAGGAAGGGAGTCTAGTCGCCGGCGGAGCAGGAAGTGAAGAGAGCGAACGGAGGGAAATAGTCACCTTTTAAAGGGGGAGAGACCACGCCCCAATGGGCTGGTATCTCAGCAGCTATTGGTTGGAGGAGCGGAAGGACCTCCCGCAACAAAAGAGTCCATCTGCAGGTCAGTTCCCCTGTAGTCTCAGCGTGGTAGATCGTAATGGAGGTTGGGAACATATGGTAGATAGTAATGGAGGTGGGGGGGGGGTCCTGACAGCTCACAGATGTTTTCAGTCCACCTGTGGCTGTTCGGTCATTCATTAGCCCTTCAGACAGAGAAATGGCTCATTTTAGTGAGTGCATGCTCTTCTTAGGCCAAAATTATTGTGTTTTATTCTTTTAGCTTTTGGGGAGCTGAGTGGTGAGCTCCCAAATAAATCACACACAGAGGCGTATTCTTTCTTATAAATGCCTGCTTTTCTTAAATTACCCTAACTACCTTTTGCGTCTGGGCTTTTCCTTGTCTCACTTCTGTGTATCTTACTTTCATTTTTTGTGGCTGGCTGGGTGGCTGGCCCCTGACATCCTCCTCTCCTTGTTTTTCCTTCCAATTATACCCTCTGACTGCCAACCCTGCCTATCCTTGCTCCTATCTCGCTATTGGCCATTCAGCTCTTTATTAGGACTATCGGGTGTTTTAGACAGGCAAAGAATCACAGCTTCATTGAGCTAAGCAAATGCAGCAGAAACAAAAGTTACACACCTGAAAATATTATTCCCCAACACAAAACTTTCTGTTAGCCTTCTACCTATATGCTCCATCTCATTGCCAGACTCGTAGGCATGTGAGCAGTTAGTTTTCCGATGGAGGCTTGGAACAAACAGGAAGAAGTGTGGCTGTATTTACAGACTCAGCACATGGGAGGAGCTCTCATGCTGGCCAGGTTATCATTGCTTGCTCTCCAGGGTCCAGGCGCCATTTATTTATGTTTTTTTATTAGGTGCACAGTTCCTGATTAATTTCCTACTTCCCACAGTGAATTTAGAAAAGTGTACTTCATCTTGGAATACCACGAGCCTTCTTGCCACTGCAGTTGTGTGACAATTTAATGCTGGCTACATCATCACTCACAGCCCCACATCACCGTTACCTTTGAGTAACGGCTTCCACGACACCATCGAAGGTGCGCTGTGCTTTGCGGATAATGGCTACCTCTGCAAGCCTTATCCACACTATGCAGGAAAATGTGAGCGATTATTCATACTCTACTTGCTAAGTGTGCAGGTCTGAATCTCACAGCATGTGATCCTTCCCCATGTGGGCTGCCCCTGGCTTCCCCACGTGTGTGTCGTCAGCACAGTAGAGGGCTGGAGTTAACAGAGATGAGTCATCCTACATGAAGAACACCCTGAAGGGAGACAGATCTATTTGTCACCCAGACGTCCCAGTGGGTCCCTCGTCCTGGGCAAGAAGCAATTCCAGGCCCCAAGAACTCTGTGGACAGGGTGGAAATGGGTCAACATTAAGCTCTGGAATTTCCCTCTAGGCTAAACTGTGAGGCAGAGGCACTGGCTCAGTCTCCAGGAGAGCAGAGGAGGACCTGAGACAGGCATGGTGGGGTGTGCCTTCCAGTGCTTGTCAAAGTCGGCCACTTCCCAAAAGATGAGGGGTAGGAGAGCTAAGTGTCTGTGTCCCATCAGAAGAAACCTAAGGGAGGGAAGTGTCCCCAGCCTGTGTAGACTCCTAAGAACATTGTCCATATTAACAGTCCTCACAATCCGAAAACACACATCCCTTCTGTCCCTGTTGTCCTGGGGAGGCAACAGGCACATTGGCCCGAGTAGAGGCATAGCTAGGATTGAGGCTCAGCACGTTAGGCTGGTGAAGGGTAGAAGGAGGGAAGGAGAGAAAGAAGCCAACAGCTGGCAGGATCCTTTAGCCCCGCCCCTGTAACCCAGACCTGCGGAACAACCCTTAATTTGCATTTCTCCTTGTAAAAAGAAGATTCTCCTTGGGTGGACAGGACTCTGGAGAACGCTGCTAGGCAACTTAAAAGACAAACAGTTCCTTTCCTGGTCTCTTAAAAAAAAAACTCAGCAGGACTCCTACTTCAGGACTGTGAAGCTATCACAGTTCCCAGGGATTACTAATCAGTGTTGTCGTCTTTAAAGAGCTCGAAATTCCATCCTGTGCCTCTGTTTCCATAAGGGGCCAGCTGAATAGCGAGCGCTTAGAGAGAAATGGCTTTGTTTCGGTGCCCAAGCCTCCGAACTTAAAGCTAACCCCCTCCCTCCCCCCCCCCACACCTGAAAGGAAGCAGAAAAAGCGCTCACCTGGGACTTCCTGTGCGGTCAGTCTTCCCAATTCAGCTCAGAACGGGTGGGAGGAGTGCAAGCTCTGACCGCAGCCCTTCTGTTTTTCTGACCTAACCTCAGCTGCGCTCGACTCCTCAGAGGATGCCAATGGGTACAGAGGGCTTTTGACACAGTGTTAAGAGACATGACTGCAGTCAGAGGCTGCAGTTTCAAGTCCCAGACCCAGAATTTTCTGTGACTGTGATCTTAGGCAAGCAAGCCACTGTTGCCTTCATAAAGTAGAAAATGAAACAGTGATTTATGTCCTTAATTTTTTACTGGTTCTAAGCACAAAGCTGTCCAGGAATACACAAATGCCTTCTGCCAAGCGGCTTTGGCAACTCTCACAGGCTCCCCTAGTATCTGTTATTGGAGACAAGGAGGCCCTGGGCATCCATTAACCAAGGAAAAAGTTGCCTGGGATAGAGACCAACTAGAGAGGGCAAGACAGGCAGAGTGGATTTCTGGGGCAGAAGACAAATAGAACAAAAGTTACCGGCCCAGGATGGAATCCTTCAAGGCCTACATAACTGATTGACTACTGCTATAATCTGTTGGTTCCTTCTGGAGATCATCTGATTGTCTACATCTAAAAATTTTTGTTAGGATTAACTAAGACCACACATGTAAAAATGATGCCGAAATATTCTCAGTGTATACACCCCATGTTAATGACAAGTAATTTTTATCAACTTTCCTGCTCTTAACAATCAAACAGTTAAGCGAGACTCGGCTGTCCTTTCTGGTAATGGTTTAGGCAAGGGTCATAATAAGGATGTCCGTTTTTGGCTAGCCCCATCCCCGCAGCCTCAGTTCCTCTCTCACTATGGCTTGCCTGGACAGGCACCCTTGCAGTGGGTCTTGTGGCCTTTGTTGCATTAGCAGAGTTGGGTGACTGGGGAATCCCTGCTCAGGGGTTTGTTTCTGGATGTCCTCCGAGCAACAAGCATGGGTAGCTGTGTTCTGTACTGTCCTTTCAAAGATACCCTTGTAGAAGCAGTTTAAAGGCATGCATTGTCCCCCCCCCCACCCCAGGTCAGAGGACAGATCTGTTTCCTGATCTAGAAGAGGACGATAATGCCATGTTCTAGGGCACGTTTGTCAGTAACTAGCTCAGAAGAATGGGGTTTCCTAAGATGATTTCCTCAGTTGTGACGCAAGCACAGTACAGCACTTCCTGCCAACAACCTTGACATCATCCTTGAGATCAGATGGGGTAAAGGTGACGATGCAGTTACAATACTTAGGTTAGGAGAAGTCAGTCACCAGTCACTGGTCCGAGTGTCTTACATATTCTGTTAGAATCTAGGACCCTTCAGAGCTCCTGACAGGTGAAGGGAGACCTCACTGAAGCAGAAGGCTTGTGGTGTGTGGAAACATTGTGGTTTTGTAGGGTGGTGCTGACAGGACCAGCTCTGACTGCATTGTGGGATGCCCTTGGCTGAAGCAAGCAGGGGCTGTCCTAGTCTGACTATGCACTTGCATAATCAGTTCCTCTGGGGCTCAGTGTGTGTCCATACAGCTTCCTGGGCCCTCTGTGAGAGTCACAGAGGAGGAAGTCTAGCCATTTCAGAGGTGTTTACTCCTCTAGGTGAGGCACTCTGTAGGGAACTGCTGATTGTGGTCACCCAAACTTGCACAGTTCCCACCAGAGGAATACTGTCTAGCTTACATGAAAATGTCTTAGAGCAAAGGGAAGTGGGAAAAGTAAAAAGGCACACCAGATAAAAAGAAACTCTGGTCTCTCTCTGTTACACCCAGTCACATTGCCAAAATATAAAATCTTTTTACGCCTTGTGGCTGTGAGACAACACAGCTCGCGGAGGGTGTATGGGAACTCCCCAGAGCTCTCCGGCCTAGCAGTGGGTCCTTTAGCTGCAGGTATGCTGGTAGCTAACATCCCCTGGGGGAAACAATACTTAATTGCTCTCCCTACTTCGGTTGGGTAACCACACAACATCCTCTAAGGCCCTGAGTACTAGGTACCAAGACAAAATTTTTTTATTTATTTAATTTTATGTGCATTGACTTTTTGGTCGTATGCACATCTGTGTGACGGTGTTGGATCCTGGAGTTACAGACAGTTGTGAGCTGCCATATGGGTGCTGGGAACTGAACCCAGGTCTTCTGAGAGAGCAGCCAGTGCTCCAGCCCCTAAAATAGAAATTTTACAGATGAAATCCTACTACACGGGTCATAGAGCTGGGGCTACATGCAGTCCCTCCCAACAATGGACGAGGCATGCAGTACATAGTTAGTAAATGACTCAGGTAAGGTTATGCAAATAATAATCTGTTGGCTTTGGTGACATTTGACATGTTCTATGTTTTATTTCCACAAACCTGTTACTTTAAAAGTCTAGACATGTTTCAGGTGCTATTTAATTTAGATGTGGGTGGCAACCAAATCCCATTTTTGCTTTTCTCCAACACGATCACAGCTGGGACAATACTTTGCTTTCCAGACAAGACTGACTTTGAAAGCTCCCCACTCCCTACTAACTTTAAGTGTGAATCTAAACTAAACCAAACCTCCGAGATTCAAGAAAAACAAACCCAGAACACTGAACCACCAGGCTTAGAGTTCCCGCATCCAGCTGAAGAATGGACTTCCCACCGAGCAAACTCTGGGTTTGACAGGAGACCCTGCTGCAATGAGTAAGACGGGAGATCACAACTGTGGACGGCGTGCATGTGCAGCTACACACATGACCGCACACAGACATACCACATATATGAAAATGGGGAAACTTGTAAAAAACATCCCAGGTCACACTGACAGTTGTCCCATTTGTAGTGTGTCTTAGCACACTTACTGACTGGCCTTAGTCTTGACTCAAGGGGTAGGTTTACCGTGTTCTTTTTCAGTCAGGTTGGCTAACCAGACAACAGGATGCTACACATCTTTGGCCAGAGACAGTCTCTAAGGGATGCACTGAGTTCCAGCTATTAGGCAAAGACAGGAAGTTCTCACCAGCGCTCAAGTGACCAAGAATGTAGTTTATGAACCAGAACACCACTAAAATTTTAGTTAGCAGTATAAAAATGGCCACGGCACTAGCGTAATGCAGTCATCCCTCTATCTACAGAAGACAGCCTCTGGATACCAAATTCTTCAGCTGCTCAACTCTTCCATAAAACATAGTAGAGTCTCTGTATATGATTTACATGCATCTCTAATCATTTCTACATTATTTGTAATACTTACTGCAATGTAACTTCAAGGACTAGCCATCAGAAGGCTCAGTAAAGATATATTTCCTTGTAAAAATATTTTATTAAAAAAAACAATCAGATCACATCTCACAAAATTAAGTACCCAACACTGACTCAGGAGTGGTGTGAAATAGAAACACCAGGGCTCTTCGATCTTCTCTGGGACTTGTTTTTAAGGTGGCGACAATAACACCAACCTTTCAGATTGATCGCAAAGATCAGTAACAACAAGGCTACCTACCGGCTTACTAACAGTTAAGTATTAACAACAGGGCTACACACGGACTTACTAACAGTTAATATTAACAACAGGGCTACACACGGACTTACTAACAGTTAATATTAACAACAGGGCTACACACGGACTTACTAACAGTTAAGTATTAACAACAGGGCTACATGCGGGCTAACAGTAGTATGTTGTAAACAGGAGCTGTTAGAATGCAAAGTGGGCTTAAAATAAGTCATAAATAAGTGTTAAAAGAAATTGTATTGACTGGCAAAACTTCTCTTTCTGACAATGAGTTTAAGAGCAATTTCCCTGTCTCTCTCTCTCTATATTTTTGGTTTTCTGAGGCAGGGTTCCTCTGTGTAGCTTTGGAGCCTGTCCTAGAACTCACGCTGTAGACCACGCTGGCCTTGAACTCAGAAAGATCTGCCTGCCTCTGCCTCCTGAGTGCTGAGATTAAAGGCGTGCACCACTACCAGCTCAGTTTCCTTTTAAAAATAAAAAAAACTTCTTCCCCAATTTTCACTATAAAAATTAAAACTGACTATGAGAACACGTAACAAGTGGTCAAATTCCTATTACTTTTAGTGCATTATCCAGGTCTTTTAGTAAAATTAAATTATTTTAAAGATTACAAAATTTTTATTTATGTGTATGTGTCCATGTGATTTCAAGTGTGTGAAGGTGCCTGCAGAAGCCAGGAAAGGGAGCCAGCTACCCTGGAACTGGAGTCCCAGGTGACTGGGAACTGAGTGCTGAAAGAAGAGCAAATGCTCCTAACTGCTGAGTCATCTCTTGGCGCCCGTATTTATTTTACTTGTTTTTCTGTCAAAATTCCCCTAGCCCTGGGGTGACTATGACGCATTTACAATTTATATGTGCGATGCCCATCAAATTCCAAAGGCATTGCTAAAAGTAATGACAGAAAGTAAACACTTGATATTCTCATCAGGACTGTACATAAACAAAAAAATGTTTCTAAGTTTTACTCATGACCTAATTAGACTTATCACTTTATAGCAAAATCAGAAGTAGAGTAATTATGTAACTTGTCAATGTCATATTATTTCAAAGACAATTTCTGAGCAGGGAAAAGGTAGGTTCGAGAAAGTAACGTTTACTTGACACTGAAGACTTATCAATTCTAGAACAGCCTACTGAGCAGATGGCATCTGAGCAACAGGAAACAGAGCTTACAGTTTTGTTAAGGAGGAGGCATTTCCAGCTGACTTCCTTTCCTTTCTTAATTTAGTACACTAGCAGATTACAACTATTTTCAAAGACACATGTTTGAAACATGGCACACATTTTCTGGTGTCTTTTCCAGGAAAGGATGAAATGAGCGCACAAGGTGACGACTGGTAGTCCTGAACCAGAAGAGCCACCCTAGACGGCTGCCTGCTGTGCTCTACTGGGGCGCTATAGTCCATCTTCAACACTTACCAGTAACTCCAGGAAACAACCAACAAACCCCACCCACCACGGAGAGCATGCTTTACCAAGACTGGAGCTGACAGGCGCTGAGAGGGTGCTTCTGCAGCAACAGTAGCGAGGGTAAGTGCTGCCCTTCAATAGGTTACGAGAAAACTAAGCTAGGAGTAGACACAGCTTAACAGTGGTGCCATATGCTTGCCCAAGAATGACGATAGCAACTAACTGCACCTATGCTGTTAGAATAATTGTGAAGTTGGCAAAAATGTCTCTGAACCATGTATTTTAGTCAGATTACAAAAGAACTGTTTACCTTGTGGGTGTAACATTTTAAGTGAATGATCAAAAGACACAGCCGTGAACTGGTCTGGATCAGACATCATGGAACATTTAAAATGTAAAGCCTGATGCAGGATACAAAGAGGTTACAAAGAGGTGAGCACATGGAGGAGATGCGTGCTACCTAGAGACAGCAGGGTGCTGCTCTTAGAGAGTTCCTGCCTCTGCAGGGCACAAAGCTGCACAGACAAGGCACCACTTTAGAAGTACTTCTCACCACAGCAGAGGCATTTGCACGCCACTGCTACTCTTAACTCTCATAGTGTTTTTCTAGCATGTTTATTAGAAAGATAGAATTCTAGTCCTTCTATACAAAGTTAGTTTTTGTTTAATAATGTGGACAAAATCTACTATTCAATTGACTCAAAAATAAGCCCTTGAGGCTTTTATGAACCACGAGAGAGCATTCTCAATGGGCACATTGGTCAGCAGTCCCACACTGGGTTTGGAGATGCCACTCAAGTGAGGAACCACAGAACTTGCAAGTGTTTCCACAGGTGGAGCCAGCACAGGAGCCTGGCTCTGCAGAAGATTGTGGGATTGCTGAGACTGTCAGGCAGGAAAGGGCAACAGCACATGTCCACCTATGCGCCCCCTACATCTTTTTAGAAAACAAACAAACAAAAAAATCCTGTCTGTTCAGTATAGAGTTCTTTAATAGTTGTGTTCTTTGTTACTGACTCTAAACCCTCAGATGATTATGCTGTAGAAGTGATGGGATTACACAATTAAATATTAGAAATGACCACCGAGTATATCCTGTTTATTGTTTATGATTTACACGGAAAATGGCGGGCTGGGATTGTAGAACAATAAACCAATCATTACAGTTACACCTGGGCTTTTGAAAACCTTGCATTCCATTTTAACAGCTCATATATATTTAACAGCTTATATATAAATCCATATCACAAATAATCTTAAAAGTTAGTTAGCTTAGAGATAAACAACTAAGAAACACAAAAGAAATCCACATGAGCCTAACTTTAAATATCAGCATTCATATTACAAGAAATAAGAAAATGTTCAAAAAATTAAAATTATTAGGCCACGTCACAACGAAAAAATAGAGAAATAAGATAAATGGCATTTTATCAATATTTTTACTATTTCTAATTTACCTTCATATATTCTTAACTTTTCAAAAAGGATCCAAGATAAGATCAAATAATACGTTGGGGTCTGAACTTGTCAGCCTCAGCTTATACTGGCTTGTTACCATCAAAGTTCTAAAACTTCATCTTCCTTTTTAGAAAATTTAAAGCAAGACTTATTCCGCCTTCTCCTTCACAGCAGCTGTGTATACGCAGTCAGGAGTCAACAATGAAGGACGGTAACAGATGGAAAGCAAAAAGTACAACAGTTATCTTACGTTAAACTCTCTGGTTGGGTTTGGAACCAAACCTCTTAACAACTGGCAGATAACAGCTAAATCTTAATAGACAAAGAAGAAATATTTTCTTTGGGACAGCTGCTATCTAGGAGAATAAAACCAAGGTCCCTTAATACTGACTAAACATAACGTAGCTTGTTACAAAGCAATCTGCAGCAATGTAGGTTTAATCAGTAAGTGCCACAACTAATCAACAGTACATAAAAGAAAACAAACAAACCACACAATCCACAAATTTCCACAGTATACACAGGAGAACTAATGTTAATCTGGTATAACTTCTTGACACTAACTGATCATCAATGAAATATGGCATGGAAAGATCACAGAGTAGAAAACAAGCAAAGATTAGTTTATACAACATTGACTATATACATCAGAAGGAAGCATGCGAGCTAGAGCAACATTAAGGCCTGAATGTAAGCATCCAAAGTCACAGAAGCCCCAGAGAACCCCTAAATTACAAATTCACCACATTACTTGCATGCAATGTTCACTTTTGTTTTACCCATAAAAGGATACACAGTATTTTGCTGTAAATACCAGCCACATTTACAATATATGCAAAAATCAGAATGCAAATGTTATGTTTTTCTATATTTAAGCCTCAAATGTGCCAACAGTGAAAAATTCATTTATTTTTAAGAATGGAGAGAAAAAGAAAGAATATAAATACTCAGAGATATTACACAAATTAAATGAAACTGTGCATTTCAGAATCTATTTAGATATTCCCAAAACTAGATGAGCAGGGGACCAGGTAGATGTGCACTCACTAGTGTTCTAGTACTGTGCCTCCTAAACCATTGTTCCCCAGTGTGGACATCAGGTCTCATCAAAGCTACCTACTACACCCGTGTCTGCATGGACTTGCCTACTCCGTGTGATCCTCTAAAAGCTGTGCAATTTTCATCTGGGGTGATATAGTTACAAACATGACCATGTGCAAATCTTCAGACCTAAAATATTTCAGAAACCAAACTACCTTAAACTAGCTACATCTAACTTCTTCAACAAATATGTGAAGAGTGTTCTGGACCTTCAAGTATTTAACAAGTAGAAGCAGATTGGATAAGGGCTTAGATAGTGTTTCCTAAGGCCAAACACATGTAACTGTGCCGAGCACGGAGCACATTAGACTATTCACATGCTCAGCTAGCCTTTCTTTAAACATATCCAGTGTTCACTGAATCCTTTACCACCTAACCACTTCAGGAGGTTTACATCTAAGATGTAAATTTCTTTTGTTTTTCTGGTCAAAAGTTTAGTCTTTGTTTGGCATTCTGAAAAGCTTTAACTTAACCTTCTCAGTATTATAAACCAAGAAGTTTCAATGTAGCAGAAGCAAAGGGACCAGTGAAAAAGCATGCTTTAGAATTCCATTTATTGTCAATGAAACCAAATTTTACTACTGTTGTGATCACAGTCTTCACATCTGATGTGGACAGGAGAGCGTAATTATGATCTCTTAGTGGCAGCACTTCAGACAAAACAGCCACATATGCCACAGAGCTGACTACTCACTTTACAGTGAACACCAACATAGTCAACTAAAGAAAATGGATGCACTGCTTCAACATTCAGCTTGAAAATGCTTAGTATGTTCTGCAAACCTAAGTTCAGTTTAGAAAGGTTAATATTCTCTTTCTAAACTATGGCATATACTATATATAGCATTTTAAATATATTTATATATAATTATTTGCACATCAGATTTAGAAGAAATTTGCAGATTTACTGTGACAGAATTTAGATCTCATTCCAATGTTACACTTTATGGGGCTTCTGCAGTATTGTCATTGGCAGGTGGAGCATCAGGGTCAGGTTCTGAGGAAGCAGCTGCAGATGCTTCAATAACTGCAGGTGGGAAATGACGGCGGCACACAGGGCATGTTCCTGACTGGAGGGAAAACAAACAAACAAACCAATTAGCAGTCAACAGAAGAAATATACTAACAGCCTTGGTCTTTATAGAAAAATCATGGCATCATTATCCTATAAACAAATTAAGCATCATTCAAAAAAAGATTTATTTTATATTTTGGGTGTGTGTGTGTGTGTGTCTATACACATAGGTGCAGGTGCCACTGGAGCCACAATACAGTGTTAAGACTCCCCTAAAACTGAAGGTACAGCATTTGCAATACACCTGACATGGGTACTGTGAACCAAACTCAGCTCCCCTGTATGACGAGACATATGTACTTTTAACTGTTGAGCCATCTCTCCAGCTCCCAAATCAAGTATAAATCAAGTATTTAAAAACAAAATACACCTCAAACCCACACAACATAAATACTTCTCTCTTTCCTTCCTCCCTCCCCCCCCCCCAGTGTGTGTATGTGTGTGTAACAGACCTGGCTGTCCTGGAACTCTCTCTATAGACCAAGTTGGCCTCAAACTTGGAAATCCACTGGCCTCTGCCTCCCGAGTGCTGGGATTAAAGGTGAGCTCCACTACTGCCCAGCTCAAATTTCTTTTATACAAAACAGTGTGTTATGATCATGTTTGCACCTTAGATTCAACTCGCCTTTTACTTACTGAATTTTTATTTAGAGTTGACACTGTCATCAAAGACAAAGAATCAGTGCTTTGTCTCTTGGAGGTCATCTAAACTTATAATGACCTGAATCCACTCACTTTTATTTATTAGGCATGACGAGTGACCCCACCACATTAGCTCACCAAATTACAGCCCACCAGGCCTGCCCTTGTTATATACATGTATAGAAGTCTCACTTTAGTATAGACAGATGTATAAAACAGACTGGCTTCAGACCTTACTGTATTAGCCAGGTAATCCCTTTCTAAAAACAAACAGAGTTATGTGTCTTCTTAGTAACAAAACAAACCAACCACCGACCTGGGAAAGAAGATGGTTTTACAACCAATGGAAGACCACAGAGATCAATCAATCTAACAGATGACAGATTATGCCCTTGCAAATCTGATCTTTTCCCAAATACATCTCCCTGATAGAAGGGTGATGAAACTATAATGCTGTTGAAGGTGACAAAGAACTTTATCTTAGGACCCTTTTTCCCAGGGGTGGCTTTATACTAAGTTCTTTCATCAGAGGACAAAAATTAGTTTGTTATCCAGTGCTATATAGCACAGTCAAGTACATGGCAGTGTCCCAGCCACAGCATCATACATAGGAGTGCAGTTCTTACCTAGGAGGTACTAGCTATATCATCTTAACCCAGGTAACAGTCACTGGAATAGGGACTAGAACACCAGTACATTTTCCAGTTCTTGTGAAGATGAAGTGGGCAAACATAGGGGAATCATCTAGTAGTGTCTGAAACTGATTGCACAAATCCTAGAGTCCTCTTCCTAAGTCTGTAACTAACTGAGAGTGGAAAGAAAGCTTGTTATGTCAAAGATAGCAAAGGGAAGGTGAGCTTATCTACTTAGATCACCTCATCTCACAGACGGGATGGAGGGAAGCAAGAACAAATGCATAGAAACAGGACTAAATGTACAGAAGAGAAAATCTGAAGAGACAGGTTGGGGGTTAGAGCACAGAAAGCCTTGAAAGCCAAGACAGAAATCCACAATCCCACTCACTATTCTGCAAGTGAAAGAAAACCAACCTTAATTTCTCACCTTTAAGGCAAACAAAGTAACACAACCAGAGCTGCAATTTAGACAATTCCTATAATGAAGATGAGGAATGAAAGTCTATGGGAGTAGACATGAATTACCAGCTTGGGAATGCACACACAGCGGCGCAGGTTTGGGAGCCTGTATTTCTGCTTTCCTATTAATTTCAGAAGTATCTTCTCACTAACATCACCTCTGCCATCACACACAGGAACTACAAGTTCTTTCCTACTTAATTCTCACCTTAATTTCTGCTAGCTTATTGTTACTTTACCATTCCAGGTATTTATTATAAGTGTTTGGGTTAAGGCTTCACCCCAGCCTCTAACATCCCTACATCTAAATAGTCTAAAATGTTTGGGTGGAACTTTCCATCTCAGCCCCCTCCCCTGGGAGTTGCCTCAGTCTAGGCTCCACCTCCGAGAAAGTCTGCCAAAAGGTGACTCCCCTCCCCAGAGAAGGTCAAGACCACTCCCACAGGCTACTTTTAAACTGCCCCCCAGAAAACGAACACGTGGTCTTCTTGGTCTTCCTTTCCCTTCTCCATCCCTGGGGGGCCTGGAAGGACACCCAGGAGCGCTGGCATCCATTAAACCTAGGCTTTTTCTAATATAGTTTGATTTGGTCTGATTAGGATTATTGCATCAGTGGAGAGGCTTGTTGGAATGTAAAAACTTTTCATCAAGTAATTCATTAAATTCAATATGGACTATTTCAACTTCATGTAAAATTCAAGGTAGACAGATTATATTGCTTGATATAGCCATCTATGCTGTATCAGCATTAATGCCAAATAAACAGATTAAGAAAAAAAATCCCCTAGAATGCCAGGGAGACTTGAATCACCCATTATCTGCACTAATCCATTAGCAATCATTTTGTTAACACGCAGTTTACCGAAGGCTGTTGACAGGTCTTTGTGACTTTGTACCATAAATTAAGCTTATATTTGTTATCTCATTATTAACAAGCCCTCTCTAATTGTTACTAATAGTGCTGGTGTAATTTATGTTTTTAACATTTATTAGGTACTGATTGCCTCCTAGGTTCTCACACTAGTTCTCAAAATATTGTGCAATATACATATCACCATAATGATGGATGTTTAGAAAAACCTTAAAATTAAAAAGAAAGAGCCAGCAGTAATTAGGTGTAGAACACCTGACTTCAAAGAGCACTGCATGATACACCATGGATATTTTTGTGTCCAATTAATTTAACTGTAATAAAAGTATTTCAGAGCAAGTTTCAGAGCAAGTCTATAACAGAATGTATAAATTTAGTGCTATCATAATAATAAACTCCAATCAAAATGAATTATTTTTGGAGA
This sequence comes from Neodon shergylaensis, assembly GCA_025134845.1. NCBI lineage: Eukaryota > Metazoa > Chordata > Mammalia > Rodentia > Cricetidae > Neodon > Neodon shergylaensis. Next base: position 8,249,262 of record JABTXL010001118.1, read on the forward strand.
AAAGCAAATAAATAAAATGCTTTTAAAGTTTAGACAGAAGATAAGTACTTAGGAACAAAATTAGAAAATATTATGTATTAAAAAAAACTATACAACCCTTTTAGGGGAGAATAAAAGCCAGTCACACAAATGCCAACAGCTGGGGAACATGTACACACGCCATGGTGAATGGAAATTCTGGTTACTGAAGGCAAAGTTGCAGCTGTGGGAGCCATGGGAACAATGAGGATTTCAGCCAATGAGAAAAGTACAAACTGAGTATGATTTAACCACAACATAGGAGGCACCAGCAACAAGGATTCCTCAGATTCTGTAAAAGAATGGTGAACACCTCTACACAAGATTTCAGAGATTTTTAATTTTTTAATTTTATGAGTATTCCTGTGATGGAGTCAGGTCCCCTGGAACTGGAGTTACAGACAGTTGTGAGCTGCCACGTGGGTGCTGGGAATTGGACCTGGGTCCTCTGAAAGAACAGCCAGTTCTCTTAACCACGGAGACATCTCTCCAACCCCAGACATTTTAAAATATATTTTCAAGAAGATAAAGTGACAGTAAAAAGTAAAACAGTTAAAAAAAAAAGGGGGGGGGAGGAGGGAAATGGGAGGCGGTGGCGGAGAAGAGACAGAAATCTTTAATAAATAAATTAATTAATTAATTAAAAAAAAAAAGAAAGAGAGTCTAGAAACCAGGGAGGAGAGAAGAGAGACAAATCCAGGGCTAGCGAAGACCTGACTGGGGTTTTCTAATGCCGGCTGATAAGCCAAACCTTGTTTATCCTAATTTAGGTGTAAATAATTAATTACACGATAAAAATAATGAAATTTGCTTTAGTTTTGTTTGTTAAGCTTAAGTAATCAATCCACATAAATAAATAAGCTTTAAAAAAAAAAGGAAAGAGGGAAGAAGATGGAAATGGGAAGAAGTGTTTATAAGGAGGAGGGAGCTATAACCATAAGAAAAACGCCAAGAAAGAAACTTGGGGATTTCTACTGAGCTAGATAGTAAGGACCTTGATGCGACAACGGAGATCATGGGATGTAAGTAAACTCTACTTCTGAAGTAACTCAAAAACACTGGAAATTATTGGAAAGTCTTCAAGGTAGGTAAATAAAAACTAGAAGAGGGGTTATTTGATTGGCTGTACTTTTTTCACGCATTTTCAGCACCACCCGTTCATACTAGCACTATTCATTATCACAGTATGCTCTGAGTGGTGTAAAAGAATCTTCTGAGCTATTTCTGTAGACATTTGCAGGGCTGTGAATGAGAATATATTAAATAGTTCCTGTTGTCTAAATTTCTACAAAAGAAAGCAATCTCTAGCCTGAAATACTGTTGAAGTATATAGGAAAGCACATCCAAAACTCACCTTCTGTAGCCAAATTGAGACGCAAGGCTTATGAAAGAAATGATGGCACGGCAGCTCTGTCGCTATGTCGTCCTTGATGTACTCACTGCAGCAGATGGGACAGCACTGCTCCTGACCAATAGCTGAGAACACAAACAAGGCGCACCCATCAAGCACTGGTCCCCACGATGGTCACGGAAGGTGAAGAGGTAGTTTATCAATTACCTGGACAGCACCATCCTAGCATGGTAATGTGCAATTCCGTAAGCATTCCTTCTTTGAAAAGTTGACTGGGTAAATACTTGGTCTTAATCTATCATTTCATTAAGTATTCTCTGCTAGGTGAAAGTTTGTCAGCTTCTGGCTTATAAAAAATATAGTAACTACTTGACCTCCTTGGTGCCCCAATAATTTATCAAAATATACAACATGGCATCCCAAACCTGAGAAGTGTGACTTTACCAGTGTGATCTTCTAGAACAAGAGTTTCTGGAAGTCCGTCAATGCTCTCCTTACTAGCTGGTGGATTAGCCACCTCAACATCTACTGCAAGAGACTCTAGATGTGCCAGTGCAGTCTGAAAAAGAGAAATTATACTTCTTTGTTAGGAGATACCTTAAAATAGTAATAGGAACTATTTTTAAGTTGTCATATCAAATTATATTTAACATATTGCCATATTCTCTTCCTATTATTCTTTGACCTTTTAGTTACCTTCCAAAAGAACCACTGCCCTGATCATTAAGTCAAATTCCTGTTTCTCACTGGCATACACGCATGCACACACACACACATGTCTGCAGAAAGTCCAACCTATCCCAAGGAAAGATCTTACTTCAGTAATCATCTGCTTGCTCATTATAACTGTATTTTTCAGATGATGGTCACACTTCCAATTTGAGTGTTGTTATGTGAGATCAATATCAGGAAAAGAAACACTTTTAGAAAAGCTCACTTCATGAGATAAAATATGGTGAAACTACTAAATGTTTAACGTGAAAACAACCAATAGACATCTGAGTGATTTCACCTACTTTTGGCACAGAATTAGAACATGCACACTGCTAGTAATCACGTTACTACGTTGCCTGGCCAACTTCATTTAGAGGTTAAATATCTGTGTAAATGACTATTCTATGAAAGCTGGAGAAAACAAAGGGTCTCATAGCCATGTAATATGAACATCCTCTTCGAGATTCCAATTTAGATTAAATGATAGGCAGGCCTTGTCTCTGTCCCTTGCCAGTTTTCATTACATGTTCCTAATGTACCCAGTGCTGAGTGACTGAAACGTGGCTGACTGTTGATTTAAAATGAGTTATGAATACAGTCCTGAGAACTTACCACTGCTATACTAAATATTATGGTACATGATTTAATACATAATACAATCTTATAATATCTAGTGGAGAAACTATTAATCCTATTTTGTAGATGAGGCCCCTGAAGCTTAGAGGTTAAGGGTACAGTCCAAGATCAGATAGCCTATCAACCTAAGAGATCATGCTCTTGAAATCAGATTTTCCATTTCATTCAGTTATGTGTACATGGATGCACATGGTGCCTACAGGGGGGCAGGAGACAACCTGCAGGAGTGGGTTCTTTCCTCTGTGTTGGGTTCCGGGGGTTGAAGAGCTCATGTTCTTGGCCTATGTGGCCTATTATGTTCCTCTAATTCACAGCCCGGTGTATATAATGTGCTTTGTAAGTCTGAAAAGGTCTTGAAGGGGTCACAAGTATGGACGTTTTGAGAAAAACAACTTCAATTAACCTAAGCAGTCTTTCCTAAAACTACCCTGCATGAACATGCACCTATTAAGTATTATTGGAATTATATTTTTATAAGGACTATCATCTCATATTCCTTGTATACTAGCCTTCCCCACACTTTATAAATTAGTAACTTAGAGGTATAATCTAAACAACTGGGATCAACATGGATTCCAACAGAAAAATAAACCTTTTTAGGAGGCTTACAAATCCTTTGCTTTAAATAAAAACAAAACAAGCACCCCAGGAAGGTAGTGGATATAACTTTTAGAAAATGTCACCAAAGAACTAAGTGATGATGCTATGATTAAACTATATTCCTATTATCTGTTTCAACAAAGTCCTCAATCATACATTCATACAAATGAAAAATAAAATTTATTCACTCATGTTTCATTCTAGGAACAAACTTAAAAAATTATTAGACAGAGAAAAAGCATCCCTCCATTTCATTAAGGAAGGTCATTTCCAGTAAAATTTTATGTTTAAGTGATAGCCAAAAGTTTTAATTTATCTGTGAGTAACTGTAATTATAAATGAGAAACTGTAACAGTTTAAACCATTTTCTGCATTATTTAATTACATTTTCATTGTGAGTATATATGTATGAATGTGTGCACAGGTATGAAGGCCAGAATACAACTCCCTGGAGTTGGTTCTCTCCCACATGACTTATGATGAGAACTTCGAATGCCTACATAAATCTGTGCAAGTATATGGATTTTCAAATTTAGGACTATGTAGATAGCTCTATTATCAGTTATAAAAAAATAAGGATGTTTGCTATTTTATCATGTGCTCACTCAAACATGAGACACAGATAAGAGCTCAATGTATATTGCCAAGATCTGCCACAAAAGCTACTATCTAAAGAAAGATGGACCTGGTATTGGAAAAGAAATAGAAATGAAAGCAACTACTGACAAAGAGGTGGGATGCTTAGTATAAATAAAAGCAAGCAGAATCTTGTGGGTTTTTTTTAAAATAATATTTGTTTTAAAGAATACCAGTGTTGTCTTAAAAAAATAAGTTTTCAGTTCTATGCTTTCAAACTATTTAAAAAATGCATTCTAGACATGAAAAAGTTATTTCTGTAGTGTGACAGGAAAATGGAATTGTACCGATAATCTAGATGTGAAATAACCCAATAAAAATCTCAATCAGTAATGCAGAGTGCTAAAATGTAATGAGACTGTTTATGCTGTGGAGACAGGAGCGAGTTTAAGACATCTCATCAGAGACACAGGACATTTCTGAAAGTGGCAACACTACACTGGGTTCTCTTTAGCAGAGACAACAGTGGATGAGGCTGCAAGTTCCTAGACAGATTATGCTCCTTCTTGCCTTGTCTCTAGCCACACTCCTGGTGACTTTGTAGGGCTTGCCCCTCATGACCAATCTTTTAAGCTCTTCTTTCAATCAAATGTCACATTGTCCAAAGGAATTAATGAATAAATTTTTACATTATTCTCAACATTTTAAGGATACCTCCATAGTCAAGGAAATAAAAACCTAAGACAATAAAATGAAAGATGTTTTAAATATTGTGGAAACCAAACCCTAAAATGAATCTGCTTCACTCTGCTGACTCAAAAGGTACACTGCAACTGCCATGTTTTATGTCTAAGGCAAGCTATCAGACCACACCACTCTTGTGCACACGTCAGCCTTGGGAGGAAGGGCTCAGCAACAGTCCTGGGTGTCAGCTATTTTCCTGATGTTGGTTGCTCTAGTACATACTATTTCTGCGATGGTGATTTTTGAGAACAACGCACTATTAGAGCATAACTGGCACCAACACTCTAATGGAAAATCACCCAGACGCTCAAAGACGTGATGTAACGCAGAGTTAATGTCTGCACATGTGGACCCATCTGTTTGCCTACTACCTAACTTATGAATCTGAAGGTAACTTTCTACTCAGAAAATCTCAAGATAAGGTACTGTCATAATGTTCCTGGAGGTCCCTTTTTACCCACTTATTTTCTACCTCTTTCTCATTCAACTATTCAGTACTCCTATAGTAGCTTGTAGTCATTTTATGACTAGTGATTTAAAGAACGATTTATTTCAATAAGGTTCACCAGTATTATGGAAGCTCCCAAGTCAAAATGTCTGAGCTTTTAATTTTGGGCAGATACATTTCAGAATGAGGTTGTGTTTTAGTCCAAACAATCAGGAAGCAGGCAAGAAGAGGTGGCAGATGTGCCCACTGCTGGAAAACATGCACATGTGCAGGTACGGGAAAGCAAGCCTAACTGTAGAAGGCAGTGCAGTCTGGAGGACAAAGGAAAGCTTTGTCCAGGGTCCTTAGATCTGCCTCTCTGTGCCTGTGTATACACATGTGTAAAACATTCATACTTGCATACCTAGAGTTCAGGACCGGGAAAGACTGCATTTCCTAAACTTAAGCAAAATAGTTCTTATTCTGTAGAAAAAACTGACAACTACTGCAATTTGCCAGCATGACAGCAAGTAACTTCATACATATACTAGTAACAACTCAGCAGGTATTAAATTGCTAAGAAAGCTATTCACATTCTCTTCAGTAAAGTTAAAAAAAAATTAAATCTTTAAAATTATTTTATACTCTACCAATTCTCTATGTACTTATCAGTTATAAAAATACCTCCATAGCCTGGGCTAAGCGTTCTTCTAGTGCCATGTAGGTGAGGAACTGAGGGTCCACATAAGAAATAGCTTCAGCAACTCCGAGTCCATCCGCAAAGCCATCAAACAGGCTGAAAAAACAAGATCCATAACTATGATTTCAGAAACCTTACAGTGAGGATAATTATATATTACCATATTCATAGGCTGTAAAAGTTCTGTAAGAAGAAAAGTAAAATTGTGTGAGCTGAAGAAGAGAAAAAGAACAGAAAAGCTAAGGGTTAACTCTAAAGAGCTAAAATGACGTCATTTGCTCACCAGTCTGCTACCTCACTGCACATGCAGGAAATTCTTCCTGACTAAAAGCCTGCTGAATGGTAGTATTTTTACACATATAATCATTTCCCTATATTTTTTCTTTCTGCTAATTTTAGTTTCTAATCTGGGTGAAGGTAAAAATATGAGAAAGGAAATTATTGTATTTAAATTCTATTATCAGTTAGTCAAGACCTATTTTATCTCCCACTTTGAACTGCTTAATTACTTTTGGTTTGCCAAATTTTATTTTCTCAAGCCTTTCTTAATTGCTCTTCTTCCCCTTGGCTAAGAATCAGGCCTCCTTCACTTATTAATAGCTTGAAAATTATTTTTTCAAACTGTTTATTTTTTGCTGTTTTGTTTTTTGAGACAGGGTTTCTTTGTGTAACCCTGGCAGTTCTGGTACTCACTCTGCAGATCAGGTTGGCCTCAAATTGCCTCTCCCTCCCGAGTGCTGGGATTAAAAATGTGCACCACTACTTCCCAGCCAAACTGTTCATTTTTATGACTTCTATGAGCCCTGAAAATAAATACATTTGATTCTGGTGTTAAACTGCTTCCTTTATCTATAAATCAGATTCCCATTTTTCCCTGGCTCTGGAATTATTAATTATTTCAAAATCAGAAAATCCAGGCACGTAGAAGAAACAAAACTTCCATGCACCCTGCTCTACAATAGGTCAGATTAAACCTGAAATAGTACTTCTAGTTAAAACTTTTACCTTTTCCATATTTGTCTACTGAAACAACACAAACATGCCCACTTTCTGTAGAAAGCCCAATCCAATGACTGAAGTAAATTACTTTCCAATTATTCTTTTCTTCAATAGCATAAGCAAACCTAGGCACTCTGGACCCAATATATGGTTGTAATCAGGTCACTGAAGAATAATCAGTGTTAAAAACTCATGTTTGAGACAAGAATCACTAATGGATGCTAATGCTAGCAGATGGAAGTTTGATAGTTGGAGAGTAATCAGGTTATTTACAGTCTCAAAATAGCCATTAAAAAGGAGGAAATGGTAATTGGACAGTCAGAATCTGAAAGGCTGCATAATAACCAGATGACCAAAATTAATAGCACTAGTAACACAATTATATGCCATAATGTCTCTTTTGATATGTACTATAAAGACAAATTGCATCATTTTCCGTTCTTGCCAAAAATACACAACTATGTATGATACGGGACAAATACAATGTGAGGGATAGTCCACAAATATTTCAAATATTTGTCAGACATGAAAAATAAAGATTAACTGAGGCTATGCCAAGACTTTAAAAAAAATTAACTAAATATAATGATGGTCCTGGTGTAGATCAGATAAATATTTTCTGTAAAGTCATTGATAAGATAACTACTGACATTAGAATAAATTCTAGGAATTAAATTATTAGCACTATATCAACACTAATTTTATGAACAATTCTGTATTCTGTAAAAAGTTTGGTTTTTCAGAAATTCATTCTAGAATTTTTATAGGTAAATAAATTATATCTGCAGACTTACTCATAAAAAGGCCAGAAGAATCCTAATCATAAATACAGGAAGAAAAGAGAAAATAGAATAAATATGTCTAAAATATTAACATTTAAAGAATCTTAGTGAAGGAAGGATATATTGGAATACTCTATCATTTTGTACACTTTTCTCTAAGTCTCCAAATATTTCAGGTATTGACATATTCAAAACAAAAAACCTTTTAAAATGTTCTCCTAAAATCAATGCTATAAAAGATGTGAAAGTCAAAAAATGATGATGTGGGATTCCCCTCTGTATGCTGTGATTACCATTAATGAATAAAGAAACTGCTTTGAATCTATAGCAGGGCAGAACTTAGGTAAGCGGGAAAAACTAAACTGAATGCTGGGAGAAAGAAAGGCAGCGTCACAGAGAAGCCATGGAGCCCACGAGAGAAAGATGGAACTTTAGCCTGCAAGCCACAACCATGTGGCGATACACAGATTAATAAAAATGGGTTAAATTACCATGTAAGAGTTAACCAATAAAAAGCTAGAGCTAATGGGCCAAGCAGTGATTTAATTAATACAGTTTCTGTGTGATTATTTCGGGTCTAAGCTAGCCGGGTGGCCGGAAACCAACAAGCAGCCCTCCTCATCCAACAGATGGGTGAGAAAAGAGGAAAATAGTCCATAGAGACAGTGACATCTGAAATGAGACTGGAAGACACCTATCATACCTATCAGATGCTGTTCCCACCATAACTCGCTCAGTGAGTAGCAGAGTATGCAGTGACACGGCTACATACCTCCAGTCCACATCCAAGTCTTCACTCACACTGGAGTCATCCTCAAGGTTGTTGTTACCATCCAGCATGAAGGCTTCTGGCTGTGCAAACTCATTGGCAGGCTCATTTCCTTCATCACTGCTGCTTTCATTGACTTCATTGTACTGTAACCAGGGAATTTCTCCCTCTTCCAAGGATGTCTGTTCCCTAATATATACATTTGAAGGGAAGTAACAAAACGTTGCTTTCAAACATATCATTCTGTATTGTATAACCATTCTACTTAATACATGTAACTTGAGTTCTTGTAGTTTTAAGTCCTTGTTACTTATGATTCTAAATAACAGTTTTCCTCGCCTGCAACAGCATTTCAAAAGAAAATAAAGAGGCTGGTGAGATGACACAGTGGATCAAAGTTCCATTACCATACTTAAGGATTTTGAGTTCAAGTCCCAAGACCTACATGGTAGAGACAACTAATTCTCACAAGTTGTCCTTTGACACACACACAAACCCCTTTTTAGAAGATTTCTTTGTATATGTGTGTGAATGCACAGATTGTGCATGTCTTTACACATGACACAGAAGCGAAAAGAAGGGACTAAGTATCTCTCTCTGTACTAGTCTGCCAACTCCCTCGAGGCAAAGTCTCTCCTTGAACCCAGGACTCGCAAGCCCCACCTCAGAGCTGGGGTTATAGGATGAGCGAGCTGCCTGACTTGTTAACTAGGGTGCAGATATCTGAATTCTGATCCTCAGACTGTTCAGCAAGAGATATAGCTACTGACATATTTCTCCAGCCTCTAATTATACCTTGTTTATCTTTAAGTTTATTTTGCGAATGTTAATGTAGTTAACTGTCCTAGTTCTCTCCTGGATAATATTTGCCTAAAATATTTTATTTCCTTTTATTTGTCCTTTAAATGTGTCTCTCTTTAGTTTTTAAAATTCTGATAAGCTCTGCCTTATAAAAGCAAAGATTAGTCAATGTATATGTATTCTTGCAACTAGTGATTGCAAGAATTATTTCTATAGTCTATTTTTTTTTTACTTTTTTCTCATTTTCTATCTTTTTCTTTTTGGATGGATTTTAATGTTCTTTTTCATGCTTCAGTTCTTTTCCTCCTGCTACTGGGGAGAAAATTCACTGTTTCATGCATACCAGGAACCACTTCACTTACATATACCTATGGCTGCCCTTATGCTACAACAGAACGGATGAGAACTACAACAGAGACTGACACACAAAATCAACAATGTTTATTTGGCTTCTCACCAATTAAGTCTAAGAACTCCTAAATTAGAAATATTTCCTTCCATTCAAGTTATAGTCAGAGATGTTTTACCACAGACCACTGATGTTCTAAAACTATCCAACCAAACTAGATAAAAATATATTAAAACTTCATTTGCAACTACCCCATTCTGTAAATCAATCTTCTGAACTACCATGACAATGCTAAATGTAGTTTACCATGCTGATTTACCTTGAGGCAGACTGTTCTCCCAAGTCTCTTCACTGTATGGCAATGGGCAACATTAACTCAATTATTCCTAATTTAGCTAAAATGACCTTTTAAATCAGCAGTTCTCAACCTGCAGGTTGTGACTCCATCTCTAAAAATATTACATTATGACTCATAACAGTAGCAAAATTACAGTTATGAAGTAGCAGTGAAAATAATCTATGGTTAGGGACCATCACACCAAGAGGAACTGTATTAGAGGGTCACAGCATCAGGAGGGCTGAGAGCCACTGTTTTAAATGCTCAAATCTCCTTTATACAGAAACATGAAAATATGCATTGTATCTTCAGAAAAACACTGAAATTGCCAGCATTTAAAGTTGCCCCTACAAATACCAAAGTACCACTTGTTCAACACATGAGCTTATGATGTAATTAATGTACACCCAACATTTGAATGTGGCGAATGCCATTCTTGCATAACACACATTGAAAAAATTAATCTCACTGTAAGACATACCCCTCCTGAAGAGACAATTCTTGATTTTCTTCTTCAGGGCCACTACTATCACTCTGTAGCTCAGGTTCATTCTCATCTTTTCCTGGCAGAGTCTCCCAGCTCTCATCACTTGAGGACTGATCTTTTTCTGTGCCAGAAAATCGGTGAGGCAGAGAAGCAGACCATTCCCCATCACTGCATTCTGAACTGCAAACCAGAACAGAAACAAGCTACTATTACACACTAAGTTCCTTTCATTATGTGGACAGCTATCAGGCATTATGGGACATGTAGGACTACTTATGGCAAGGTTTACTCAGGTGCTCATTCATTTTAAAAACATAAAAATGAAAAAAAAAAGCAGAAGCAAATAGACCCAACAGATGTAGCCCTTTCAAATGATCATGACATATGTAAGAGTTCAGACATATTTCTACATAAAAATTTAAATGTAATTTGGGAGTCAAAAATGGTATCTGGAATGAATAAAACTCACCTGATCTAAATGAAACATTTTTTTATTACACACTGCCCCCCCATTTTTAAAAAATGTACCTATAGACTCTAGGCCTATATTATTAATACTCATAGTAACCCTTTAATAAGGAGAAACTTCTGAAACTGCGTCCCTAGCCAGCAATGAGCACCTTACTAAGTTTTTATTAATACTAACCAGCTGCTGAATATTTCCACTCACCTTTCAAATTATTTTTTTACTATAAAAATCCATCTGCCAGATGAGTCCCTTATCTTACCATGCTTTTAGTTTAGAAGCTACTTATTTTGAACTCTTTCCCAATTTTCTATGTTCAAATCCTTCATTTTCCATTCTCTTTGTATATGGCCTAATACCCCTTTCTTCACTTCTATTACTATCAAAAATAATGAATGAATGAATACTGCAATACAATGACAGCAGCAGCAACAAAAACAAAACCATCCAAGCGATTTCTACAAGCCTATAACTATAGCATCTACTAACTGAGTCTCCTAAATTTAATCTCACTTCCTCAACTCACAAATGCATTCTAAATATTATCATCATTTCAACTTACACATTAACTGGTACATTCATAGCAGAATCCCAGAAAGTGCCCAAAGCTTTTCTTCTCCCCCTAAAGCAGTATTTCACAAGTTTAACTGGAACACCTACCACTTTCACAATTTTCCCCCACCCAGTATTTGCACTGTTTCCTAAAGCACAGAAGATGACCACACAGTTCTTATGCTAGCTTTCCTGGATTTAAACCCAGCTCTTACAGGTGGTGAAAGCTGCTGAGTGCCTTTGATTTCTCTGTAACATAGCAACAGTATCTAACAGCTGCTGAGCTCATGTGAGAGACAAGGAAGTAAATATATATCAGTCACTACACTAGTGTCTACAAAACAGAAAGATACCAATAATCATCAGCAAATCCATTTCCGTAACATATTTCTAACCAAATACATTTAGTTTATAGAGTAAGCTCTATCTGTTAAATCCCGGGTGTAATGTCATTCAAACAAGTACTGATTAAACTCACAAACCTTAATCTGTGTGCCACTTGATGTGTTTACTTTGGAAATGCTAGTTTACAGAAAAAGCATTAAAACTTCTTTGAATAACACTTGTAATTTACAACACAATCCCACTTCCTTCTTATAACTAGCTCTTCTTCCCTTACACAAGGTGTTCTACTGCATTGCTTTCTCTCTTCATCAAAATGTGTTCACAGCCAGTTGGTGCCTATTACCATTCAAGACTAGACCAGATTTCATTTCTTTCAAGATGCTTCTAGATAAATTTTATCCCCCTTTAAGGGGGACAATTATTCATGGACTGGGTACCTGGCTTATTCAGTCCAAATCACTGTGCTGCAGCTATTTCTTTAACACTGCATTTATTTTTCTTAAGCATTCACAATGGATTGATGTTTAACAGAGTAGAACAACCTACAGCTTAGTTCCACAAAGCTCTGGTTGGCTGTAGATGACCTTCCAGCCAATGAACTAGGTTGTAACTGATGGACACTGAC